>OZ023262.1:281460666-281908166 GCA_964006375.1 Tillus elongatus
AACTGGTTTAGATTAAATTTTATGGTGTTTTCGTTTCGTGTGCTAAAAATGATAATCCACCCTATTTGTGCAAAAAAATTGTTTTTAGAAGTGATATCCATGGCCGTGGAATTCGGCATAATACTCTCACCATGGCGCAGCATTCTTCGGCCATGTTCAGGAGATGTTTCACATATAATGCGGTAGTATTATTCAACTCCTATCGCGATCTTGAATGGGATGTCTCTTTGGATACTTTTAAACGTACTGTTAGGAATCAACTGTTGGTCAGTCAATAGTTTCTTGTTTCCCTCCCTGATTCTTTGTGGGTGGTTATGTTGTTTGATTGTCGTTTGCTCTTTATTGCAGGATTGGTAATGTACAGTTAGTGTATTGTTGATTTAGTTTATAATTTTTGGATAGTGTATGTTTTCTCTTGTTTTTAGTGAATTTTCTTAAAAAAAATTCACTAATGAGGAGATCCCGACTTTTGAATTTTGAAAAAATTTCTTCAAATGACCGCGAACTAGGCCCCCTAGAACACATATCCGGGGTCAGTTTCAATTTTTATATGTTTATATATATATATATATATATATATATATATATATATATATATATATATATATATATATATATATATATTTATATATATATATATATATATTTATATATATATATATATATATATTTATATATATATATATATATATATATATATATATATATATATATATTTATATATATATATATATATATATATATATATATATATATATATATATATATATATATATATATATATATATATATATATGTATCACACCGATAACTCAAAAAATAATAGGCCGATTTTGACTAAATTTGGTGGAAAAATTCCTTTTGTAAATGGCTTGGATAAGTTCGTTAGCCAGGAAAATCTGCCCAGGTTTTCCCGGAAAATTTTGTGTTTTCTTTCGAAAAAAATTTATATCTCCGGAATTAACAAAGTAAGGGCAACCAAATTTGGTACGCTAGTTAATATCCTTATAGGTAAGCCACCTACCAAAATTTAGCTATGTAGGTCAAAAGACAAAAAAGTTATAGGCATTTAAAGAAAAATAAATTGGGGTTTTCCTCAAAACGTCAAAGTTGCGATTTAAAACGTCAAAATCGGCAACATTTAGGCAAAGAACTTGAATCTAATACGGGATATGGAAATCAAATGTCTCAAGAAGGATGTTTTACAAACTCTGAAGTCTTAGTTTCAACCGTCATTGTCCTTCATTTTACTAAAATGTTTCCAGAAAATTCATTTCAAATAGACACTTTCTCTGATGCTTGGCAGTAGCCTTAGCTTTAGAGTTTATCGTTTAATGGTATATAATTTTAGTCGAATTTTCGTAAAAAATCAATAAAGCTCAATATATCCGTTATTATACAAGATATGAAGAAAATTTGTATATATTAATTATAGGGTGTCTTGAGCTACATCTTAAAAAAATATTTCTACAATCACAGGATGGCCCATAAGTCGTTGGTGATACAAATTTTCTTTTTTTTTTTTAAATCAAACACGCCTTATGTTATTGCATTTTTGAATATTTCAGCGATGCATGTTTGTAAGAAAAAAAATTCGGGACGCAGCAAGTGCGTTATGGTAGCGAATTTTCATTAAATGCTTCAAATTTGAATAGCTCAATTTGCTATTAACCTATAAGGTTGACCAAGAAACGAGTTTTTCCGGGAACACTTTAAGTTTACTTTTGGAAATTTTTGTACATTTTCACACAATAAAGTTATTTTTATGAAACATGGCACATTGTTTTTACTATATAGGTTATACTGGTAACCAAAATTGATGCCTGCTTTCTTAAAAAGGAAACACACATATTTGCAATTAAAAACATTTTTATGAAAATTCACTACCATAACGCACTTGCTGCGTCCAGGCTTTTTTTTTAACCTTGAAGATTAAGAGTTAGGGAGTAGCTTAATAGCTAATGTTCGCCTTCTTGATGCAAATATAGTTACATTTGTTACTAAATAATGACATTATTATTATTATTACTATTTTTTTCCCTCCCCCAGGGCTCGTCCGCCGCTTTGCCGCCCCGATAGCACTGCAGCCCTTGGCCTATTGTGTATGCCCTTAGTCTCTTCACTCCACCCATTCCAAAATCACTGTGCCTTGAACCAGTCTGCACAGCGATTGGTAGGGTGAAGTTTTATAATGCTCTCTCTCCTGTCTAGACTGACCGTAGATCAGTTGTCTTTTGCGGCCCAGAACTTTACACTCGCACACGATGTGCTGGGCTGATTCCTGCCCCTCGCTCAGAGTCTGCATGCGAGGTCCCCCTCTAACCGCTCCATTTTATGCAGGTGTTTCTTGACGGCCTTGTCTCCCGTCAAGAGACCTGTTATATTTCTGAGCTGTCCTCTGCTAAGATTTAGCAGCTCCACAGCTCTCTTTGAAGTGGATTCATCAATTATTGACTTCCCATGTCTGAGCCCTGGACAGTCTGCCCAGTACACCTTGTGTTGGTTTCTGACCCAGGACTTAATGGCTCCCCTGGCAGTGCTCTTTGTCACGTCCAGAGCCGGTTTTGGTCCCATAAATTTTTCTGCTGACCCTCTCTTCGCGAGACTGTCAGCTTCTTCATTGTCTTTGACCCCCGAGTGACCCGGCACCCAGATGAGGGTGACCTCATTCTGCCCAGCCAGGTCGCTCGTCTCGTCTCGGCACTCACTCACCAGCCAGGAATTTACCCGTGGGCTACTTAGGGCTGCCTGGCTGTCTGTGGCTATGAGGATCTGCTTGTTGGTGTAGCCCCTCCTCTTGTTCTCCCGCACACAGTGCAGGATTGCGAATATTGCGGCCTGAAAGACCGTTGCATGTGCTCCGAGGGACATACTATGACTTCCTCGGTCCTTCCGAATAAACACCTGCCCGTGGTATACCCGGCGTCTCCTCCTCCTCCTCCATGCCTCGCGGTCGGGGATTTCCACTGTAAAGTTGTTTTCCCTACAGATTCGCGGGCTCGCGAAGTCTGATCTCATTTCAAGCATGGGCTCCTTCACGATCTCCTGAAATTTGCAGTGGCCCCTGAAGCCTGGGTTAATCTTCAGTCTACCATTGCAGGCTAGTCTGTATAGTCCTAGCCTGGCCTCCCCCATAATAACTAAGTTGGGGTGGCGTGGTGGGGGGTCAGATCCAGCAACACTTCCATGGCGGCTGTTGGGGTTGAAGACATGGCCCCTGTGATGCCTAGGCAATCCATCCTTTGGATCTTGCCTAGTTTTTGTTTGGCACTGGATTGTGTCACCTTAGGCCACCAGGCCAGTGCCGCGTATGTTAACGATGGTCTGACCACCATTGTGTACAGCCTGTCGGCCATACTAGGTCTTAGTCCCCACGTTTTTCCATAAGTCGTTGGTGATACCTACAATTTTTTTTGGTTTCTTGCATTTTTGCATGTTTTAACGAAATATTATGCATGTTTGTAAGAACAAAAATCGAGACGCAATAAGTGTGTTTTGGTAGCGAATTTTCATCATCGGTTACCAGATTGATTCCTGCTTGCATTAGAGAGACATATTTGCTATTAAAAACATTTTTATTAAAATTCACTTCCATAACGCACTTGCTGCGTCCAGACTTTTTTTATGTTGTACTTAAATAAGTTAGTGCTACGTACTACTTTTCTTAACTAAATATTAGGAACAAAAATAATATTTGGTAACATAATGTTTCAAATTTCCAGTACACTTGTAAAATCTATCCTGACTTCCAAACCTTAAATCTAAAACCTTTTAAATTGTCTACATTGCAAAATCGTATTTTGTAGTGGAATGGGTAAAAATACATTGACCAGTTTCACAAAGCTTGAATAAACATTTAACAGGCGGTTAGTTAATCAAGGCATCAGACGACCAATCACAGACTATTATTATTCGGGTTTTTGTCATGATAACCAAATATTTCGTACTACTTTTCTTAACTAAATATTAGGAACAAAAATAATATTGGCAACATAGTGTTTCAAATTTCCAATACACTTGTCAAATCTATCCTAACTTCCAAACGTTAAATCTAAAACCTTTTAAATTGTCTACATTGCAAAATCGTATTTTGTAGTGGAATTGGTAAAAATACATTACCCAGTTTCACAAAGCTCGAATAAACATTTAACAGGTGGTTAGTTATTCAAGGCATCAGACGACCAATCACAGACTATTATTATTATTCGGGTTTTTGTCATGATAACCAAATATTTTGAAGCTGTGATTGCTTATATTAAGCCTTGATTAACTACACGACCGTAAACTGTTTAAATCAAGCTCTGTGAAACTGGACAAATGCGTTCTACATCATTTTTTATGCAATGAGTAAATTGTTTTTTTTTTGTGGTTTACAATTTAACGTATTTTATGATAGTAGTTTTCTGCACGGCAGAATTTTCCCATCAGTAAAATAAAAAAGGAAGTCCTTCCTGTGGAACCGAATGAGGCATAAATATAATTCCTACA
Organism: Tillus elongatus; assembly: GCA_964006375.1. Lineage (NCBI taxonomy): Eukaryota > Metazoa > Arthropoda > Insecta > Coleoptera > Cleridae > Tillus > Tillus elongatus. The sequence continues at coordinate 281,465,155 of OZ023262.1, forward strand.
TTCTCAGTTTTTAAACCACAAATTAATTTTAATATACATAGTTTTTCGCGTTAATAATTCAAGTGAATCATGATCAACGCAGTCTAAACCCGATGTCGCCCTGTCCTCGCAGGATTTCTCTTGGTCTACCTCTTTCCTTTCTAAATATGGGTCCTTTAAATAATGCTTTCAGAAAATTATAATGTTCCAGAACATGTCCCAACGAATGTTACCTTCTCTTGCCTTCAGTAAGAATATTTCTTCTCTCATCTCTTCTAGCAAATTTGTATTCCTGTTTCTATTGCTGTACCTTGTCTTGTCATTTTTCTCCACGTCCACACTTCAAGAACTTCTATTATTTTCATGGCCTGCCGATTCAAGTCTAGTTTATGTTTTATACTATATTCCATACATATGACTTGATGAACCTCTTCCTCAGGTCAAAGTTAAAATGTTTATTAGCATTCAATGCTTGCTTTGTCATCGATCGGACCCGTATTCCGGGAAAATTTTGGGTTGTCTATCGGAAAAAAATTATCTCCGAAAATAAAGCTATGATAACCAAATTTGGCACCTAGGTTTACGTTATAAAAAGTAAATTATATGCCAAAATTTGGATATCTAGACATGTTACACGAATTAAAAGTTATAAGCATTTAATTTAAAAAAAAATGGTTGGGCCAGATCATTTCTATGAAAATTCACTAATAGAGAGGTATCGATGGTGAGACTGTGCAAAAAAAATTCAAATGAGCGCGAATATATATATATATATATATTCGCATATATATACATATGAAAATTGAAAATAACCCCGGATATGGGTTCTAGGGGTCCTAGTTCGCGCTCATTTGACTTTTTTTGCAAAGTCTCACCATCAATACCTCTATTAGTGATTTTTTTTTCATTATATATATATATATATATATATATATATATATATATATATATATATATCCAACCGATAACTCAGAAACTAATTAACCGATCTAGATGAAACTCGGCAAGTACCTTTCTTTTATTAATGGTTTGGATGAGTTCGTTAGCCAGGAAAATTGGACAAGGTTTTCCGGGAAAATTTTGAGTTTTCTTTCGAAAAAAATTTTTTTCTCCGAAAATTACAAAGCTATTTTAATGAAATTTGGTGGATATGTTTCCTTGGGAAAGCCCTCACTACGCACCAAAATTTAACTTGCTAAGTTTGTAGAGAATTGAGTTATTTAAATTTAAAGCATTTAATGAAAATTCACTACCATAACGCACTTGCTGCGTCCCGAACTTTTTAAAAAATTTGAAGTGGAGGTTCTGAGAAATTGACTTCTAGACGTGAATAATGTATTTATCAAAAACTTACATGTGAGTATCAATGTTAAAAATCAAAATTAAGTTTTGTTCAAAACGGCGGCGCACAATCTGTAACATTCTGAAGTGATTTGGCGGCATTCGTTTGCGATACGCTGACGTAAATCTTGTAAGGAATCGGCCTGAGCAAAATAAATTCTACTTTTTATGTGACCCCACGAAAAGAAATCTAGTGGTGATAAATCTGGCGATAGTGCGGGCCATCCTATGGAACCTCTTCTCCCAACCTCCCCACCTGCTGAAATCTGTGGTCGAGATATTGTCGAACAAGCAAAACGTAGCGTGGAGAAGCTCCTTCCTGCTGAAATACCAACTGGCCTTCGAGATAATGCTCATCATTCTTAATAATGTCAGTCAACATTGCATCAATTGTGTTTGGCGCCTGTTTCGTTTTCATGTGGCCAGCCTATATATGTATATATATATATATATATATATATATATATATATATATATATATATATATATATATATATTGTATGTATTTAAGTATCGTTCGTTTGCTAATAGCTTAAATGAATTCGTTAGTCGGCCCAATCGAACCAGTTTTTCTGGGAAAGAATATTTTTCTTAAAAAAAAATTTTGTATCAGAAAATATAAAAGTTGTTTTGGTAAAATTGCCATGTTGCTTTAATAGAGACTACTATATACCAAATGCTAAAATTAAAGTTTCTAGGGCAATAAAAAATTGAGTTACTAAAATTTGAAGCATCTAATGAAAATTCCTACTTGCTGCATCCAGCCCTTTTTTACACTCCCTTTCCAGTATAAGGTAGTAAAAATGATAAATAAACCTTTCAATTCTGTTCCCGTTTTACTTCGGTAGTCTGCGTTAGAGAACTTTCTTTAAAAACAAATTTACTAATGAGGAGATCGTGACTTTTGAATTTTGAAAAAATTTCTTCGCATGTGCGCTAACTAGGCCCGCTAGAACACATATCCGGGGTCAGTTTCAATTTATATATATATATATATATATATATATATATATATATATATATATATATATATATATATATATATATGTATATATATATATATATATATATATATATATATATATATATATATATATATATATATATATATCACACCGTTAGCTCAAAAAATAATGGGCCGATTTTGATCAAATTTGGTGAGTATACCTTCCTTTTGCAAGTGGCTTGGATAAGTCCGTACCCAGGAAAATCGGACTAGTTTTTCCCGGAAAATTTTGCGTTTTCTTTTGGAAAACTTATATTTCCGGAAATAACAAAGTAAGGGCAACTAAATTTGGTACGCGGGTTTGTATCATTAAAAGTAAATTACGTTCCAAAATTTAGATATGTAATAAAAAAGTTATAGGCATTTAAAGGAAAGAAATTTGAGGTTTTCCTTAAAATGTCAAAGTCGCGATTTGAAACGTCAAAATTGGCAACATTTAGGCAAAGAATCTGAAACTAATATGGGTTATGTAGAGAAAATGTCGCAAGAAGAGTGTTTTACAAACCTTGAAGCCTCAGCTTCAACCGCCACTGTCCTTCATTTTACTAAAATATTTCCAGAAAATTAATTTCAAATAGACCCTTTCTCTGATCTTTTGTCAGTAGTTTTAGCTATAGAGTTTATCGTTTAATGGCTTATAATTTTTTGCGAATTTGCGTAAAAAACAATAAAGCTCAATATATCTGTTTATATACAAGATACAAAAAAATATGTATACGCTAATTAGAGCGTGTCTTAAGCTACATCTTAAAAAGTTATTTCTACAATCACAAGCTGGCCCATAAGTCGTTGGTGATACAAATTTTATTTCTTTTTAATCGAACACGCCCTATGTTTGCATTTTCCATCTAACTAGAATGCATGTTTGTAAGAAAAGAAATTCTGGACGCAGCAATTCTAATGGTAGCGAATTTTCATTAAACGCAAGTTCTAGAGCTGGTATTTATTTACGCATGAGCTGGTCAGGTCTTTAATAGTTGGCTGGTGTAGTATACTTGCAATATGGTAGGTGGTAGTGGACTTTTCCTTTACGTGATAGTAAAGGATTTTTTTCACGCCCGAGGAGGTACCACCCCTTACATCAAGGGGCCGGTGAAGTCCCAACGAACGTTTCCGGTTCTGGTGTATGAGTCGGTTTCCCTTATAAGCAAAAATGATGATGGCTTCTTTTTGTACAAAAGATTCCGGGGGTAAAATACCCCTTCATTCGGATCTCCGGGAGAGGGGTGTACAGGGGGCGCCAGCATCAAGATTTAACATACCCTTCTCGAATATATGTGGCCTAAATTCTAACCTGCACTCCGTCCACCATTTCCTCCAGGCTAATAGGCCCCAACTCCTCTTCCTCATCGAAACTCAAATAAGTGCCAAAACAGCCACTAATCGCCTTAATTTCCCAGGGTATGAGCTCCTTACTTCCTTTAGATTGCATGGAGGCTTGTGCGCGTACGCAATCTACCCTAAACCAGACTTCCCAATTTAGAAGCTATAAGAAAAGACATACTATGGATAAAACTCTTTCTCAGGGCTGCAACTAAATTCATCTGTTGCATTTACCGGTCACCTTCTGACAACAACTTTGTCCAGCTCTTGGACTACCTTTCTGAAAAAACCGACCATCTGATTTCCGAATATTCTTCCTCCGAGGCCACTATTCTTGGTGACTTCAATGTCCATAATAAGGAATGGCTAGGATCCTCAAAAACCGATCCACAAGGGAGAGCAGCGGAGGCCTTTGCAGTCAGCAATTCTTTAGCCAATATGGTTCAGCAACCTACTTACTTTCCTCGCATCCCAACACACAGCTCAAATCCCTTGGATCTCCTTCTTACTACAAATCCTGACTGCTATAAGATATCAGTCACCGCCCCCCTTGGTGGCTCAGACCACTGCATTGTCACTGCTTCCTGCGCAATGCAACCCGAGGTCACACAGTCATCACACCCACGTATCGCTTGGCACTACAACTCCGCGAACTGGGACGAAATGCGAGATGACTTTTTCTCATTTCCCTGGGCGTCTGTCTGCTTCTCTCATCCTGACCCCTCTGTAATCTCACAAAACGTCACCGAAATTATCCAAGCTGGCATGGAATTATTTATTCCACGTACACAGTAAACCTCTGCAGCCACTCAAAAGTCCTGGTTCTCTAAACCCTGTGACAAGGCCAGACTTGAAAAGGTCAAAGCTCACAAAACGCTTCTCTACACAATCCCAGTCAAGAAAACCGTCAAGCATTTAACGACGCAAGAAACCGCTATGTCCGCATTCTTTCTGAGGCAAAAAACTCGTTTAATAACCACATCAAAAACAGAGTCCTCTTAAGCTCCAGCGGCAGCAAACCCTTCTGGACTCTTGCTAAATCTATTGGGAATAATTTCTGCAAGAACACCTTTCCACCTCTTGTCTCGGGATGAAATTGTTTCTACCGCCCTGGGCAAGGCTGAACTTTTTGCCTCCTCGTTCGCCAGCAATTCTACTCTCAACCCACCTCCAAATGTTCAACCACCAACAGTCCCCAATGTCGCGCATAAAATGACTGATATCATTTTCAAAACTAAAAAGGTATGAAAGATGCTTTCTTCTCTTAATACCAGGAAAGCCTCTGGCCTCGAAGAGATCCCAGCAATTGTTTTTAAAAAATGCGCACCAGAACTTGCTCCTGTCCTGACTCGTCTGTTTCAGACATCTTACAATAGAGGCATATTCCCTAGTAACTGGAAAACTGCTAGAGTACAACCCGTCCCCAAGAAAGGATCCAAAGGGCTTCCTAGCAACTACAGGCCTATTTCTCTCCTTTTAGTCGTCTCTAAAGTGATGGAAAAGTATGTAAACACCGAATTACTAAAATTTCTTGAAAAACACAGTCTAATCCACGACAGGCAGTATGGATTCCGTCAGCGCAGATCAACTGCCGACCTCCTTTCCTTTGTCACCCATTCTTGGAACAAGTATATGGAACTACACGGTGAATCCCAGATTGTCGCTCTAGACATATCCAAAGCATTCGACCAGGTCTGGCACGCAGCGCTGCTTAATAAACTTCCGGCCTACGGCCTACCACCAAAACTCTGTACCTGGACAGCAAATTTCCTCTCAAACCGGAGCATTTCTGTTGTCGTGGATGGCCATGCCTCTAAACTGTATCCAATTAATGCAGGAGTTCCTCAAGGTTCAGCTTTAGCCTCTACTTTGTTTCTTCTCCACATCAATGACCTCCTCTCTAGCACATCCAACCCAGTTCAGTTACGCGGACGGCAGCACCCTCCACTCAAATATACAATATTCTAAGCCTGTCTCTTTAGCCCAATTAGATGAGAATCGCAGACTCATGGAGGGTTCTGTCTCTCCAAAAAATATTAGACTGGGGAAGTAGAAATCTTGTACAATTCAACCACACCAAATCACAGTCTTGCTTTCTTTCTCATAAGAGATACACCAGCCCTAGACCCATCACAATGAACAACCAAGTTATTCAAAGTAATGAGTCCTTTTCACTTGTTGGCATTTCTGTGGATCAAAATCTCAATTGGCACCAACATGTCACATCAATTGCAAAAGCGGCTGCTAAGAAATTAGGTTTCCTCTTTCGGGCCCGCAAATACTTTTCACCAGCTAATTTCTATACCTTATATACTTCACAAATAAGACCAAACCTCGAATACTGCTCCCACATCTGGGGTGCTGCTGCCGCTTCTACACTCGCTATCCTGGACTCCATTCAGCAGAGAGCTATACGTATCATCGGTGACCCTACCCTCACCCAAAGGCTGCCATCCCTTGCCCACCGACGTGCCGTTGGTGACCTATCTCTTTTATAGATCTGCACGGGCACTGCTCAGAGATACACCAGCCCTAGACCCATCACAATGAACAACCAAGTTATTCAAAGTAATGAGTCCTTTTCACTTGTTGGCATTTCTGTGGATCAAAATCTCAATTGGCACCAACATGTCACATCAATTGCAAAAGCGGCTGCTAAGAAATTAGGTTTCCTCTTTCGGGCCCGCAAATACTTTTCACCAGCTAATTTCTATACCTTATATACTTCACAAATAAGACCAAACCTCGAATACTGCTCCCACATCTGGGGTGCTGCTGCCGATTCTACACTCGCTATCCTGGACTCCATTCAGCAGAGAGCTATACGTATCATCGGTGACCCTACCCTCACCCAAAGGCTGCCATCCCTTGCCCACCGACGTGCCGTTGGTGACCTATCTCTTTTATAGATCTGCACGGGCACTGCTCAGAGGAGCTTTCTTCCATAGTTCCTCCACCTGTTGCCCCCAACAGATCTACCAGGGGAACAGAGCGAATGCACCCTTTTACTGTCCAGGTCACCAGACATAGAACATCTTGTTATGCCCGATCTTTTGTCCCGAGGACTTCCAAGTTGTGGAATTCCTTGCCGGCACATGTTTTTCCTTCTCCCCCGAACCTCCAAACCTTCAAATCCAGAATTAAGAAGTTGCCTCTTTCCTCCTTGTCGACACCCACGGTACGATAGTATTTAGGCTGTAAGCCCTCGTGGTGTGTTGTTGAAATTAAAAAAAAAAAACGCTTCAAATTTGAATAGCTAAATTTGCTATTAACCTATAAGGTTCGTTGGCCGAGGAACCAGTTTTTTCGGCAACATTTAAAGTTTATTGTCGGAAAATTTTTGTACATTTTCAAACAATAAAGTTATTTTGATGAAATATGGTAGATTGTTTCGCCTATACAGTTTATACTGGTAAGCAAATTTGATGCCTCCTTCCTTAAAAAAAACATATTGGCTATTAAAAATATTTTAATGAAAGTTCACTACGATAACGCACTTACTTCGTCCAGACTTTTTTTATTTTGTAAAAAAAATAACCTTGATATGTATGAAGATGCAAAATATAGCACAATTTACATGACCTAGAATATTTAATGTAATAAAGTTAAATAAATGATGATGTAGTCAAATTAGTTGTGAAATATACAAGAAAAAGTGGCACATGGGAAAGTACTATCACATAACAACTAGCAGTGCTGCACATACGCTTTGAAGACTCTTGCATAATGTGAATTATATCGTCGCATTTTTATATTTTATGTAGGCAATTAAATCTATTGTATTCCTATATTTCTTTCAACCGATTATTGTAAAAGTATATGTTGTTTTTTGTTTATTTAACGTCGGTTTATTTCCGCGACTATGGTCAATCACCGACGCCAGGTAGCAGTCTCGCCTCACTATCCTGGAAATTTGGACGAACCCCTCCCTCTGTAAGGAGGGTAACGCGCCCAACATCGCATGGACACGGGACCGACGGTTTTACGCCCCCTCCGAAGGGCGGAACGTGCAGACATTCAACTTGCTCAAATACAATGCCACAACCTCGGTTGATGTTAATGTTACAGTTTGTATTGAAAAAGTTAAAGGAGAACCCTGAGATCGAACCCAGTACCCTTCGGTTCAGAGGCACACGTTCTTACCACTGAACCACTGAGGCTCTATTGCAAAAGTAAAATAGTCAGTAATACCAGACAACACCAACAAACAAAAAGTCTGGGCGCAGCAAGTGCGTTATGGTAGTGAATTTTCATTAAAATATTTGTAATCGCAAATGTGTGTTTTTTTTTAAAGAAAGCAGGCATCCAATTTGGTTACCAGTATAACCTATATAGTATAAACAATGTTCCATGTTTCATCAAAATAACTTTATTGTTTGAAAATGTACAAAGATTTCCGAAAGTAAACTTAAGGTGTTCCCGAAAAACTGGCTTCTTGGTCAACCTTAAAAAAAGTTATATATATATATATATATATATATATATATATATATATATATATATATATATATATATATATATATATATATATATATATATATATATATATATATATATATATATATATATATATATATATATAGACTGGACGTGAACTATTTAACTATTTAAGAGAGATTGCAGAGACAGGACAAGTACTGTAATTAGAGCTCTGTTTGGTGCATTATATTTGATTGGAACGAAAAAGGGTAGTCATACCAACTGCTTAGAACTATGGGATGCAGATGGCACGGAAATGATTCTTTTGGGAGCTATATTCAGTTACAAGCGTTTTAAATTTTTACTTCGTGCTTTACGATTCAATAATCTGCATACGCGAGAAAAAAACAAAATGACAAATTAGCCTCAATCCGAAATTTCCATGATACTTTTGTCAATAACTGTATGACTCATTTCAATTTGAGTGAATATGTAACAATTGATGAGATGCTTTGTGCGTTTAGAGGTCTCTGTTCATTTGTGCAGTATATACCAAACAAGTTTGCCAGATATGGCATTAATATTTATGCCCTTTGAGACGTCAAGACATTCTACACTTTCAATTTTAAAATTTACCGTGGAAAACAAGTACCTGGACCGTATCTGATATCAAACAAAGCCGAAGATATTGTGAAGAGACTAGTGATACCAATAGAAAAATCGAAAAGAAATGTTACTACAGATAACTAATACACAAGTTATCCTCTTGTAAAATATTTGTTAACAAAAGGACTTACATTGCTTGAAATAGTGAGAAAAAAAAGAAAGAAATACCTTCAGAATTCCAGCCAACCAAAAATAGGGATTTACAATCGACACTGTTTGGCTTCCAAGATGATGCTTGTCTAGTTTCAACTGTCCCCTCAAAAAAATAAAGCAGTAATTTTTCTTTCAACCATGCACAGCTCCTCTGATATAGATCAACTAAACAAAAAGCCACTTTTAAATTTAGATTACAATTTTACAAAAGGAGGTGTCGACACAGTGGACCAAATGTGCGCTTCCTATAGTACGTCAAGAATTACAAGAAGTCGGCCCCTTACAATCTTCTTCAGACATCTAGATATATGTGGAATGAACGCAAGAGTCATTTTTGTAATATCTTTGCATATTATTAGATTTACATTTATTAACAAACTGAAATATAAGTGAAAATCAAACGAAGGCTGAAACTTAACTGCTTTATTCTGTATAAATATTTCAGGACTCCTTATCAATATGATACGGAGAAAATGATAATATAAATAAGAATATATACTCTAATACAATATATCGCACCCTCATTGTAAATTCTTAGTACTAATAATTATTAAAATGTTAATTCACAAATAAATATATTAACACTATCTACATTTTTAAATTTACATTATTACAATATATTTTCATTTAAACAGTTAAAATTATGTACAATATCTAAAAAAAAAAATAACATTAAGAAATATCTTAATAATATTTATTGTTTATTCCTAGGGCGCAAATTATACGGTTTATCCACACAATTTATAGGCGAACTTATAAATGGTATATTTTCATTATTGCTAGAAATGTCAGGAGCAGGTGATATGTCATCTGTTTCATTATTTATGTCAATAATTTCTGGTGAATTTATCTCTTTTAAACTTGTATCGCCAGGTAGATTTTTTGGGCTAGATGATTGCTGCTTATTGACATTTTTATTATTCGATATGTCTGAGATTGAACCAGATAAAGAATGACGATTTTTAGGATATTTGCAAGGGATTAATTGATTTGAATGTCGCCTTATATTCTTACCTAATTCATCTCTTACATCAAAAACAACTGAACCACGTTGTTGGATAATTTTACCAGATTTCCAAGTAGGATTACTAGGTTCAGAATATTCTTTAAATAATACCTCGTCTCCCACATTCAGACTTTTACTTTTGCTCTTAAAATGTCTAACTTGTTTTTCTTGCTTATCTAATACCCTTTCTTCCCCCTTGGGCATAATTAAATCTAATCTACCCTTTAATTGCCTTCCAAACATTAATTTTGCAGGACTGGTACCTGTAGTAGAGTGCTCAGAATTACGATAATCAAATAAAAAGCGATATAAAGCTTGATCTAAATTTTGTTTTTCCATATGAGCCTTTTTAAGAGTATTTTTGACGCTTTTAACCGAATTTTCACAAGCATCATTACTTTGAGGATGATAAGCGGGAGAAAATGTTTGCCTAATGCCATTAGATCGCAAATAGGAAGAAAATTCTTCAGAAGAAAAGGGTTGCCCATTATCTGACACGATCTGGTCTGGTAAACCAAACTGAGAAAAGAGTTTTCTTAAATGATAAATTACTCTTTCTGCGGTTGTTAACTTCATTTTAATGACTTCTAACCATTTCGTATGGGAATCTGTGACAACTAAATATTTATTGCCAAATAACGGACCTAGAAAATCGTGTAACCTAGCCCAGGGCTTTGACGTTACAGGCCAAGGAGATAATGTTGTCTTCACCGTATTGGTTCGTAAAGACTTGCAGATTTCACAACTTAGACACATTATTTCAATATCCTTGTCCACATTTGGCCACCATATATATGAACGTGCTATGGATTTGCACTTACTAATACCAAGGTGACTCAAATGCAGTTCGTCTAGCATTGATTTTCTAAGAATTTCAGGAATTACAACTCTATAGCCCCATAATAAACAACCAAATTCTACATGAAGTTGCTCGCTTTTATTAAAAAAACATTTCAAACTTTCTGGGATTTTACTTTTTTCTGGCCAGCCATATAAACAATAACCTACCACTCTATTTAAAATGGGATCTTTTTTTGTTTCATAAGCAATTTGTTTACAATCGATAGGCAAATTTTCTTGAATGTAGCAAATATGTGACATGTCTTCTTCATTTTGTACTGTTGAATTTACTGGCAATCGTGATAATGCATCAGCTGTAACATTTTTGTCCGACTTTATGTATTTTATATTATATTGATATGAGGACAAAATTATACTCCATCTCTGCAGACGGCTAGCTGCATATATTGGTATGCCCTTTTTGTTTCCAAAAATACTTATTAGTGGCTTGGTGTCAGTTAAAAGAGTAAAATTTCTACCAAATAAATATTGGTGAAATTTCTTTAAGCCAAAAACTATAGCTAATGCTTCCTTATCTACTTGAGAATATCCCTTTTCTGTCGTAGACAATGTGCGGGAGGCATAAGCTATAGGTCTAGTTTCATTATTTTTCCGCTGATGTGATATCACCGCCGAAATGCCATAGGCACTTGCATCACAGGCTAAAATTAAAAGTAAGTCAGAGTTATAATGCATTAGAATTTTGGGAGACATTAATTCTGTTTTGATTAAATCTAAAGACTTTTTTTGTTCCTTTTCCCATTTAAAATTTATATTATTTCTTAATAGTTTATAGAGTGGACTTAATTTAGTTGCTAAGTCGGGCAAAAATCTACCATAATAATTGACAAGACCTAGAAATGATTTTAATTCGGTTGAATTAGACGGAGTTTTCATTTTAGAAATTGCTTCTACTTTTTCCGGAGATGTAGGGAGTCCAAAAGCATCGACCCTAAAACCCAAATAATCAACATGTTCCTGAAAAAACGTGCATTTGTTTAATTGAATTTTCAACCCATATTTATTTAAAATTTGTTCCTCTTTCCCTGTTGAAGCTATAAGTATGTCATCTAAAAACACTGACACACCAGAGATGTTAGCTAATAAATTTTCTAATAATCTTTGAAAAATTCCAGGACTGGATGCAATTCCGTACGGTAACCTATTATATCTAAATAAACCCTTATGAGTATTTATAGTAACAATATTTTTAGATTCTTCCTCAAGTTCAAATTGAGCATACGCTTGAGACAAGTCAATTTTTGAAAAATACTTACAGTTTTGTAATGATGCTAATATATCATCAATTTTAGGCAATGGATATTTACTTATATTTAATTTAGGGTTCACTGTTACCTTAAAATCTCCACAAATCCGGATCTCACCATTTCGTTTCATGACAGGCACTATTGGAGTTGCCCAATCACTAAACTCAACAGGAGTCAAAATACCTATATTGACCAGTCTATCTAACTCTTTCTCTACCTTATCTCTCAAAGCAAATGGTAAAGATCTAGGTTTGCAGTACACAGGTATTGTTTCAGGTTTTAAAAATAATTTAATTTTTCCACATGTAAATAAACCTAATTCATTGTTAAAAACATCGGGATATTTTCCAGATAAACTTTAGCTACTTTATTTTCTTCCACGGGTAATTGATAGATATTATTTAAAAAATTATCAACAGAAATACCTAAAGCTTTAAGCCAGTCCCTGCCAATCAAAGGCGGGCCACCTAAATCAATGACATACCATTTTAGTTCTTTGTTAACCCCTGTATATGAAACATTTACTAATAAATAGCCAAGCGTCTGAATGTAGTGACCGATGTACGACTTTAAATTTATAGTGGATTTAAATAAAGGCAATTTATTAAAATATTTATCATAATTTTTTTTTGATATAGCCGAAATACCTGAACCAGTATCAATTTCAATATCATTTATCAGTAAGTTAACCTTGATAGGAGAATTATTATCATTACCCAAATTATAAAAATTACATTCTTGTTCATTACAAACATCGGAATTTTCTGATTTAAGATATTTATTAAATTTATAATTTGCCAATTTAGGAGAAAATTTACTTTTATTTTTTTCAGTACACACAACACTAATGTGACCAATTCTGTTACACAGATGGCACCGGGAATTTTTGAAAAAACATTTATTTTCAGTGTGATTAGTCTTACCACAATGCCGGCACCTGTCTTGCTTTCCCTTCAACTGTTTACTATTATTAGCCCATTTATTGACTCCAGATTGAAACTTTGGATTTTGATATTCATTTTTCGTTTGAATTTTTCTGACCATTTCAGTGCTTGTAGATGCAGGTGATACTAACTCAGAATTTGATTCAGCTGCCTCCAAACTGATCGCTAGTTCATATGCATTTTGATATGTTAGAAACTTCTCAGAGAATAGCCGCTGGCGTATTGTTTCATTTTTTAATCCAAAAATAAGTTGATCTCGTAGATTATCATCCAGGGTCTTCTTGAAATTGCAGAATTTAGAAAGCTTTTTTAAAGAAACAACATATTCAGCAATACTCTCATTGGCATGCTGCATTTGTTGACGAAATTTGTGCCTTTCAGCAATTTCAGATGGTTGCGGTTCCAAATGATCTTCCATCAGCTTAACAAGAAAATCAAAGGACTGTTCCTCTGGTTTTTCTGGACTACACAAATCACATAGTAAATCAAATGCTTCACCTCCCATTACCGTTATGAGAATGGCTGTTTCATTTTCTGCTGCTACCTTATTTACTTTAAAAAATTGTTTGAGTCGTGTAATATACGATATCCAATTTTTATCGTGAATTCGAAATTCATCAACTTTTCCGATAGCACTCATATTTAATTATTTAACTTGTACGATTACTTTAATCTGATTTATTAAATAAGTATTGATCTCGTCGCCATGTAATATCTTTGCATATTATTAGATTTACATTTATTAACAAACTGAAATATAAGTGAAAATCAAACGAAGGCTGAAACTTAACTGCTTTATTCTGTATAAATATTTCAGGAATCCTTATCAATATGATACGGAGAAAATGATAATATAAATAAGAATATATACTCTAATACAATATATCACAATTTTCAAATTCAACCACATGAAAACAAGGACAGGAGAAGAATATTTCTCAAAAATCTTGCTTTACAACTAACGAACGACCATTTGAAAGACAGGGCTAAAATGACATCACTTCCTTAAGAAGTCTCTGCATTTTTATCTAAATACAGAGAAGATGCGCCTCAGTCTAAAGAACTAATAAGGCTCGGCATATTCCACATTTGCGGATGTCACAAAAATAATAAAACCAAGTCAATTTGTCAACATTGTGGAAACAATGTGTGTAAGAGGCACAGTAACATTATTGTCAAATGCTTAGAATGTGAACAGGAAGAACAAATGGAAGTCGAATAATGTATTACAATTTTTTAGTTTATATCTTTTCTTCAGCTTTGTAGTTATTTTTGTTTTAAACCACATATATTTCTTTAATAAAATGAATAAGCATCTTATATGAATCCTATTTATCTGTATAAAATATTGTTGCGTTTTCTCCGGGTTCTGGATAAGTGAGACTTTTAATTTTAACAAAACAACTTTATTTACTCTCTAAATATGGATACAATAACATTTCTAGAATGTCTCTCTCACAAAACACTTAATTTATCTAGCCTTACAATCACTAATTTGGACAAAAGTCACTAATACACTGAAACTACAGTCACGACTCTATAACACTTCACACTAGTTACTGTTTCTTCGAGTCACTTCAACATTCTCTAACTGAACTCCACTGCCCTGGCTTGCTTTCGTCTTTATATACACGTCGTACCTTCTACCTTGTTTCGCGAGCCTTCCATTCCAGAATATTCCAGGACCTTCTTTTGCTAGAAGGTTCTGTGAATACAGATCGGCCCCGTGTGTATACAGGGGGATGTATATACAGGATGATCCAAATGTAGTCATCACTCCTATGTTACACAAGAGGTGTTTCTCGAACTATAATATCTCTCGGCGTATACAGGGTGTAAGGGTTCTATGCGCATACAGGGTGTTCGGAATGTGCAGACCTCAGTTATCCGTTCCGACGGGGTACAAGTTGGTAACTTCGTTATTTCTGGTCCTAGAGGGTTGAGACTTCGCCTGGGGGGGGGGTTTCACCCCAGACACCCCCAGGGGGTGGGGAGGCGGTGTTGCCAGATTGTGCAAAAATCCCCAGATGTTGGGGAAGTTCTGGAGATGTGGCAACACCGCACCTACATCTATTGAGGTGCTTTGTAACAATATTTTATTCGTTATTAATTAAAATAATAACAATAATTAAGACAATTTTTATTGAGTGATAATAATTGTTGTAATATCAATTCTTACGTGTTTTATATGCCTAATAAGACACTTATACAATAGATAACAATTTTTGTTAGTAATACTAAGCTAGAAATGTTGAAAAACTAAATGCGGTGTAAATACCGCAGCGCGCCCGCTCATTAGATTCCATATAGCGCGCCCGCCGGAGGGTTAAGATAACAGTTCGAACAATGGACTACATAGAACCGGACCTACTCTATTCGAAACATTTTTGTTCCTATTTCTAACGATATATATATATATATATATATATATATATATATATATATATATATATATATATATATATATATATATATATATATATATATATATAGGGTAGGTCCGGTTCTATGTAGTCCATTGTTCGAACTGTTATCGTGATAGCGTGACATTTTTTATTAATTTTAGATTTTCTTTATCTACATGATGATTATTATCCCAAATATGCTGAACCACACATGATTTGTCAACAGTGCCATATCTCAGTAGCGCTAAATGTTCTTTAAATCTAGTTTCAATGGTTCTTTTAGTTTGTCCAACATATTTAAGTTCACAATCCTTACAACCTATTTCATAGATTGCCGACACATCTGTGGTTTTATCTTTATCCTTTGGGTTACCTAGCAAATTTTAAATGTATTTTTTGAAGAAAGAATTAGGGTACATTAAGAACGTGGCTGAATATAATGGAAAATGGATACACTGCTTGTCTAACGGAGAAATTAATTGACAAACAGATAACAAAGAAAATGTTAGCGGAATCCACGACCTTTAGAAAAGAGAAAAATTTGAGATGCAGCAAGTGCGTTATGGTAGCGAATTTTCATTAAATGCTTCAAATTTGAGTAACTCAATTTGCTATAACCCTAGAAAGTTGAATTTTGGTAAATGGTAAGGTCTTTAGCAGGGCAACAGTCTTATCAAATTTTATCAAAATAGCTTTCTTATTTTTTGAGATACAATTTTTTTTCAGAAAACTATATATATATATATATATATATATATATATATATATATATATATATATATATATATATATATATATATATATATATATATATATATATATATATATAGAAAAACTGGTCCGATCGGTCTGGCTAATAAACTCGTTCGCGGTCTTAACAAAATAAAGATCTGTGCCATGTTTCGTTCAAATCAGTATAGTATTTTTTCAGTTGTCGCTCGGATACATACATAAGGCTAAAAGCCAAAAAAAAAAACTTTGTCTACCATATGAACCACGAATCGACAACCAAAATACAAGGATAGTACCGTCAAAATATCGGGGATCTATGAAATAAGTAGTTAAAGATTGTGATCTTAAATACGTCGGACAAACAAGAAGATCTATTGAAATTAGATTTAAAGAACATAAACTAAACTACTATGACAAACTCAGCTTGAGCTACCTAAAAAAAAATCATAGAAAAGACAACTATAGAACCTAATACAACATATGATCTGTCAAACACAGAGAAAGCAATTTTCTATGTCCATAACACTTGTAACAATTTTTCAAACTAACACTGAACATCCATGTTTGCCACAATGTCTTAAAATTCGTTGCTATATTTTGGGATGTATATCAAGGTCTATTATTTTAGAAATTATTCTTAATTTTTTATATCGATATGATTTGATCTTATCGTTCTCACTACAGGATTGTTTTTTCTCCACAGTAGTCCCTTCGCTCACAGAGCTGAGTGCAAAATGTGTGGCTTTCCATATACCGTTCGAGCTAGTAGAGCATGTATACCCGCCAGTTCCAGAACAGCTTCAGTTACGGATAGCCTTCTGGAGTTTTCCTGATAATGAAGAAGATATCAGGTTATATTCCTGTTTGGCCAATGGTTCGGCAGATGAGTTTGCTCGTGGAGAGCAACTTTACAAAAGCCAGATGGTCAAAGATCCCCTACAGATAGGTAAGTTTATACTCTTTGATCAAATGAAAGATGAATTAAAGTACATCATGCTAGTTCACCAATTGTTGCTAACAGTATCCACTGTTTTTAGTGAATTCTGTTTAAAAAAATGTCACTATTGAGACCTCGACTTTTGAATTTTGATAAATTGATAAAATTTCGTCAAATGGGCGCAAGTAGACTCCCTAGAACCCATATTTGTTGTCAGTTTGATATATATATATATATATATATATATATATATATATATATATATATATATATATATATATATATATATATATATATATATATATATATACAGGGTCATTGATGGCCGATGGTAGGTTAGACGTTTATGGAAAACGGGACATAGGATTAATCTGAAAATTTGGATACTGCCATAAATAGGAACGACCTGTCTTTCTAAAATATTTTCATTTTGGCGGTGTTGCCGCTTCTACTCAAAAGTAGTAACAACTTTCTTATTTTTAATGGGACACCCTGTATATTATTTTGTTTTTAGAATTGAAATTTCTTTATGAATATTTTTTCCTAATAGCTTCCTATACCTATCTACATCGGTTTTCCAGATAATACTTATTTTTTTTTTCTCATAGAAATGGTACCACTAAAATTTTAATTTAGCTGCTATTTGAAACCATAGAAGGCTGAAATTTTGGGAACAGTTTGCAAAAGCCTGGTATTTAATAGTTACATAAATAAATTTATTTAATGTTATACAGGGCGGTTTAAAATCGATGATTTTAACGTGACACAAAAAAGCCAAAACTCTATTTTTTCAAATAGGACACCTGTATATTAGTTGAAATTCTGAAAGGCAATTAAATTTCCTCCAAATTGATGTACCATACTGGTATACCTAACTCGTCAAGTTTTCGAAATAATCGCAAGAATTACTAAAAAACACATGATCTTCACATAATTTGAATTAGTTGGTCATGGAACGCCAAGTGATTTGACAATTACTTAATTGTTTACGGTGTTTGACAGACACCGAAGTTTTAGGATTCATTTGCGATTTTCCACTTAATATTTATTTGAAAACAAGTTAAGATGGAGCGAAATAATTACTTAAATGAAGTTTTGATGACACTATTTATTCTTCATGGACAATGTGACAAAATTGTAGCAAGAACATGTAGAAAATTCAATGAAATGTATCCTGAATTGCAACCAATGAACGAAAGAAAGTTTATGCGAATACAAGATAATTTTATCAATTATGGTTCAAAACTTGGGGCAACTCAAAGTTTGCCAAGGCCTGTAACGTCGAAAGAAGAAAATATAGTGAACGTTTTAACCTATTTTCACGCATATCCACATTGAGAATTTGTTGTAAAATGTTTAGAATCTAATAATAAATAATAATTGAAAAAATTATTTTGTATTCGCATTTTTTCACGCCCGAGGAGGTACCACCCCATACATCAAGGGGCCGGTGAAGTCCCAACGGACGTTTCCGGTTCTGGTGTATGAGTCGGTTTCCCTTATAAGCAAAAATGATGATGGCTCTTCCTTGTATAAAATATTCCGGAGGCAAAATACCCCTCCATTCGGATCTCCGGGAGAGGGGTGTACAGGGGGCGCCAACATCAAGATTTAACATATCCTTTTCGAATATATGTGGCCTAAATTCTAACCTGAACTCCGTCCACCATTTCCTCCAGGCTAACAGGCCCCAACTCCTCTTCCTCACCGAAACCCAAATCAGTGCCAAAACAGCCACTAATCACCTTAATTTCCCGGGGTATGAGCTCCTTACTGCCTTTAGACTGCATGGAGGCGTGTGCGCATACGTCCGTAGCAATCTACCCTGCACCAGACTTCCCAATTTAGAAGCTGGAAGAAAAGACATACTATGGATAAAACTCTCTCTCAGGGCTGCAACTAAATTCATCTGTTGCATTTACCGCTCACCTTCTGACAACACCTTTGTCCAGCTCTTTGACTACCTTTCTGAAAAAACCGACTATCTGATTTCTGAATATCCTTCCTCCGAGGTCACTATTCTTGGCGACTTCAATGTCCATAATAAGGAATGGCTAGGATCTTCAAAAACCGATCCACAAGGGAGAGCAGCGGAGGCCTTTGCAGTCAGCAATTCTTTGGCCAATATGGTTCAGCAACCTACTTACTTTCCTCGTATCCCAACACACAGCTCAAATCCCTTGGATCTCCTTCTTACTACAAATCCTGAATGCTATAAGATATCAGTCACCGCCCCCCTTGGTCGCTCAGACCACGGCATGGTCACTGCTTCCTGTGCAATGCAACCCGAGGTCACACAGTCATCACACCCACGTATCGTTTGGCACTACAACTCCGCAAACTGGGACGAAATGCGAAATTACTTTTCCTCATTTCCATGGGCGTCTGTCTGCTTCTCTCATCCTGACCCCTCTGATATCTCACAAAACGTCACCGAAATTATCCAAGCTGGCATGGAATTATTTATTCCACGTACACAGAAAACCTCTTCAGCCACTCAAAAGCCCTGGTTCTCAAAATCGTGTGACAAGGCCAGACTTGAAAAGGTCAAAGCTCACAAAACGCTTCTACACAATCCCAGTCAAGAAAATCGTCAAGCATTCAACGACGCAAGAAACCGCTATGTCCGCATTCTTTCTGAGGCAAAAAACTCGTTTAATGACCACATCAAAAACAAAGTCCTCTCAAGCTCCAACGGCGGCAAACCCTTCTGGACTCTTGCTAAGTCTATTGGGAATAATTTCTGCAAGAGCACGTTCCCACCTCTTGTCTCAGGTGATGAAATTGTTTCTACCGCCCTGGGCAAGGCTGAACTTTTTGCTTCGTTGTTCGCCGGAAATTCTACTCTCAACCCACCTCCAAATGTTCAACCACCAACAGTCCCCAATGTCGCGCATAAAATGACTGATATCATTTTCAAAACTAAAAAGGTACGAAAGATGCTCTCTTCTCTTAATACTAGGAAAGCCTCTGGCCTTGACGAGATCCCAGCAATTGTTCTCAAAAAATGCGCACCAGAACTTGCTCCTGTCCTGACTCGTCTGTTTCAGATATCTTACAATAAAGGCATATTCCCTAGTAACTGGAAAACTGCTCGAGTACAACCCATCCCCAAGAAAGGATCCAAAGCGCTTCCTAGCAACTACAGGCCTATTTCTCTCCTTTCAGTCATCTCTAAAGTGATGGAAAAGTATATAAACACCGAACTACTAAAATTCCTTGAAAAACACAGTCTAATCCACGACAGGCAGTATGGATTCCGTCAGCGCAGATCGACTGCTGACCTCCTTTCCTTTGTCACCCATTCTTGGAACAAGTCTATGGAACAACACGGTGAATCCCAGATTGTTGCTCTAGACATATCCAAAGCATTCGACCAGGTCTGGCACGCAGCGCTGCTTAATAAACTTCCGGCCTATGGCCTACCACCAAAACTTTGTACCTGGACAGCAAATTTCCTCTCCAACAGGAGCATATCTGTTGTTGTGGATGGCCATTCCTCTAAACTGTATCCAATTAATGCAGGAGTTCCTCAAGGTTCAGCTTTAGCCCCTACTTTGTTTCTTCTCCACATCAATGACCTCCTCTCTAGCACATCCAACCCAGTTCACAGTTACGCGGACGACAGCACCCTCCACTCAAACATACAATATTCTAAACCTGTCTCTTTAGCCCAATTAGATGAGGATCGCAGACTCATGGAGGGTTCTGTCTCCGTAGACCTCCAAAAAATATTAGACTGGGGAAGTAGAAATCTTGTACAATTCAACCCCACCAAAACTAAGTCTTGCTTTCTTTCTCACAAGAGATACAGCAGCCCTAGACCCATCACAATGAACAACCAAGTTATTCAAAGTAATGAGTCCTTTTCTCTTGTTGGCATTTCTGTGGATCGAAATCTTAATTGGCACCAACATGTTACATCAATTGCAGAAGCGGCTGCTAAGAAATTGGGTTTCCTCTTCCGGGCTCGCAAATACTTTTCACCAACTAATCTCTATACCTTATACACTTCACAAATAAGGCCAAACCTCGAATACTGCTCCCACATCTGGGGTGCAGCTGCCGCTTCTACACTCGCTATCCTGGACTCCATTCAAAAGAGAGCTATACGTCTCATCGGTGACCCTACCCTCACCCAAAGGCTTCCATCCCTTGCCCACCGACGTGCCGTTGGTGACCTCTCTCTCTTTTATAGATATCTGCACGGGCACTGCTCAGAGGAGCTTTCCTCTATAATTCCCCCACCTTCTGCCCCCAGCAGATCTACCAGGGGAACAGAGCGAATGCACCCTTTTAATGTCCAGGTCACCAGACATAGAACATCTTGTTATGCCCGCTCTTTTGTCCCGAGGACTTCCAAGTTGTGGAATTCCTTGCCGGCACATGTTTTTCCTTCTCCTCCGAACCTCCAAACCTTCAAGTCCAGAATTAACAAGCTGCCTCTTTCCTCCTTGTCAACACCCACGGTACGATAGTATTTAGGCTGTAAGCCCTCGTGGTGTGTTGTTGACATTAAAAAAAAAAAAAAAAAAAATAACCTTTCTCTCGCTCATTGGTTGCAATCAAAGAGGTTGTAAGGGATAGAGGTAACAAAGGTGCAGTTTTGCAATACAAGAAGCCTGTACACTTTTCCTAACTGGGCGGAGTTCGGTGACTTAAGTGGGAGAAACGTCAGGGACGTATTTAGGAATTTTTAGTTTGGTTAGAAATAAAACTGAAATTATTCAATCATTGAAATGTAATGCTTATTCATGAATTTCTTAAGCTTTTGTATAAATAGGTAACCTAAAAAGGTTCGGAACGCAGCAAGTGCGTTATGATAGTGAATTTTCATAACAATATTAAATAATATATCTATATAAGCTGTAAGATTTAGCCTTATATTAAAAGTTATGAAAATTAATTTATTTAATTAGGAACAGTAAAACAAGGTAAAGAAGGACAAGCAAAAACATGATCTATGACATATATTTATAGAGTAATTTGGATACAAAACTCAAACAAAGCAATTGATAAACAGGAAATATACTCTAGAAAAATACACTATAGAAAGCTGGAAAAAAATCCTTTGGTTGATGCATTGAGGGTGATTGTATGCATGCAGGAGAAGAACCCCCAGGAGGAAGAGGGTTTCTGCTCCTCACCCAAAAATTCGGGGGGTTCTCCTTCCCCTTGTGCATGCATACAACTACCTTCAAAGCATAAAGCACAAGAAAAATTTCTTGTGAGCAACCCCCAAGAAGGTTGCTGGACCTGGGCGAATATGGGGTAGACAGGGTTTAAAGGAGGTATTGCTGTAAAGTGTGAAAAACGCATGTTTTCAAAGTCCCTTAATTTTCTTGGGGGTTGTTTGCCAGAAAATTTGTCTTGTGCCCGAGGAAGGTTCTAAGCATGTTGCTGGAAAAAAATATCTAAAACCCTCATGCAGTCAACTGCAAATTTACCGAAATTACATTCTACTTCGTCGCCTATAATGTCTTTTTCAGATAATGTAGAATACAGAGCTAAATTAAATAGGTTCACTTGCATTTTCATTTCTTTTTTATTTTTATATTACATTTATAAGCACAATATGCGTATAATTAAGGGAACCCTTAATTAACATTGCAGCAACACAAACTTGAAAAGTGGAGAAATTATTTACAGTATGTTAACAGTTATAAACTTGATTTCATCATGTTACAGTAGTATTCTGATAATAAAAAATTATATCTAACTGTATGCACACAACAGCTGGTGTGTTACGAGATGTGATGAAACGCCAAACTGACTGTACCACAGCATTAGCATAATATTATTATGCTGCCACATTATCATATCTCTCTAGTAATGGTATCATGTCAAAAACCTACACTAGAGGCTAAATTTCCAATTTCTTCTTTGTTTATGGTGTCTGTTTCTACTGTCTTAAATTTCCAATTTGATATTGACAATAAATAACACTACCACACAATGACAAATGACAGCTGAGCTTCAGCACAGACGCAGTCTAACAAAGTTGTCGGATAGAGTAAATTATGATCGGAGGGATACCTAAGTTAAAAATCATGAGAAATGGGTAATTCGAAATTTGCAGGTATTAAATACAGTATTTTTTAACTGACTGATAAAATTAAATTTTATAAAATGTTTTCTTTATTATCAGAAGTTGTAAAAATTTCATATGTTTATACATGAAAGGTTTAACTACTCGGGCAACCCCGGTCAGCAACATCTTGACATCTGGCAATAATTGTAACTTCCATTGTTTAGATTTTATCTACAATTTATTTAAAAAGCATAACAGTACAGGTAGCTGTATTGCTCTGCCTTTGTCCAACATTGCAGATATTGCATTACAGAATTTGAAGTGATGTCGAGGATTATTT
The DNA here is from genome assembly GCA_964006375.1 of Tillus elongatus. Lineage (NCBI taxonomy): Eukaryota > Metazoa > Arthropoda > Insecta > Coleoptera > Cleridae > Tillus > Tillus elongatus. The sequence continues at coordinate 281,488,545 of OZ023262.1, forward strand.
TATTATTAATTTCGAATAACTTCATTTTTCTTTGATCAAAAGACTTGAAAATTGGTACACAACCACATCTCTGTATGTTCTTTTAAGTTGTAAATTTTCGTTCGAATCACTTAAACAATTTGAAAGCTATTGCGTTTAAAAAAATATATTTAATTTTTTGTTAGGAAAAACTATGCGTTAAGATCTGATGAACGAACTCATCCAAACCATTAGCAAAATAAGCGTAATTCCAAAATTTTCTCCAAATCAGTGAAATATTTTTTGGGTTATTGGTTGGATAAATTGTTGGATGAATATATTGAATAAAGTTGTATATTCAAAAGGTTGGATAAATAATAATAGTTTTTATTTCAACAACAGAAGAAAATACAACATAAAGTACATTGTACTGTTTACAAATTAATGTTAACATTCCTTGTCTTTTTTAAAGAAATAGAGATTAATTTCATTGATTGCTGTTGCCCTTACTTCGTGAAACTGGTCCATACTTCATACAGACTTGGAGACTACTTCTCTGGCTTCACTGTTGGTTTTCGTTTTTGTATGTGAAGGACGTAGCCAGCGCGTAAGCTAACTGGAGCAAGTGGCCCTTCTGAATTCTACATGTTCTTCAACGTCTCTGTTACTGGTTTTGCTGCTTGATAGTATCCTCAGACAGAAAAAATTTGAATTAATACGAAATCATGACAATTACAAATAAAGATCTGTTGCTATTTTATGATGTTATAATCAAAAAAATCTTTTAAAGTGAAAATAAAATAAAACAAATATGACGGATGACGCCTTTAAAATGTCTACGTGATGTATGTCAATATTTAACATAAAGATAGAAGAAACCTATAACAGTAATAACTATAATAACAATTACAACAATAAAATAACTAAACAAACACATTAATAAAGCAGACTATACAATGAAAATATCGACACACATCATGTCTTATAACAACTTTTTGGAAAAAATAGTTAGATTTATGTTGTCTGATTTATTTAATTAGGAAGAAGAATATCTCAGAAATCCTAAATATTGTCGTGTATATGCTTTTTTACTTCTAAAGCTTAAAACAAGTCTAGTTTACACTTGTTATGACAAAAATGTTGTGGTTTTATGCCGTTATTTACTGTGGGTCTATGTTGGGTATCAATAATATGTTTTGCAAATGTAGATTTGTCAGCATGGTTATTTCTAAATGCAAAAATATGTTCTTTGTATCGGGTGTTAAAATTTCTAGAAGTTTGATCGATGTAGATTGCGTTACGTGTGCATTTCACAAATTTTGAATACCTATACAAATACAAAAGTAGCTTTTAAATCTTATAACATGACGCTTGATTTATTAGATTATTTCAAATAATTGATTGGAAGTATTATCACAGATGATGGTAAGTGTATGAAAGGTCTGAAGAGGATCGCGATGGCAAAACAAGCATTCAATAACCAAAGTACTGTTCTCACTAATAAATATTTTAACCTGTACATGAGGAACAAATGCAAGTCGTACGTGTATGGAGTATGGTAATGTATGGGGCGGAAACTTGGGCTGTAGTTAAGCAGGATATGAAGAGAATATAAGCTTTTGAAATGTAGACAAGAAAAATGTCAAAGACAGTGCAGGTTGATAGAAAGACGCTTCAAAGTGTGCTAGGAGAGGTGAAAGAATAAAGAGGCTTGCTCAAAGTAATCGAGAGGAAGCTAAAATTTATTGGTCATATTATAAGACATAATAACTTCCCGATAACATTATTTGAAGGACATACGAGTACTTGAAATGTACACTGAATTATTGGCCCTTAAATAAGAGAAGTTTGTTATAAACAGCCCTTAAACTTCTACTTTTATCAAATAGATTTTTGTTATAATGATGTATTCTAATAGAAACATACATAGATGATATTAGTTTAATTAGATGGCCATAATGGCAAGTCAAAAGATTTTGTTCTCGAAAGTGAACTTCAAGTTTTTTAAATATGCTGTTTTGGTTTCTTATAGTTTTTAATATTCGCATGTTTATTTCCTTTACATTTATAATCACCGCAGATTCATTTAAGTATGTTTGAAGAACTTTTTCTGCAATAGTGCAAATAGATATTACATCGTAAGATGGGTATGTGAGGAGTTGACCTTTGTCTTTCTGATCTATAAACGATGTTAATAACGCAGACCTCTCCCCAACAAGTTCACCCGCGCATTCTTCGCATCTCAGAGCTTTTGTTATTTTCCTTACTACATAGCCAGATATATATGTCACGACTTCTTTCTTAAACTCTGATATATTGATATCTAATATTTGAAGAACTGTGTCGTCATCAAAATTATCTATTTGACTCATGTCTTCATCTGGTTCTTCAGATATTCGTTCTCGCCCACAAGTTTTATTTATTACCTCAATGGGTGACAGAATAGGAATTGCTTCCAAAGGGATACAATTTCCTTTAAATGAATCTTTTAATTCAAGATGCACCATCATCCTTTTATATGCACTTTTAAATTGCTTTGCTGATGGGTTATTGTTATAGCCTCCCATGGATCTAATTTGCCCAAAAAAAGCTCAATATGATCCTGACTGATTTTGTAAGTGGGAAAATACAGCAAAAAATTATTGTCGGCAATTAAAATTTTATTAACAAATTGCAAACTTTGTATGCAAAATAAAAAGCCAATTATACCCATTTTTCTACCACTCTCACACAGAAGCGGTCCATCAATTATCCTAAGTGACGTTAAATATTGTGATAGCTCTCTTAAAAATACATTAATGTTTTCAAAATTTTCTGCATTTATTGCTTTCTTAAAATCTGAATTGTTTAAATTTCTAGAATTAAGAATGTCAAATAAATTGTTTAGAAGTCGGATAAATTTCACAGTTCCCTCACATTCTTTGAACTCCTCAAGATGTAAAACTTCATTGCAATATTCCAAAGAATGTGCCACTGAGTGGCTAAAAAGTTGTGTGGCTAATTTAACCTTCATTTTTTGGTTTGTATAAAATATATGCGATTTTCTTAATTTATTTGCTAAATGAACGCCCTCCTGATCCTGTAACTCATTTAATTTTACTAAATAATCCCACTTTATATTTTCCCCATTCTCATCAATTATTAATTTTTTATCGCCTAATGTGTTTCTTATCAGTTTGATCATATGACATGGATCAAAAAAGACTGCAATTTTCCTACCTGAACTAGGATCAACAAACGTAGAGTTAATGTTCCTCCAATTCAAATCGCAGCCAAGTTCTTTTGCTAACGTTAGATTATTTGTTGCCCCATCAAAAGTTATTGAGACCACGTATATGCCCGACTCATTTAGTAGCGTTAAACACTGTAATACCAAATTTTGTTTTTGTGTACCCCTTAAAGAGTCGATTAAAAAATATCCAAGAGGAAGCTTCCATGATTGATTAATGCTAACAAGCATAAAAACAAGAGCTTCTTTGGCTACAGGGTTACAATCGGTCTCAAGATTTGTACCAAAATCTACAAACCCATAATATTTTACCCCATCCCATTCTATATGTTGGCGAATTACCATCTCATCTATGACTAAAGAACATATAAGTTTTCCATCTGTGCTTTCTGATTTTGACTTTAATAAGTTGAACACCTCTGACGTAAAACCAGCTTCCCCATTAACGCTTTGATACCATCTAGGTATAGTTTTTGGATGAGGAAGAGCCGAGTTAAATGTGTTTCTGACAAAACTGTAAGCTTTGGGAGAGTAATAATGCAGCGTAAGAGAAAAAGCTTTAAGTTGATTTTCATACTTATGTTTACGACCTAATTGTCTTTGTAAAAATTCTTCATTAGGTCCTATTTGCATTAATGTTTCTAATGTTTCGTCGGTTACTTTACCTTTTAGTTGTTTGATTATATTCGCAAGGGTTGCTGTTCTCTTCTTATAATGATGAACACTACTGCTGAGCCGTTTAATTTTTTTTCGTGCATCGAATAACTGCTTCTTCAGTTTACGTTTGCGCGGTGTAACAACCTATAAAAAATGTTCAATGATAAACCATTTATTTTCTCAAGTAAAATGAATATATAAACAAAATTTCCAACAACACATTTTGGTTAATAGTGGTTGAGATAAATTGCAAAACAGTTGTTTCTAACTTATTTAATCATGGACTATACAAACTTAAACACCACATAAAATGTGATGGAATAACATAGGTATTAGGTTTTTTTAAATTATACTGATTTCATAAACGGCAAAAACTGAATTTAACTCACCATGTCCTTCACAGTGGGAGGCATTGAAGGTGTTTTCATTTCAGCAAATCCTAAACTACTAAACGATCTTTGCGGTACCTCTACAACAGTTTTCTCTTCATAAAAACCAGCACTTGTTGATGGCCGAGAATAATCCATTACAGGTACATTGCTACCAGACCAAGTACTAGTTGACGGGTCAGCTGCAAATGGCACATTGATAGCAGTTATATCAGTCATTGGCTCCTCGCCAAAAACGACTTGTGTTGATGGCTTGTTTGTTACCTGCATAAATAAATTTGAAACGAATACCATTAATGTAAATTTGCAGGGCTAATTAAATTACGATAAATATCATAACAATATATTACGTGAATGTAATTAGTAGCATAGTTACTAGAGATGAGTGATATATAGCTACCGGTGATTTAATCGCTTCTATTAAAAGATCGCTGTTAGCAGCTGTTATTAAAACACAAAACAACAGCGATTGTGAAAACCGAGATTTACACAAATCATTAGAGTAATTATTTCTATGAAATTCACCTTATACTAAAAACTCCATGACAAACAGCAATTGCTGTATTCATAATACACGCAATCGCAGTTTGTGCGAGCGAGTAGAAGTATCTATATACTTTCCTTCTCGCCCGTATTAGAATACAACATTTCTCCTTTTCTTATAGGTAGAAAACGAAAAACTCATGATACAAATAACGCGAGATATGATAATGAGACTATCTATTTTTAGAACCGTCACGCGCATGGCGTCATGTGGTGAGTCCAATGCAATAATAATATGCTGTCGTACAGTGGAGTTTGACGTTTCATCACAACCCCTTATCAAATTAGGTATTTTACTGATATTTGCGTGCATACAGTTGGAAGTAATTTTTTAAGATCAGAATACTATACTATGATTATGTGACATGATGATCAAATCAAGTTTATGAATGTTAACGCCCCCTGTAAATGTCTACGAACGTCTTCTCTACTTTTTAAGTTTGTGTATCACCAATGCTAATTCAGGGCTCCCCTTAATTATTATACTTCACTTGTGCATATAGATATATATATATATATATATATATATATATATATATATATATATATATATATATATATATATATATATATATATATATGTAATATAAAAATGAAAAAGATTAAATTATGTGCTGCGTTCTATATTATCTGAAAAAGACAATATAGGCGACGAAGTGGAATGTAACTTCAACCACATTAAACTGACGTATAGAAACTTTTTGATTGCGAATGACTTTGTGTTAAGTGTGTAGTTGGCCTTCTATAACGTTACTCACCATGTGATGTCATAGGAGGGGACGGGGCATATGCGCAATATCATATATCTTGTAAGTCATTATATCATGGAAAAACCTGCTGAATCTAAAATTAAAGCAGCACCGACTGTAGCATATATATGCCTTCCAACTTTTTCATTATATTAAAATAAAAATAATATGTAGATTTCTCTCATCGTATATTCTTGTAATATGCTAATTTTATAGAACTTCTATTAATAGTAAAAATCTGAGTACTTTTAAAATTAATATAATTTAAAAGCTATCTGAAGATCATATTGTGGTTTCAATTAAGCGGTTAACACTAACACCTTGTAAGTGTTTAATAGCATACGCACATGCAGCATTGTAAATGGCTAAACCACAATCGCAGTAGCTGTTTAAAGTCCCTGTTATTTAAAAATAGCCATCACTGATAGCAGTGCCATTGAAAAACCGCTGTTTGGCTATATATATATATATATATATATATATATATATATATATATATATATATATATATATATATATATATATATATATATATCACTAATAGTTACATAAATTAATAACCTTGATTCAGTACTTACCAATACAGGTATAGAACTTTTTTTTAAGTGTACTGCAAAATGTGATTTTTCTAAATCATAAGATTCCTCAGTAAAATGTAAATCGCACACATTTGAGTTCATAAAAATATCTTCATCGCTTAAATTTAATGCTCGTTTCCAAGCCTCGTATCTTTCACCAGCTTTGGGAAATCTGAAAATAATATCTCGAATTATCTACTTTATCAGTGACTGAACCTCTAGAAAGATGCAGTAATAGATAAAACGAAACTATTCTACTTTTTTTCTGCTTCTACTGGAACTACATAGGTAAATACATCTAATTCAAATAATAATTGCCAAACAAAATGCTTAATTTCATTACAAATATTCAATAAATAATGCATTATTAAGATTTTATTTCTTAAAAAAACACAATTGACATTAATAAATGCTAAAGCAATACAATGTGTAAATACGGACCTGTGAAAACCAATAAACATTTGGCGCCAAACAAGGAAACAGAAGACATGTAAACAACTTACCGAAATAAATGCACAGTTGCTTTATCCTTTTCATAATTGGCACTTTTATTGTACATACAGTTCTTCACAATACACCTTGGCATTTTTTAACTTTTACACTCTTAAAACACTGCTAAAAAACGGCAAAACATACAAGATAACCTCTAATCGCAAATCAACAAACACTTCAAATACTTGTTGACAGCTGACAATAACTTCATGAGCGGTTGGGGGAACGAATCAAAACAAAACACATTAGCGCGTTATTCAAAATTTTGTTTGTGATTGGACGGTGACAAGAGTGGGAAATCGACAGGCTGCAAACTCGGCTTTGTTCCCTCTAACATATACAACCTCTTTGGTTGCAATTCATGATGCATTTCATTGAATTTCTTAGATGTTCTTGCTATAATTTTCTCACATTGTCCATTAAGAATAAATAGTGTCATCAAAACTTCATTTGAGTAATTATTTCGCTCCATCTTAACTTGTTTTCAAATAAATATTAAGTGGAAAATCGCAAATGAATCTTAAAACTTCGGCGTCTGTCAAACACAGTAAACAATTAAGTAATTGTCAAATCACTTGGCGTTCCATGACCAACTAATTCAAATTATGTGAAGATCATGCGTTTTTTAGTAATTCTTGCGATTATTTTGAAAACTTGACGAGTTAGGTATACCAGTATGGTACATCAATTTGTAGGAAATTTAATTGCCTTTCAGAATTTTAAATAATATACAGGCTGCCCTAGTTGAAAAAATAAAGTTTTGGCTTTTTTGTGTCACGTTAAAATCATCGATTTTAAACCGTTCTGTATAACATTAGATAAATTTCTTTATGTAACTATTAATACCAGGCTTTTGCAAACTGTTCCCAAAATTTCAGCCTTCTATGGTTTCAAATAGCAGCTAAATTAAAATTTTAGTGGTACCATTTCTATGAGAAAAAAAATTAAATAAGTATTATCTGGAAAACCGATGTAGATAGGTATAGGAAGCTATTAAGAAAAAATGATCATAAAGAAATTACAATTCTAAAAAAAAATAATATACAGGTGTCCCATTGAAAATAAGAAAGTTGTTACTACTTTTGAGTAGAATCGGCAACACCGCCAAAATAAAAATATTTTAGAAAGACAGGTCATGCCTATTTATGGCAGTATCCAAATTTTCAGATTAATCCTATGTCCCCTTTTCCATAAACGTCTAACCTACCATCGGCCATCAATGACCCTATATATATATATATATATATATATATATATATATATATATATATATATATATATATATATATATATATATATATATATATATATATATATGTGTGTACCACACCGATAACTCAAAAAATAATGGGCCGATTTTAATCAAATTTGGTGGGCACCTTTCTTTTACAAGTGGCTTGGATAAGTTCGTTAGCCAGGAAAATCCACTTCGTTTTTCAGTGACAGGAAATTTTTATATCTCTTGAAATAATAAAGTTAGGGCAACCAAAATTTGTACGCAGGTTAACATTGTCAAACTTACACTGTGTACCAATTTAGATCTCTAGGTCAAAAGAAAAAAAAAGCTATAAGCATTTGAAAATTTTATAGTTTTTCTTCTGAAAATGTCAAAGTGACTATTTAAAACTCATCAGTTTTTACAAAGGTTCTGAGCATGATACAAAATATTAAATGATATGTCTTTATATATATTTAAGTAGAAAGTTATCAGTTTTCTTTAGAAGTTTAAAAAAATAAGCATATTTATGTTTTTGATGTTTGTGTATGAAACAAGTTTTTTGTTCAGAATTTTTATTTATTTCATGAATAGAAACGTATTCAGAGATGTGTGCCTTTCATTTTAAGTATGAGAAATTCACTTGCTGAGCCTGGAAACGTCAGTGAATTTGATTTTTGATTTCTGCTATGTACCCTGTGAATAGGTACTCAATAAATATTAACTAAAAATAATTTGACAAGAATTACAACCCTTATTCTTTTTTTACAAAAGTATGAGAATTGGTTTGTTTATCTAATTATCTTGAATGTAACAAAACCATTTTTGAGAAAAAACAAAACAATTATAAAACATTCCTACAATAAATGCTCAAACAAATTACCTCCATTTTCTAGACAAGAGTATGCCCGTCTCACTGTAGAATCTGAAACATAATGTAATATTTCAGGAGTAATGTTATCAAATGCTGCTCGTGCTGACTCAAAAAATTCCTTTAATATGATCCCACAAAAAAGTCAAGGTCCAGTGATCTCGCCGGTCAGGATGTTTCACTATAAGTACGAATAAATTTCCTTGGGAATCGATCAGATAAACATTCACAAACTGGAGCACCATCTTGTCGAAATCAACAGTCTTGTGCAGCATCTTGACAGTGTGTGTCATACCCTTCTTCTGCAGAAATTGTTTGCAATGGGCACCTGTGGTTGTTATCTTTCGTGGATTCGATCTTAAGTGTCTGACAGAAAGCAATTTGTTAGCATTGGTGGTGCTCTATCAGATGAGGTCCTCGTCTTGTATGGGGAACCACAGGGATCACATATAGGTCCCGTTCTCTTCAATCTTAATGATGCTGTGAGTTGTTTTGAGTCATCGAAATGTTTATTGTATGCAGATGACTTTAAGTTTTTTTCGGAAGTTGTCCATGGTATCAACACTTTGCAACATGATCTTGACAACTTGACTCGCTGGTGCAGTTCAAACTTGTTGTCGCTTAATGTGGGTAAATGTAAGGTTGTGAGCTATTTTAGGGGCCAGAATCGGATTGTTCATAGCTATACCATTTATAACACAGTGTTGGACGTTGTCACTTCAGTTGCAGATCTTGGTGTAATTTTCAAAAATGATTTGTCATTTAATCTGTATATTGATGCTGTGGTTGTGAAATGTTGCAGACTTTTGGGGTTTGTTAAAAGACACACTAAACATATGACTGACACAAGGGCAATCACTAGTTTGTATACATCCTTGGTTCGAAGTAATATTGAGTATTGTTGTGTTGTATGGTTTCCATCCTATGCTTGCCACATTAATCGTATTAAAAGGTTACAAAACAAATTTGTTAAGTACCTTCTTTATAAGCATCACTTTCCTTGCCAAGATATTGGGTATGATGTCAGATTGCTTCTTTGTGGTATGGTCAGTCTCAAAGCGTGACATGAGTATCTTTCATTGATGTTTATATATAAATTAATTAATGGTCACATTGACTGTAATGATCTTATCGAGTTGGTCCTTTTCCATGTTCCACCACGCTCAACTCGCCAACAGCAACTTTTTTTTGAGCGAACACACAGGACCAACTATGGATGTAACAGTTTCATGGACAGATTGTTGCATAATTATAATGCTAATTTCTCTAATTGTGATATCTTTTATATTGCTATGTATATAGGTCCTTTTATTTCACAAAATCCCTGTGCCATAAATTCCACACCAGATATAAAATCCAAAGCGATGTTGATATCTGTATGTTATGTTTAAATGTGGATTTCGTTGTGACCGGTAGTGTATTGCGCCTGTTGAAAGTACCCTTTTTTTTTAATGAAATTGTAAACTAAGCCATAAATGGTTAATTTAAGAGGAGTAAAGGGTTACTCATTGTTTGAAAATATAAATCTGGTGTCACGAAGTGACTAATCCGGGATAGATTACCCGGCCTAAATTACCGTCATAGCCACTGCATTATGTTACACCATAAACTGCAATTAGCATTTGCGAAGGTTGTAATATTTTCCAACATTTTCTGTGGAGTAATAAACCAAATCCGGCATGTCGAACGGAATAATTAGTAGGGGGGGCAATTAGGCGGCGGCGATTTCGGATGAGAAGTGTGGCCGGACGGAACGCCCGGAGAGAGAGTGGGAGTTCAGTAGCTTCACCGCCGTTCGCTGGTTGTGTACGTGAACTGTTGAGTTCGAGAAGATTTCGCTCGCGTAACTGCTTTACGCTATTCCGCTATTATTAGGTTCCGAAATTGGATCAAGGTGGAAGGCCCGGTCAAAGCAGGTGCACCAGGTCGCGAGGTAGCAGCCGAGAGATTAGCCAAGTGGCTCAGTTTGATTCAATGAGGCCCAGGTATCCGGAGTTTATGAACAGGCCTGCAGAACTAGGGGACTACATTCCCGAGTTCTGGTTCCCTGGGATCGCAAGGGTAAGTGGCTAAGCTAGAGGGATTTACGTCGGTATCGTTGTGGTGAATGCACCATCGAAACCAGTTAAAAACAACCCTCCGGGTGGCCACCCCCTGCGTTGCCGTCAGGGAGTAACTTTCTTTAGTAGATTTTCTTGCTACCCCGAACTGCATATCAAGACCCCGACCGTTGCAGAAGTTGTCGTGTGACTTACCCTCCGTGTCATCCGTAAATATCTTTGTTAAGGTCAATGGACCCCGTCTGCCTCTGGTTCCCCATAACTACTTTGTACATAATTTCTAGTAAACGGAATCCCTTTGTAAATAGTTTGTAAATAGATTTTATTTTAAGTTACCTGTATTTCATTCATACTCTCCAGAATATCCACCCAAGTAAAATTTGACTCCAGTTCTTGAATAAAAACCATAACCCGAAGTCCCCGGGGACTTCGTCTTGGCTTAGGAGGACCCTGTCTCCACTAGAAACTACCCTGGGCTAGTGTATCCGTTGACAGTGACTTGGGAGAAGGGGAGCATCCAGTGGAAGCGCGTTTACTCCCTGACCAACTCTATAAACGCTGGCGTCCGAGCATGATCCCGTAGGAAAGCCGTGTCCCGGAAGTCATCCCAAATTTCCCCAGGTTAGGGAAAACTAGTATTAACCCCCGGCCATCCCAAGTGGCCGTCGCACTATATTTAATCTTTTGTATAAGACAAGTAAAAATGTTTGCTAACATATTGTCAGCCATGGCCTACTCTAATTCTTTTTTTATTCCACAGCACTACGTCATTAAAAAAAGAAAAGTGAATTTTTATGTATAATCAAAACAGCTTGTATTTTTAACGATTGTATTTTTAGGTTTTCATCTGTCGGCCACTGTTCAGCAGACACCAAGAGGAACCCACAATGTGGCAGTCACCTTTGATAGGAGAAAAATTTCATCCTGTAATTGCACATGTAATTCAACGGCATACTGGTGTTCTCATGTCGTTGCAGTATGTCTCACACGAATACACTGGGTTAGTATTAACTTTTTTTAATTCATTCAATGTATTTAAATTTCATCATCTATATGGCTTAAAAGTGTGTTGCTGGATCACAGTTCCTTCATTGCGGTATAGCTGAACCTCATTTATTATTTCGGTTGTCAGGAGTCCTACAAGGATCTATCCTAGGTCCTGTCTTCTTTAGTTCTTTAGCATATACATATTTGTATATGTGTCCCACAATCGATGAAACAGAAAGCACCAGTAAATTTCTGGTGTGAATAGATCATGACTTTAGCAAATGTGCCTTAGTCCAATTGTTGATAATAAAGAAAAAGTATCAAATTTTGGAGTAAAATGCAGGACAGTAGCATAACTGAAACTGTTAAATTTATACTGGTTCTGCTCTAAATTCAACGGATATAAAGCATACTTGTGAAGGATATTAATTCTAAAAATAGGATGCCAAAAAAAGTATAGAATAGAAAAGGTATAGTAATTCTAGTGGTAACTAAGAGTAAGTAGATACTTTAAACCAATGTGAGTGTTGCTGTTTCCCAAAGGAAATTTGATTTAGAAATACAGGTAATTCAAATGGTTGCTCACCATTGGGATCTCCAAAACTATAAGAGGTACAGAGCCGGTTAAATTGGGGTAAGTTTGCATATTTTGATGCTTAATAAATTTAACTCCAAGTGATCTGATTCCGTAATAATACGGCGACTCCATTCCCTCCAGAGTCTTCTCTTTCACTATATATTATTCTGACATTATCACTCTAGAAGTCTCCATTTTTTTGCCACCTTAGTTCCGGCATGCCAAATATCTCCATACCCATTTTGTCAATATGTTCTTTGCTTCTTTCAGTTTTTTTGCCCTTAACAAGCTTCTAACATTCCATCTTCCTATATTAAATGGGTTTTTGATTTCTTTCTGTATAATTAATATAAATATACACACTATACTTCACATTTTTTCATAATATATCTGGCATTTTAACTGTTGGGTTTAATTTACCAGTTAGAAAATTAATATGCTTTTCCCGAACCGCTTCTTATCAAGCTTTAGCACTAAAACTTAATACTATCCACCTGTACCACATCTCATTTCACAATTCAAATCAACATGCTACTATATTACACAATACATTCTTTTAAACAGGACACATAAAATAGGTTTTATTCTGATTAAGAGATGGTTAAAGATTCCGGAGGTAAAATACCCCTCCATTCAAATCTCCGGGAGAGGAGTGTACAGGGGGCGCCAGCATCAATATTTAACATATCCTTCTCGAATATATGTGGCCTGAATTCTAACCTGAACTCCGTCCACCATTTCCTCCAGGCTAATAGGCCACAACTCCTCTTCCTCACCGAAACTCAAATCAGTGCCAAAACAGCCACTAATCACCTTAATTTCCCGGGGTATGAGCTCCTTACTTCCTTTAGATTGCATGGAGGCGTGTGCGCGTACGTCCGCAGCAATCTACCCTGCACCAGACTCCCCAATTTAGAAGCTGGAAGAAAAGACATACTATGGATAAAACTCTCTCTCAGGACTGCAACTAAATTCATCTGTTGCATTTACCGGTCACCTTCTGACAACAACTTTGTCCAACTCTTTGACTACCTTTCTGAAAAAACCGACCATCTGATTTCTGACTATCCTTCCTCCGAGGCCACTATTCTTGGTGACTTCAATGTCCATAATAAGGAATGGCTAGGATCTTCAAAAACCGATCCACAAGGAAGAGCAGCGGAGGCCTTTGCAGTCAGCAATTCTTTAGCCAATACGGTTCAGCAACCTACTTACTTTACTCTCATCCCAACACACAGCTCAAATCCCTTGGATCTCCTTACTACAAATCCTGACTGCTATAAGATATCAGTCACCGCCCCTCTGGGTCGCTCAGACCACGGCATGGTCACTGCTTCCTGTGCAATGCAACCTGAGGTCACACAGTCATCACACCCACGTATCGTTTGGCACTACAACTCCGCGAACTGGGACGAAATGCGAGATGATTACTTTTCCTCATTTCCACGGGCGTCTGTCTGCTTCTCTCATCCTGACCCCTCTGATATCTCACAAAACGTCATCGAAATTATCCAAGCTGGCATGGAATTACTTATTCCACATACACAGAAAACCTCTGCAGCCACTCAAAAGCCCTGCTTCTCTAAATCCTGTGACAAGGCCAGACTTGAAAAGGTCAAACCTCACAAAAAGCTTCTACACAATCCCAGTCAAGAAAACCGTCAAGCATTTAACGAAGCAAGAAACCGCTATGTCCGCATTCTTTCTGAGGCAAAAAACTTGTTTAATAACCACATCAAAAACAAAGTCCTCTTAAGCTCCAGCGGCAGCAAACCCTTCTGGACTCTTGCTTAATCTATTGGGAATAATTTCTGCACGAGCACGTTCCCACCTCTTGTCTCAGGGGATGAAATTGTTTCTACTGCCCTGGGCAAAGCTGAACTTTTTGCCTCGTTGTTCGCCGGCAATTCTACTCTCAACCCACCTCCAAATGTTCAACCACCAACAGTCCCCAATGTCACGCATAAAATGACGGATATCATTTTCAAAACTAAAAAGGTACGAAAGATGCTCTCTTCTCTTAATACCAGGAAACCCTCTGGCCTTGAGATCCCAGCAGTTGTTCTCAAAAAATGCGCACCAGAACTTGCTCCTGTCCTGACTCATCTGTTTCAGACATCTTACAATAGAGGCATATTCCCTAGTAACTGGAAAACTGCTCGAGTACAACGTGTGCCCAAGAAAGGATCCAAAGGGCTTCCCAGCAACTACAGGCCTATTTCTCTCCTTTCAGTCGTCTCTAAAGTGATGGAAAAGTATATAAACACAGAATTACTAACATTTCTTGAAAAACACAGTTTAATCCACGACAGGCAGTATGGATTCCGTCAGTGCAGATCAACTGCCAACCTCCTTTCCCTTGTCACCCAGTCTTGGAACAAGTCTATGGAACTACACAGTGAATCCCAGATTGTCGCTCTAGGCATATCCAAATCATTCGACCAGGTCTGGCACACAGCGCTGCTTAATAAACTACCGGCCTATGGCCTACCACCAAAACTCTGTATGTGGACAGCAAATTTCCTCTCCAACCGGAGCATTTCTGTTGTTGTGGAGGGCCATTCCTCTAAACTGTATTCAATTAATGCAGGAGTTCCTCAAGGTTCAGCTTTAGCCCCTACTTTGTTTCTTCTCCACATCAATGAACTCCTCTCTAGCACATCCAACCCAGTTCACAGTTACGCGGACGACAGCACCCTCCACTCAAATATACAATATTCTAAGCCTGTCTCTTTAGCCCAATTAGATGAGAATCGCAGACTCATGGAGGGTTCTATCTCCATTCAGAAGAGAGCTATATGTCTTATCGGTGACCGTACCCTCACCCAAAGGCTGCCATCCATTGCCCACCGATGTGCCGTTGGTGACGTCTCTCTCTTTTATAGATATCTGCACAGGCACTGCTGAGAGGAGCTTTCTTCCATAGTTCCCCCACCTGCTGCCCCCAACAGATCTACCAGGGGAACAGAGCGAATGCACCCTTTTACTGTCCAGGTCACCAGACATAGAAAATCTTGTTATGCCCACTCTTTTGTCCAGAGGACTTTCAAGTTGTGGAATTACTTGCCGGGACATGTTTTTCCTTCTCCTCTGAACCTCCCAAACCTTCAAGTCCAGAATTAACAAGTTGCCTCTTTCCTCCTTGTCAACACCCACGATACGATAGTATTTAGGCTGTTAGCACTCGTGGTGTGTTGTTGAAATAAAAGAAATTTAAAAAATGGTCCATTGAGACAGGCTGTAGTTCACCAGACAAGTATCAGGTTTGAGGTCCCGAGGCTTATGAAAGTTCATCTTTTTTTAACCGAATGGGGAAGAACCTGTTTCCGATGAGTAATAAGTACTCTTTATCTGAACGTGTGTGTTAGCTCTCCACAAGGCTTTAGGGTGCGTAGTTTATCTACTGTGGTGTTATTATTATTAGCACATGTGCCCAGTTAAGTTAAAATTTTTGTGTGGGAGATTGTTTGCCCATTTCACCATCACGTTAGTGCTTTTGTTGCTCAGGAGAACATCATCAGTGTAAATGACATTATATTAGCAGATGACAATTTCAAAACAGCAGATGACAATTTCAAAACAATTAGCAGATTACAATTTCAAAACAATGCCATTAGTAAAGAGAATAAATAGCGGAGTACCCAGAATTGAGCATGTGGAAAAACTGTTGCCACAGGAAAACCACGAGAGAGTTTACTTTCAGTAAATACCATTATACTCTCTATTATTCGTTATGTGGATTATCCGTGTCGAGAAAGTCATCAAAATTTCAAATCAGGAGTAGATCGAAATTTCAATTTAAAGAAATTTGTTAGGTATTACGAAAGATAAAGATAAAGCCACTGAAATGTCAGGTATCTATGAGATAGGTTGTAAAGATTGTAATCTTAAATACGTTGGGAGAGTAAGAGAACCATGGAGACTAGATGTCGTGAACATCTGGCACAGCTGAGATACAGTAGTGTAGACAAGCCATGCATGGCACAACATATTTGAGATAATAACCACCACATTGATAAAGAAAATCTGAAACTTATCAAAAATGTTAGACAGCCAGCGAAGCTAGATGCGTACGAAAGTATTTATATTTATAGGGCAAAAAAAAGTTCCTTCGACTGAGCTCTGTCATTGGTTTGTAGTCCTCTGTTGGCGCTCTGTCTTTGATGCCGATAAACATTCCGAAACCTTGTCTGACAATTAAAATACAATACACTAAAAAATGTGCCTGCGGTTTAGTCTCCCTTTCAGTATCGTTCTTTACCTAAGATTAAGTATAAAAGGTGTTACCTCCTTCAAACAAAAACTAGAACCGTGGTATATTGTGATCGACCTCAGGTGGATATAGATCTGCTCAATAGTGAGGTCACGATTGCCTATAACACTCTACCTTAAAATAGCTATTTATCAGATTATCATATTTATTAAGATTAGCAATACTTTTAGGAGGTTGACAGATCTGGATATAGTTTGATACTCACGTTCTTTTTCATTTGTTTCGCACTGCCTAGAGTCCTATATTTGTGGGCGCTCCAGGCTAGTGCCAGGTTATATAGAAATTTAGATATCTAGATAGTCGTTAGTTAGAATTAATTGTTTGCGCTGACTCCAAAAGAAAGGAGATATTAGGGAGGAATTTCTCTTCAAACAAACAGATATGTTAATGTAACAAAGTATTAAATTTATTCATATAAATTAAATTTGGAATAGCAAACAAAATTAATTAAACATGGTTGGTAAATCTCAAATAAACATTAATCATACACAAATAAAAATCAAATAAACAGCAAGAACTTCAAGAAAAAGAAATTATCATTTCACATACATATGACAAAAATAATAAGATAAAGATGGTTGTATATTACTAAAACATTAATGTTAGCTACTTGAGGGATATATAAAAAATCAAATGCTGTATTCTACAGCTCAAAAGCAAATACAAATTATTAGGTAAATCACTTGACGTTTGTCAATCAATTCGGTTAATTTTTCAATGAGTTAACTGGCCAGTTCTTTGAGTGAGGCTCCATTTAAAAAAATATGTTCCTACGTGAAAT
Source organism: Tillus elongatus (assembly GCA_964006375.1). Taxonomy (NCBI): domain Eukaryota; kingdom Metazoa; phylum Arthropoda; class Insecta; order Coleoptera; family Cleridae; genus Tillus; species Tillus elongatus. The sequence goes on from OZ023262.1 coordinate 281,505,905, forward strand.
TTCTACATTGATTATTGAAAATGAGATATATTAAAAAGAATGTACAGGTTAGATATTTTACAGACAAAATTTGCTAATTACAATTTCAAGAACTATGTGTTTAAATTCACAAAATTGACAAAATTCTACAGATTAAACAGGAAATTTACAGTTGTCCTTACAGCACCTCCCTGACACTGTCTAAGTTCAAATTTGATTACGTTATTTTGAAAGTTCAAGTTATAAGGCTTGAGATATTAGATTGCTGCATGAAAAATTCTGCTGATTCAGAGAAAAAATTTATATAGACTCACCAAGTCTTCCTGCATTGAGTTACCTGATGACCCTATGAAGATGCTTTCCAAGTGGGATCAACTATGAGTGCCTGACAGGTTCACAGACTCCAATAACAGAGGAGAGGCTGGAGAAAATGAGTGGTATTTCCCATTAGCGGTTATTGGGCCGCTGGATTTTATTGCTCCAATACTAGGAGACCATTTGACAACTATGTCGATGTTCTGAATTCGCTTGACGGAAACTTTGTAAATCGCAATTAAAACGTGAATTGGCTCAAATGAAATTAACTGCCAACTGACTCAAACTTCAGTAACATTCAGGAACTCTTTGTGATTAGCGTAAGAAATGTATGAGGTCGGAAACAAAGAACCACAACTTAACTCGCGTTTTTATGCTAAACACGACGTTTATTTAAACTCGAAAACAGCTCAAATGACTTTAAACAATCACTGACAATTATTATAAGGTAGTTTAGATAACAGAAAGGATTTTATCACCCCTTTTAAAGATAATTTTTAGCCACCGCAACTAAAGGGTGTTTCCTCGACAAGCGCCAGGCTGTGACTCCTCGAGCTAACGTCTGTTTTCATTGAGATTCAAATTCTCTTCCCCTTAACACATACGTCCCTTGCCTATAGTTCAGTGCTTCAAGGTTAATTTCGTGACAGAGTTGCAGATATTGTCTCGACTCCCCCTTAACATTGAAAATGGACTCGTACCTTACCTAACGGACTTTCAATAAGATGAAGTAATAATTTGTTCTAGAACATTCTCAACGGATATTTTGTTTACTTAAACACCCTTCCAGGAAAATGCGACACATCATTTACCAACAAAGCTATATTGCATCTTTAGATATTTGATTTTTAACGTACACATTTAAAATGCAGTACGGTGTTCAGGGTATTTAAACATTGGCATAATCAAATAATTTTTGAAATCCAAAACTTGAAGTATTTAATATCGATGGGGTTTTTGGTCATTATTTAGATACTTGGGGGGCTTTCTAAGTGTTTTTAAACCAGTAATGATTCCAGATAAAAAGTGAATCGTTACAAAGGTGATGTTAGTAGTAAGTAGTTAGAATTTTTCATCCTCTGATGATGCTAACTTTATTAGTGAAATGATCGTCAGGTCTTTAAAAACATTTGTTGTGATGATTTGGGTTCTCCAAGTGTACTTATAGATATGTAGTAAACTAAAACTGTCGATAAAAACCTTTTCTCACGAGTTTATTTTCTTTAATGACCAATTGGGCCTTACTTCATGAATATGCCTCGTACCTTTGAGTAGCCGAAGTTTCTTCACAGTTATTGATAAGGATAGAATTGTAGTTTGTATCTGTGTTTATGCTTAGGTTAGTATCCGAGATATAAAGAAGTATGTTATGTAGATTTAGGTTGATGTATTCATAAATAAATACATAAAAAATAAATGTACTTTTGAACTTTTCAGCCGCACACAGTCACTCTACGAGCACCTGTTTCCGAATCCCTTTCACGTTTACATAGAGAACAACTGCAAAAGTTTGCCCAGTATTTGATCAGTGAATTGCCACAACAAATTCTCCCAACAGCGCAGAGATTATTGGATGAACTTTTGGGCTCTCAACCCTCAGCCATCAATTCTGTGTGTGGGGCACCTGACCCCACTGCTGGAGCTTCAGCCAATGATCAAACTGCATGGTATCTAGATGAAAAGACATTGCATGATAACATCAAGAAGATACTGATCAAGTTTTGTGTGCCGGCACCTATCGTTTTTAGGTGAGTCCAGATATAATAATAATAATATTTATTAATGCGCTTGGCATTTTACATAATACACTAAGTGAAGATTGGTACCTGTGATGAGCATTGATAAGCACACTTGGAGAAACCAAATCACCACAAATTTTAAAAAACCTGACGATCGTTTCACTAATCAAGTAATGTGATGATGCTAACTTGGTTAGTGAAACGATCATCAGGTTTTTTAAAATGTGTTGTGATTTGGGTTATCCAAATGTGCTTATCAGTGCTCATCACTTGTTCCAATCTTCACTTAGTGACTTATGGCTTTCGGGTCCACGGAACTAAATCTTTACCATAACTTAAGTTGTAAAATTAGATTAATAAGTACAGATATCGCTTTTTTAAATCTTGCAAACGAAACTCAGTTTTTCCGAATTTCATTAATTTCAATTCAAAAATTTCTAACACCAGAGTAGGTCAAAAGGTTGAAAATTTTGCTAAACAAAAATGGCTGGATCTAGAAACGTAATATCTGTACTCAAAACCTTGTATGTTAGAAATACAGGCATATGTTTAAAAAATTAATCTTTAAGGTAATTTAGAATGAAGAATGGTACAATCTTCAGAGGAAAATGTTTTTAGTCATTAACGCGAAGTTGCTTAAGACAATTAATATACAAAATAAGAAAATTAAACAACTGGTAACAGCACCTTCATTTGTATATTTAATTCCCATTACATTCAGTCTAATTACAAATGGATCGACTTTTTCTTGTACTGCTTCATGTGTTAGGGTATTTTTCTGTGAATTATTTTTTGGTTTAACCATTAACAACCCTTCACTGGGCTTTAGAACACCACTAAAAGTCCTCTTTTGACTACATTCTTTCTTCAATTCTTCGAGCAGACTTTTCAAATTTTCAATCATTTCATTTTGACTTTTAATTAAATTATTAGTATCTTCGATATTTGACCATAATAGGTTATATGTTTCAAATTTTAAACATTTATCACAGAAAAATTTTAGCGCTGTACTTTCTTTCAGTTCTAACACTTTTACTTCACTTGCTGTTAAATTTCCACATGTTCTGCAAATAGAACAGCCACATCCATTACACCTAAAGATTTCCCACCTTTTCACTTGTCGGCAGATATTGCATTCCATTGTTTTATATTCTTTTTGAAGATGACACTTTACTTGATAGAAAAACAAGTTGCATGAAATTTTTTTAACAAAGAATTCTAGAAAAATTCAAGAAAACTTTAGAGCAGTTCTAACCATGTGCTCACTATACATAATCTCATATATACACGACACGAAACACACACACAAACAAATCAGAATCATTATTATCGTCATGGAGAATGTTGAAATAGAATTGTAAAAAGAGAAGTTCAATCAATTTGTCGAGTAAAACATATATATATATGTATGTATATCATGTATCAACCAACAATTTAAGGAATGGCTAGGACCTTCAAAAACCGATCCACAAAGGAGAGCAGCGGAGGCCTTTACAGTCAGCAATTCTTTAGCCAATATGGTTCTGCAACCTACTTTCCTCGCATCCCAACACACAGCTCAAATCCCTTGGATCTCCTTCTTACTACAAAACCTGAATACTATGAGATATCAGTCGCCGATCCCCTTGGTCGCTCAAACCATGGCATGGTCACTGCTTCCTGCTCAATGCAACCCGAGGTCACACAGTCATCACACTCACGTATCGTTTGGCACTACAACTCCGCGAACTTGGACGAAATGCGGGATTACTTTTCCTCATTTCCATGGGCGTCTGTCTGCTTCTCTCATCCTGACCCCTCTAATATCTCACAAAACGTCACCGAAACTATCCAAGCTGGCATGGAATTATTTATTCCACGTACACAGAAAACCTCTTCAGCCACTCAAAAGCCCTGGTTCTCTAAATCCTGTGACAGGGCTAGGCTTGAAAAGGTCAAAGCTCACAATACGCTTCTACACAATCCCAGTGATGTAAACCGTCAAGCATTTAACGACGCAAGAAACCGCTATGTCCGCATTCTTTCTGAGGCGAAAAACTCGTTTAATAACCACATCAAAAACAAAGTCCTCTTAAGCTCCAGCGGCAGCAAACCCTTATGGACTCTTGCTAAATCTGTTGGGAATAATTTCTGCAAGAGCACGTTCCCACCTCTTTGTCTCAGGGGATGAAATTGTTTCTACCGCCCTGGGCAAGTCTGAACTTTTTGCACGTTGTTCGCTGGCAATTCTACTCTCAACCCACCTCCAAATGTTCAACCACGAACAGTCCCCAATGTCGCGCATAAAATGACGGATATCATTTTCAAACCTAAAAAAGTACAAAAGATGCTCTCTTCCAGGATACCAGGAAAGCCTTTGGCCTTGACGAAATCCCAGCAATTGTTCAAAAAAAAAAGCGCACCAGAACTTGCTCCTGTTCTGACTGGTTTGTTTCACACATCTTACAATAGGGGCATATTCCCTAGTAACTGAAAACCTGCTCGAGTACAATCAGGTCCCAAGAAAGGATCCAAAATGCTTACTAGCAACTACAGGCCTCTTTATCTTCTTTCAGTCATGTCTAAAGTGATGGAAAAGTATATAAACACCAAAATACTAAAATTTCTTGAAAAACAGTCTAATCCATGACAGACAGTATGGATTCCGTCAGTGCAGATCAACTGCACCGCTGCTTAATAAACTTGCTGCCTATGGCCTACCACTAAAACCCTGTACCTGGACCTAAAATTTCCTCTCCAACCGGAGCATTTCTGTTGTCGTAGATGGCCATTCCTCTAAACTGTATCCAATTAATGCAGGAGTTCCTCAAGGTTCAGCTCTACCCCCTATTTTGTTCCTTCTCCACATCAATGACCTCTCTAGCACATACAACCCAGTTCACAGTTACGGGGACGACATCACCCTCCACTCAAATATACAATATTCTAAGCCTGTCTCCTTAGCACAATTAGATGAGAATCGCAGACTCATGGAGGGTCCCGTCTCCATGGATCTCCAAAAAATATTAGACTGGGGAAGTAGAAATCTTGTACAATTCAACCCCACCAAATCTCAGTCTTGTTTTCTTTCTCATAAGAGATACACCAGCCCTAGATCCATCACAATGAACAACCAAGTTATTCAAAGTAATGAGTCCTTTTCACTTGGTGGCATTTCTGTGGATTGAAATCTCAATTGGCACCAACATGTCACACCAATTGCAGAAGCGGCTGCTAAGAAATGGTTTCCTCTTCCGGGCTCGCAAATACTTTTCACCAGCTAATCTTTATACCTTATATACTTCACAAATAAGGCCAAACCTTGAATACTGCTCCCACATCTGGGGTGCCGCTGCCGCTTCTACACTCGCTATCCTAGACTCCATTCAGAAGAGAGCTATACGTCTCATTGGTGACCCTACCCTCACCCAAAGGCTGCCATCCCTTGCCCACTGACGTGCTGTTGCTGACCTCTCTCTCTTTTATAGATATCTGCACGGGCACTGCTGAGAGGAGCTTTCTTCCATAGTTCCTCCACCTGCTGCCCCCAACAGATCTACCAGGAGAACAGCGCGAATGCACCCTTTTACTCCCATTCTCCCAAATAAACGAAAGTATACTGTACTTAAACTAAGTGAATAAAAGTTTGTTTTTTTATGGAAACAATCATAGCTGTTTTATCATGTAAACTATGGGAATGCTGGATTCTGCCAAGGAATTCTATAGGCAAATTCAACTATTAACCAATACATGAGTATTTTATTAGAACAAAAATGAATAGGTGTGCATCTAAAATTTCCAATGTTAGTGGTTTTTCTGTATCAAAAATGGTAGATAAATTTTCATGATTAGCAGCTAAAGAATATAATTGATCTTTCCTATTTTTGGTAACTAATAATATTGGTTTTATTATTTTCAGCGATGTAAATTATTTGAGTACAGTAGCTCCTCCTGCTGCCGCAGAATGGACTTCATTGCTGAGACCGCTACGTGGACGGGAACCTGAAGGAATGTGGAACTTGTTAAGCATTGTTCGAGAGATGTTCAAACGAAATGACAGAAACGCTATTCCCCTACTTGAAATAATAACCAACGAGTGTATGGCTTGTGATCAAATATTAATCTGGTGGTTCAACACTAAAGTAGCTCTCCTGAATGGAAATTCTGGCTATGGTAATAATAGCAGTGGTAAACACAATGTGAACAGTAACACACATGCTTCTCAGCATGCCTGTTCCTCTTTGTGTGATGAGGTAGTGGTACTCTGGAGGTTAGCTGCGCTAAACCCAGGCCTTGCTCCTCAGGAGAGAGACATACTTCACAACCAGTTCACCACATGGCATATGAAAATCCTTGAAAAGGTCAGTAAATGTAGGAGCAGCTCTGGCAGTTCTGGGTCGAACAAAGGCAACACCATAAAGCTGGACTTGGAGGTGTTCACTGGGTTCAAACCAGCCATAGAAGCCTGTTACTTAGACTGGGAGGATTACCCAATGCCAGGCATCACATATTCTCAGGATGTAAATCCGATGTATCATTGTCCATTCACATGTTTCAGGCATTCAGCAGATAGCCGTAACGATTCCATTGCCCAAGTGAACACTAGCAAGGCAGTGTTAAACTGTGAGCATCCTGGACTTATGAGCCATTCCCACCATTATCACAGACATCATCATCACCACCACCATCACCATCATTTCCCTAGAGTTAACAGGTTCGATTATGTTAATGTAATAAACATGAACCCTGTAAATGAGTATCATCAGCATCATCCCATAAATATGAGGAACGGTAACCGTTCCAGTGTGAGCAGTGAAGGGTTTTGCGAGAATGACGACGAAGTGAATATACTGCAAGAAACTAGAGAACAAAGCAGGTTTTTGGACTCTGATTCTCAGGAAGGAGGCGGCAGCGACTCGTCTAGTAGCAGTAGAAGTAGTACAAGTAGTACGGGAAGTAGCAGGAGTATAAATACAGATATTTTATCAACGATGCCCCGCCAATCATCAGAACCTAGCACTAGTATTAACCAAGACAAAGATAATCCTGTGCCCGGACCCTCAAAGTGCAGTACAAGTGACACACTAGAAAGCAAAATCACCGGTGACTCGAGGAGACCTTCTAAAGATGAATCCTTGTCGTCTTCAAATTCTGAATCGCCACAAAGCAGTGATGAATACAATTTATACTATTATGATTCCAAAGACCTCTCGAATACAACAAATCAACAACTGAAGTCTTACGAAAATGACTCGAAAAGTTTCACGTTTACTAATATAAGGAAATGTGATGATCCTTGGGATGTTCTTTTTTCAAGAGCAGAAGGCTTACATGCACATGGCCACAGCAGAGAAGCATGCATTTTGGGAGTAAAACTGGCAGAAGAATTACTGGCAAATCCACCAGAGCTTATGATCGAAGTACCAGTTATGCCCAAGAAAAAAGGCAAAAAGCAGCTTGTCAATCCTGCCACGCATCAGTTGAGTTGTTTGGCATCTGCCACCTTATCAAAGTGTGCTTTTCTCTGTTCTGTTCTGGCTGAAAACCCAGAACATTTTCATCTTGCTTTTCGTGTTGGAATGTTTGGTCTAGAGATGGCTAGACCACCAGCTAGTACGAAACCGCTCGAAGTTAAACTGGCAAATCAAGAAACAGACCTTGTTACTCTGTTAAAGAAAATACCTCTAGCAAGGGAAGAATTGTACATGATTAGGGAAAGAGCAAAATCCCTCAAAGAAGGCACATTTAAGCCTAGAGGCGATGCTTTATTACCTATTATGTTGGCCAGTTTCATATTTGATGCACTTTTAAACCCAAATGTTGCCGGTCGTGATAAAATGAAATGTTCAACACTACGTGAACCGTCAGATGAGTTTCTGGGTTTTGAAGCTGCTGTTGCTGTCCTTGGTATGAAAGCAAACGTCTCAGAAGCTGAACATCCACTTTTATGTGAAGGTCTTAGAAGACAACGAGGAGACCTGGCCATTGCACTTCTGACCTGTTACAAAGACGACCCCCATAAGATCTCATTGATAATGAACAAATTGTTGGACAGAGAGGTACATCAACTCGCCAAAGCTCCGATTTTAAGCACCTGTTATTCAAGTAACCCACCAATCAAGAGTCACTTCTCAAGCTTGAAGCGAGACGACTGTGATAGTGTTTTGCCACAACTGAATCAATTTGCTCCTGTTACAGAAGTGTATCCACCTGACTTGGGTAAGAATCAATACTTTTGTAGCTTTTGTGTGTATTTTATTAGTCACTAAACATTTTAATGTATACTATGGCTGTTGTATAAAACATAGTCCATGGCTAATGATGAACTTAACGATATTTCTCTGAGGGTATATTAAAATCGTGCTTGGAAGAACTGACACAGCAGCTCTTTAACTGATAAAAATGGCCTACAAGGATGATGTTATTGGGAAAAATCAAGTGTCTGAGTTGTTTTCCCGATTCAAAAGAGGTAAAATATCAATTGATGACAAACGTCGCCCTGATTGTCCTTCCATGGCTCGAACAAATATAAACAAATAAATATCTCCTTTATTAACTAAATTATCATTCTTATTACAACCCCACCAAGCACTGTCAGGAAAGGGCGAGGCCTAGGAGAGCTATTCACACTCAGCCCCAACCGTCAGTGGAAGCAGGGCACCTTATAAGCAACTGTGAATCTTCAGCAAAAAATAATAATAAAATCAATAAGTTAATCTGAAGAAATGACAAATGCCTACATTTCTGAGGAGTCACAACTAAAGGCCAAAACTTAAACTAACAATGGAACCACCCAAAGCACCGCAGCATTGATACCTACCACATGGAAACGAACCTCTACCTATTGATTGTTGAGCAAAAACAATTTTATTTTTGCTTTGTTAATATTGAACATTTTAAATTTTTGAGGTAGTCGAATATACAAGGAAATAGATCGATACATAAAGCTATGTGTAAACATGGCGGTCCCATGATGTGGTAAAATAAAATTTTCGTAAAATCTAGTTGATTTAGAGTGAACACATTTATGAGGTGAAAACTTCTGTCTGAGAGATGAAGGTGCTGCAGGGTCATTCACAATTTTATGTGTAAAAGCTCCCAAATGTAGAAGTCTTCTAGAGTTCATGTTAAGACATCTGTCCCCTTGTATTTCATATGTAATTGGATCATGCTTTCTGACCCCATATATTAAACGGTAGCCGCTTTTTTGTACTTTCTGCACTCGATCCTTACTAAATTGGGTTAGACAAGAACCATAAATGAAATCACAAAAGTTGAAGTGTTACAAGACAAGAGACTCACATAACAACTTCCTCGCTTTCTGGTCTAGTAAGAATCTGCTACAATATAGAAGCTTCAGGTTAGAGTATGCTCTCCCAAGTATGACCTTAAGAGCAGGATTCAAAGTGGTAGTTGTCGAAATATCCGTGTGGGGGGCTACTGTATCAATACTTGAATATTTTTAAATTTATAGCATTGTTCAGAACCATGAGAATTTAGTCAATAGGTATTAACTCCAATCGCCTAGTAACAAAGATTTATTAATGAAACAGCAATTTACATTGTGTGTATCCTAGGTTGCTAGGAGACGCATAAATTACTTAGCAACGTGAGCCGTAACTTAGTAACCTACATTCCTTTGTCAATTTACAAAGATGCATATTATAATATTATCACTGGATAAACTCATTTTAATTCTACACCGCGAACAAGAAATTTGACATCCCTTCCTTCAAATCTGACAGTAAGCGGAACCAATCAAATACGACGAAACATGTGGCGCGAGTTTCAACCTTCTCATAATAAAGTTCGAAGAGAGAAAGCAGAGATTTACTGTTTATAACTCTGAGTGATTCCATAATGTTTAGTATCCTGTAACTAATAAGTAGGTATTCTGTTATCATTAAGGCGTAAAATTAATAAATTAGAAAAAAACTAAAACAACGTTATAAACATTACATTTCCCTATTCTAGTTCATAATCAGATGGATTAAATGTAAGCAATACCCTTATACCCTTATGTAGTATGTAGACATCAGTTTTAAACGAGGTTGTACTCTAGTTTTTGATAGAATATATGCGTTTCATTTTATATTTGTCGAACACATAATAATTATATATTGTAACAGGCATCTTTTTTATTTTATTTCTTTCTATTGCATCTAGAATTTTAAACGTTTTCCAATGATATTTGTTCCAAAACGTGTTAACGTTTTGGCGCGTATGCAGTCGATATCGATCGAGTCAGATGATTATAAAACCAACATGATTGGGATAACTACTCTAACATTATTTTTAGCTGTTTGTTTTTAATTTTTGACACGAAAATACATTCGTTATTAGTTTTTTGCAAATATTTATAGACAATTCTGTATTGTTGTTCATTTGTTTCATTTATTTTTTAAACGCATTTATTTTAAAATTGGCGGTCATCTAAAATCAAATAAATTTTTCTTGGCTTATTATAGTTAGGTGATTAAATGACTTGATTTCTGCATTTCACTCATTCCGATCTTCATAAGCAATATAGCCCATTTGTCGAAACGTCGAGATATCAATAATTTCAATAAGTTTTAAGCGGGTCCGCCACAGAACCTACACTATTTCACACATTCAAAACGGGAATATATATATATATATATATATATATATATATATATATATATATATATATATATATATATATATATATATATATATAAAGGGTGAACCATTTACCAAAATTTGGGTCTGTAAGTTTAAAGAAAAAAAGTTAGAGGCATTTAAAAAAAAAGGGGTTTTCCTCAAAACGTAAAAAGTCGTATCAGCTGTTTAAAAAACTCTTTTTTTTTTAAAGCTTCCGCAGTGATAATTATTATACATTACTGCTTCGTCAGTCACTAAAAGGAAAGAATACAAGTAAAAATTCAATAATTATTATAGAAAGGTACAAAATACTTTCTCAATTTCTTGTAAGTAAGTTGTTTTGTACATTTCTATATTAATTATTGTATCATGTACCTATTCTTTTCAGTGATTGGGGAAGCAATAAACTAATTGCGAAGGCTTTCACAAATAATTTTTAAATATCTGATACTCGCCAGTGAATAACACAATTTATTTCCTAATATAAAATTCAGCTACGAAATATCTCATTATATATACAGGTGTTTCTAAATTGATGCGAAAAATTTTACAGAGCGATTCTATGGAGAAAAATAAGGGGTGTCTTTTCTATAAAGTTTTTCTTAAAACCCCTTCTCCTCCAAGTTACAGCCCTTTGAAGTTTTGGCAAAAAAAGTTTTCATTTAATTTCTCCGTTATGGAATAATTTTAAAAAACAAAATTTTGCAGATGCATGAGGCTAACAAAATGACAGTTTGAAAAGGATTTTATAACCCTATAATGTTATCACAAGAGGGTGAAAAAACCTACCCTTACATTATTTTTCATCAGTACTTTTTATTGTGTATACCATTTTCTATTAAAATAAATGATTCAGAAAGAAGGATTCATTTAGCAACTTTTTTATATCTTGACATTTTCTTATAAAATTGTTAGTTTCATCACAAAAACATAAAATAACTCTGTAAATGCATGTGACATCGATCTGAGTAATATTTTTTTTTTTTTATGGTGAAACTAACAATTTTATGAGAAAATGTCGGGACATAAAAAAGTTTCTAAATCATCCCTTCTTTTTAAATCATTTTTCTTTAATAGAAAACGGTACACAAACAATGTAAGGGTAGTTTTTTTTCACCCTCTTGTGATAACATTATAGGGTTATAAAATCCTTTTAAAACTGTCATTTTGTTAGCCTTATGCATCTGCAAAATTTCGTTTTTTAAATTTATTCCATAACGGAGACATTTAATGAAATTTTTTTTTTTGCCAAAATTTCAAAGGGCTGTAACTTAGAGGAGAAGGCGTTTCAAGAAAAACTTTATAGAAAAGACACCCCTTATTTTTCGCCAAAGAATCACCCTGTGAAATTTTTCGCATCAATTCAAAAACACCTGTATATATATATATATATATATATATATATATATATATATATATATATATATATATATATATATATATATATATATATATATATATATATATATATATGTATATATATATATATATATATATATATATATATATATATATATATATATATATATATATATATATATATATATATATATATATATATATATATATATATATATATATATATATATATATATATATATATATATATATATATATATTGTTGAACATGTGGCTATTATCTTATTACTGAGCATAACAAATTTAACAAAAACAAATTTAAGTCATCGACGAAGGGAAAAACATGGATAAAAAAGTACTTAATTATACATCTTTTTAGAAAAATTTGTATTGATTCCAAATGACTCAAAAAATATGTAGTTCTTAGCAGTATAACACATCTTTATAATTATAGGGATTTATTTTAGTGAATCTTCGTAGAAAAAATTCACTAATGAGGAGATCCCGACTTTTGAAATTTGAAAAAAATTTTGCAAATGAGCGCGAACTAGGACCCCTAGAACCCATATCCGGTGTCAGTTTCACACCGATAACTCAAAAAATAATGGCCCGATTTTGATAAAATTTGGCATGTACCTTCCTTTTGTAAGTGGCTTGGATAAGTTCGTTAGTCAGGAAAATCGGACGAGGTTTTCCGGGAAAATTTTGAGTTTTCATTCGAAAATAATTTTTATCTCAAAAAATTAAAAACTATGATAACCGAATTTGGTAGGTAGGTTTACGATATAAAAAGTAAACTATACACAAAAATTTAGATTTCTATGTTGCAAGAAAAAAGAAGTTATAATAAAATATTTGGTGCCAGATCATTTCTATGAAAATTCACTACCATAACGCACTTGCGGCGTCTTTGAGTTTTTAAGTAGTCGCTTTTAATTTTTCACAATAGTTTTTTATTTTTTAACAAAATTTGTTTGTGTAGCTTATATAGATTCAGGATAGAGCCCATTGATACTGTGTCTCGAGGAATAGCTAGCGGTATCAAAAATATTTTAAATCATAAGAATTTTTTTAAATGCATGTTTTTCTGCTTTTCGGTTTTCTTCTACGTTTTTTTTTGTCAGTACAGGGTTAGGTATGGGTTAGGTAAGGATCCGGGTCAGGTCAGGATCAGGTCAGGTCAGGTTAGGTCCTTCAGGTCTGCTTCGTAGAGTGTTTAGTGCATAAACATGAAAAATGGTGTCCCTTCAACCCCCAAAAAGCTGCGGGGGACTAGGAGCAAATATACGTGGTGCAGGGGAAAAACATGTTTAGGAGAAAGTGTTGATACAAAAAGTGAAAAGGCTGCTTATAGAGGTCGAACTAAGTTGTTTTTACTGATTTTTCCTTTATATTTCATTCTCCGCCGAGCATCCCTATTCACTCCAGGTCCCGTAACTTTTGGAGGGGTTGATTCCACAGCATATCTCTTGTTGCTTATGCACACATTGAGTCTTTTAAGCATGTTTAGTGAAAGATTTTTCAAAAATCACGTATGCCGATCATGTGCATAATTACCGTTAAATATCTTTTACTTGCACAAAAAAAAGAAATTAGTTTTTGTGAATTATATTCATTACTGCATCCATACGCACCAGCAAGATTAACCATTTTTAAATCTAAAAAAAGCAAAGGTCAAACCGCTTAAGTCGCGGAAGCAAAAAAAGTCTGAACGCAGCAAGTGCGTTATGGTAATCAATTTTCATTAAATGCTTCAAATTTGAATAACTCAATTTTCTATAAACCTAGAAGGTTAAATTTTGGCACGTGGTAAGGCCTTTACCAAGACAACATATTCACATAAATTTCATCAAAATAGCTTTGTAATTTTCGGAGATAAACATTTTTTTCGAAAGAAAACTTAACATTTTTATTTATATTATATTTATATAAACATATAAAAATTGAAACAGACCCAGGATATTTGTCATATGGGTCCTAGTTCGCGGTCATTTGAAAAAATGTTTGTCAAATCTTACCATAGATAAGTCTCTATTTGAATTTAGTTAATTTTTCCTAATAAAAATTTACTAAAAGAATAAACGGACCCGGCCGGACTCGAACCAGCATCGTCCGCTTGACATACAAAGTACTCTTCCAATGAGCTACCGACGCTTTGTAATAAACGAATTCTTTACATTGTATTTACACATACGGCACCTTACCGTCAGGAAATTAGTATCGGATATTATATGTAAGTGGCTAGCTAACTAGCAAATTGCAGAATCGATTGATTTATTTCGCCGATCGCTGAAACATATTCGAGTGTAGACTGTTTCGGTGTGATAACATTCAAATGTCACTAATGGCATGTAACCTTAAAGATGATTTGACATATTATGAATGAATATGAAATGCATTCGTGGAATCACATTTTTAGTGCGCCATCTTTTAGAAAATAGCTGGTCTACGGATGGTGCCGAAACGCGCTAGTTTGACAAGACATATTGACTAAATAATTATGGTATGTCATATTTTACATTTCACTTTGCATTACGTTTTTATTTGGAATCCAAAAGACCTGAAATTTAAGAAACTTATTCTTGGATACCCAATCTAGGCAAAGAGTGATTTTGAGCTAATTCTGTGACAAAAAATTGTCAAATCATGGTTTGGCAAAAACGTTGTATTTTTGTTATAAACGTGATATTTGCTTACAAAAATCTTTATTGCCTTCCTCAAACCTCAATCTAGCTATTATATACTATATTTTCAGTCTAAGGCTTTAATTGGGACAGTTCAACAAGCTACAAATATAGTGTATTTTAAGCATTTTATTGAACCCCCCTCTTAAGATGATCTTCAAACCGTAAGTCACTATCAAAAATAAGTGCCAGATTCCTAGCCTTAAAAATTTTTGATAACAAATTGTTTGTTTTTATTTGCAAAACACATGAGTCGAAATTTGCTCGGATTTAACTTCAAATTATGTTTCAAGGACTGATCTTAAACCGCTACCAGATCTTCATTAATGTATTGACAAGCTTGTAAGTAGTCTTTTTTTTTAAGTGATAATATATGTGAGTATTGTCTGCATAGCCCTGTATCTTGCATCGTCTCACTGAACTTAATATATCAGAAGTATATATTATAAAAAGCAAAGGACCCAAAGTGGATCCCTGCGGTATTCCAGAGAGGACATCTGTATAGGTGGAAAAACTGTTAGTAACCACAATTTGCATTTTTTTATCAGCCAAATACGATTCGGCCAGTAACCTTGATGACTCATCAAAACTATAATATCAAAGTTTGACACAGAGAATTAGTGATTCATGGTATCAAACGCCTTAGAGTAGTCAAGTACAGGGCTTTCATTAATTCCCGAACCCCATGTGACCGGATTCTGTCTCTCTCTTAGTGGAATATGATCTTATGAGTTGGCAGTCAAAAAGTAACCAAAAAAACCACTAGACTAGGGATCTTAAAGTTACTAAATCAATTGACAGTTCAGTCCATTGGCGCTCAATTCCCTTTTGACGGTTATTTTGTATGTATATTGTGCAGTTTCCAAGTTCGACCAGTGTTTACCTTCTTCAAATAATTCTCTATCTGTTGGACAATAAAAATAAACAGTTTTTATCAAAACTTAGCATTTTCATTGCAAGTTAAAAGTGTAGGTATGTTAAGGTTATGTTGTTGTCGATATTCGACATCGCATGGAACGAAGCCCTACCAAATCTGTTCGTCAGTAATCTGCCCAAACAGGTACATATTTGTTACATGTTACACAATACACATTTCTAAAACCGTAAATTAGAAGTTTAGATAATCGGACCTCAATTTGTTTACGTACATTACAAAATTTTGATATCTATACAAAATAAAAGTAATATTTTATTGTTTTTAATTTATTTTTTAACAATCAATAACAGTAAACCATACATGAACAGACTTGCTGTTAAAAATACTAAATAATAAATACATTTAAGACATTTACTGTTTCAACTTATTATATATTTTTAATTTTTTATAAAACCCCAAATGAAATATGAGACAACACTGGCATCTTAGGGATTTCATTAATTCAGCTTATACAACCGTGTATGCCAGGTTGCCTAACTTAAGCTGTCACCTGGGGTTCGGGAATTAATGAAAGCCCTGTAAAACGAGCACACTAATCAGTCCAGCATCATTAGCCTCCATAATGTCACTGGTGACATTAGCCAAAGCAGTGCTCACACCATGTCTCCTTCTGAATCCACATTGTACACCGGGAAGCAAATTCCTGTTATTAAAATAACCAATTATTTGTAGTAATTCTCTTACAAATTTTAGGCAAAATTTACAAAATACTAATGATTTGAGAACTCTTTAGGGCCATTCTGCTTAGACAATAGCATTCCGTTAGCAATCTCCCACAACAGAGGAAAGTACTTCCTTTCTATGCAAGAGTTTATAGTAAGAACTATAAATTTATTAATAAAAGGGCTGCAATACTTAAGCATAGCACAAGAAATGTTATCAGCCCCAGTAGCGTTAATTTGATACTGTTAAATATCCTGTCAACATTTTCTTCACCACTAAGTGTAAACACAAAGGAGTTTGCTTAACCAATATTACTTTGACTATAAAATTTTATCAAGTTGTCACAATTATTGTTCACTTTTTGAAAAAAAAAAATCATCCAAATAATCAGTAGTGTTTTGTGGGTCAGAAAGGTGAGACGGCAATTGCTTAAATGGAAGAGCCATGAACGTTCAAATCTTTCAGTACCTGCCAAGAATTACGTGGATTACTCTGTAACTCTACTGACCGTACTCTCTTCATTTCTATCCGTCATATAATTATAAAGGTCTTTATAGGCTTCCTAGTCTGCATTTATGCTAGTTAATTTAAATCTGTGTAAAGCTGCTTCATTACAGCTTGAGATTATCCGTCAGGCCCGGAGCAGGGGGCTTCGTTACTTTTCTCTACAAAATTGGTGCATGAGAATCGGCCATTGCAAAAATTAAGAACACAAAACAACTCACTAAAAAAATAACACAAGCCGAACTGAACCTTCTTTACCTACGATGCTTGACTTACTGACTCTGGAATGGTAGCTCTATATGCTTCTAGCAGCAGAACGTGGTATTACAAAAACTCCGCCCCCCACAACATCAGTTCAGTTTCTTTTGGGTACCTCCCTCATCTATAATAATTATAATTATTATCTGAATGAGCAAATGTGTGCGAATAGTTTCTGGGAAACAGACTTCTCTGAACTATCATTTTGAGTGTTGTAGCTTAGTTTTTATAGTACATCTTGTCGTTTGTGATTTTCTTTACTATGGACAGTACTTATTATATAATTAATAACTAATACATTATTATCACAGCATGCAGCAGCCGACCCCACAGCTCGACCAGCGCCGAACTGGAACAGGGTGTGGCATCACTGTCACTTGGTTGCGGTGGAACCCCAATTCCCAACACAGCGATACCGCCTCCAGTTAGATGCAAAGAGACCAGATACAAGGGCAAGCGAGTTTACCCATCTCTACCCAACCAACCTTCAGAGGCAGGAGCTCACTTTATGTTCGAACTGGCGAAGACGGTGCTGAACAAAGCTGGTGGTACAAGCAGCACGTCACTGTTTACACAGCCGTCTACCAGCCAGAATCATCACGGCCCACACAGAGGACTACACATGTGTGCTTTTCAGCTGGGACTATATGCCCTTGGATTGCATAACTGTGTCAGTCCGAATTGGCTCAGCAGGACGTACTCATCGCACGTGTCATGGATTACAGGTTTGTAATTTGTTCAAATATAAAAAAGGAATAGGCAAGGTTCAGAATTTCTGAATTAACCAACAATCTTCAAGCATATTATTTTATTGACCCTGAGCCAGTGAAGAGGGTTCAAGAGTTGAGAGACTTTGGTATTGTCTTTGACGAGACCTTGACATTTAATTCCCGTGTTATCAGTGTTGTATCTAAAGCATACAGAACTTTTTACCTCCTTCAAATAAAATAACTTTTACCATCAATATGATGCAAGGTATTATGTAGTACACGGAAAAGCTGTTATCTAAAGATTGACCTCAACTGGATCTTAATCCGGTTGGTAGTGAGGTCACCATTAGCTGTTGAACTCTAACCTAATGCATCTATCTATCAGATTTTATTATTTGCAAGATGAGAAACACCGGTAGCGTCACAAGATGTTAAGAAAATATAATAAAGCTTACTACTTACCTAGTTCTGAGTGTTCTGTCAGAGGTCCCATATTTGTTGGATCCCCTGATCAGAACGTGGTTATTTCTAAGTGGTATTAGATATCTCGGAAAAGTTAGTGATAATTATTTATTGAGTCGCCGCCAAATATGAGACATATTGGTTAGGAATTACTTTTCAATTAAACAGATATGTTAATGTAACAAAGTATTAAATTTAATCATATAAATTAAATTTGGAATAGCAAGCAAAATTAAATAAACATGGTTGGTAAATCTCAAATGAACATTAATCATACACAAATAAAAATCAATTACACAGCAATAACTTCAAGAAAAGAAATCATTTCACATACATATGACAACATAATAAGATGCAGATGGTTGTATGTCACTAAAATATTGACATTAGCTATTTGAGGTTTGTCAATCAACTCTGTTAATTCTTCAATAACTTAACGGGCCAGTTCTTTGAGTGAGGCTCCATAAAAAAATATTCCTACGTGAAATGTCTACATTGATGATTGAAAGTGAAAGATATTAAAACGAATGTACAGGTTAGATATTTTACAGACGAAATTTGCTAATTACAATTTCAAGAAATATTTATTTAAATTCACAAAACTTGACAAAATTCTAAGATTAAACAGGAAATGTACACTTATTCGAACAGCACCTCCCTGACACTGTTTAGGTTCAAGTTTTATTGTTATTTTGAAAGTTCAAGTAAGGGTTCAAATATTAGATTGCTGCTTGAGAAATTCTGCTGGTTTATAGAGATAGGATTTATTTGACTCACCAAGTCCTCCTGCATTGAGTTACCTGATGACCCTATGAAGATGCTTTCCAAGTGGGATCAGCTATCAGCGCCTGACACAGGTTCACAGACTTCAATAAAAAAAGGAAAGCTGGAGAGAATGAGTGGTATCTCCTATTAATGGTTATATCTCCGGTGGATTTTGTTGTTCTAAAGTTGGGTGAGACAATTTATCCCTTATGTCGATACGCTGAATTAATTTGACGGACACTTTTTCAAACAACAATTAAAACGCAAATTGGCGCAAATGAAATTCACTGCCAATTGATTCAAAGTTCGGCAATACTCAGGAACTCTTGACTAACATAAGAAATGTCTCAGGTCGGGAACAATGAACCACAACTTAACTCGCGTTTTTATGCCAAACACGACGTTTATTTAAACTCAAAAACCGCTGAAATGACTTTAAACAATCACAATCAAGGTTTTTATCGCCCATTTTTAAGACAAAGTTAAACCACCGCGACTAAAAGGTGTTCACACGGCAACGTCCCAGATTCGAACTCTCCCCCTCTTTACCACACACGTCCCTTGCCTATAGTTCAGGGCTTCCAAGGTTAATTTCGTGACAAAATTGCAGATTCATTCTTGACTCCTCTTAACATTGAAAGTGGACTCGTACCTTACCTAACGGATTTTCAATAAGATGAAGTAGTAATTTGTTCTAGAACATTCTCAACGGATATTTTGTTTACTTAGACGCCCTTCCAGGAAATTGCGACACATCATTTACTAACAAAGCTATATTGCGTCTTTAGATATTTGAATTTTAACGTATACATTTAAAATGCAGTACGGTGTTCAGGGTAGTTAAACATTGGCGACTTTTCATCAAATAATCGATCTCAACGACGACAGTGATTTGAAAAATCATCCGCCGCCGGTGAGTCTCGAACCGTCGACCCCCGAGTCCTTATTGGAAAGTCATCGACTTTTCCGCACGGCCACGGAGACGCTTCCTAGCAACTACAGGCCTATTTCTCTACTTTCAGTCGTCTCTAAAGTGATGGAAAAGTATATAAACACCGAATTACTAAAATTTCTTGAAAAACACAGTCTAATCCACGACAGGCAGTATGGATTCCGTCAGCGCAGACCAACTGCCGACCTCCTTTCCTTTGTCACCCATTCTTGGAACAAGTCTATGGAACTACACGGTGAATCCCAGATTGTCGCTCTAGCCATATCCAAAGCATTCGACCAGGTCTGACAAGCAGCGCTGCTTGATAAACATCCGGCCCATGGCCTTCCACCAAAACTCTGTACCTGGACAGCAAATTTACTCTCCAACCGGAGCATTTCTGTTGTCGTGGATGGCCATTGCTCTAAACTGTATCCAATTAATGCAGGAGTCCCTTAAGGTTAAGCTTTAGCCCCTACTTTGTTTCTGCTCCACATTTAAAATGCAGTACGACGGTGTTCAGGGTAGTTAAACATTGGCGACTTTTCATCAAATTATTTTTGAATTCCAGAACTTGAAGTATTTAATATCGATAGGGTTTTTGGTCATTATATAGATACCTGGGGGCTTTCTAAGTGTTTTTAAACCAGTAATGATTTCAGGTAAAAAGTGAATCGTTACAAACTTTGGGCTTTATTTATAGATTTGCCAGGGATTTTTCTCATGACACACTTCTAACATTAAATTGTTCCCTGGTTTGGCCTGTTTTGGAATACGGCTCGATTATATAATCATCCTATTATGAAGTTTACATCATGTTAATTGAGCTTGGCATCGATAGATCAGAATATAACTGTTGGTAGTTGAGGTGACACTCGAACGTGCAGTCTCTCCAAAACAGAAGAATTTACAGTTGATTTGTTTTTTGTCCAATTTGTTGTCGAGCAGAGTGTATTGTCCTGAGTTACTTAGTCTACTGTTTTTTAATGTTGTTAGGTGGACTAGGGTCAGTCGAATATTTTATACACCCCACTGTTCTACTAACTATGGACGGAAGCGTGTGGTGACTAGATTGGTGAGGCATGCCAATCAGTTTCTGGTAATGGTGGATGGTTTTGGCGATGGTGCAGATTATATAAGGGCTCTTTGAATAGGTTGTTGTGAGGGATTTTTTCTTTTGTGTGGTCCAAGATGGTGGTGTCTTGTAGTTTGTAGTTGTCTGATCTGTATTTTTATTTTGTTCTGTATTATTGTTAGGTTGTGTTGTTCTAGATTATAGATTATAAATTGTTTTAACTTATGTAAAATTACCCATAGATAAGTAAATAAGTAAGTGTGGAAGTATAATTAAAAATATTGTTCACAGGTCAAGCACAAGAAATAGGTGTTCATGCTGTATCATTCCTGATTGACACTTGGGAAGGTCACTTGACCCCACCTGAAGCAGTAAGCATTGCAGACAGAGCATCAAGAGGTTGCGACCCTAACACGGTAGCATCAGCCGCAGAGTTAGCTCTTTCCTGTTTACCGCATGCACATGCGCTTAACCCAAACGAAATACAGCGAGCAATCTTGCAGTGTAAAGAGCAAAGTGATGAAATGCTCGAACATGCTTGCCTCACTGTAGAAAATGCTGCAAAAGGAGGCGGTGTCTATCCAGAAGTTCTCTTTCAAGTGGCCAAGTACTGGTACGAACTTTACATACGTAACACTCCAGGTGGTGAACAGATAGTGGAAAATGAAATTCAACATGAACCAATATTAGAAACCCACGGAGCATTCATCATGATAGAACCAAACCCTGAGATGCAACAGCTGCCTCCGGGTATGGCAGTACAAGGTCCTGCCCCTATAATAGCAAACAATGTACCAGTCGTTGTTACCACCACCCCACCGCTGTATCAGCATCCGACTGTCACCACGCTGGCACCATTACCGATCCCATATACAGTAGGGCATTATAACTTCCTGCATGCTCATCACCACGTAGGTTATGGGGGCCATTTACACCCCCATGCTGTTCCTGTTCAACCCCCTCCCCACATGCAGATGTACCAGTATCAATATCCTCCTACGGGTAATGGTCAGCAGTTTACTACACCACCACCACCACAACAGTCATACATGCAACAGCCACCACCACAGCAGGCTCCCATGCCACCGCAAGGTGCAATGGCTATGCCTCCTCCAAATCCTCCCCCTCAGTACCCCATCTCAGCAGCGCCATCAAACTATGTACAGAACCAACAACCGACGTACACAGCTATGCCTCAGAACCCACCCCCCACTCAGATACCGAACAGCAACATACAGTACTACACGACGGCTGTTACCTTACCTCAATCTACGTCTAACATGAGGACAAACACAATTAAATCTGGACATATTTACTCTTTGTCTCTGCCCCCCAGTAACCAATCCCCTCCAGGTATGATGGGAGGACAACCAACGAATCAGAGGCCACCCATGCACAGGCCCCAGCAGTTCAGTCAGACACAGTTGAGGTATTTGCTTGCTGCATACAGAGTTGGAATGCTCGCCATGGAAACTCTGGCTAGGAGGGTGCACGATGACAGACCGCAAGCTAAGTATGCCAGGAATCCACCATATGGTGAAGATGTGAAATGGTTACTCAGGATCTCAAAACATTTAGGTAAGTTCATAGCCAGTTTTTATTTTTTAATGAGTACTATGATTTTGTTAAGTATGTTCTCTTATATGTCAAGATGCCTTTCGTCCGTCAGTGATAAATAAAATAAATCATCTGTTGCAACAGAAGCACCTTACTCATGTCTATCTTAGTCCAACTTATAATTTACAGAAAGCTGATTTGAGAACTACGAGAAAGTAAAGGCATAAGTAAACAAATGTTAATAAAGGTGCTGGTCCAGATCCAGCCGATTACAGGTCATCAGTTATAGGCATATTTGTGTTAGTTATATCTTATCAAAAGTATTTGAGATGCCTGTGGTGCCAAGTTTCAAATTTTCCTTCAGACATATCATTGTTGAACAACAGCATGGTCTCTCTACAGGTAGAACAACTACAACACACTTGTTTTTATTTTAGTACTTATATAATTTCATCATCAGAAAGTGGTGGTGAAGTACACTGTGTATACTGATTTAAGCAGAACTTTTGATTTTGTAAACCATTCTCTGTTAATTCAGAAAGTAATATGGCATTATAGATCTGCTGCTGGCATGACTCCATTCATATTGTGAATGCAGAACCTTTTGAGTTAAAGTTGGTGGATGCTACTCTGATCTTATATATGTTACTTCTGGGATACCACAAGATTCACACCTTGGGCCACTTCTGTTCAACATTTTCACCAATGAGATTGGAGTATCCTTCAGGTCGCCTTATTTCATGTTGCATGCGGATGATTTAAAAATTATCACTTCTGTCCACACAGCTGCTGAAATGTCGGCACTTGCACATGCTTTGGAGTGCTTGTCTTCATGCTGTCATATAAATCTTAATTTTAATATAAATAATTGTTTTATGGTGAAGTTTTCACTATCAATTATCCAAGCTGGCATGGAATTATTTATACCACGTACACAGAAAACCTCTTCAGCCACTCAAAAGCGCTGGTTCTCTAAATCCTGTCACAAGGCCAGACTTGAAAAGGTCAAAGCTCACAAAACGCTTCTACACAATCCCAGTCAAGCATTTAACGACGCAAGAAACCACTATGTTCGCATTCTTTCTGAGGCAAAAAACTCGTTTAATAACCACATCAAAAAACAAAGTCCTCCCAAGCTCTAACGGCGGCAAACCCTTCTGGACTCTTGCTAAACCTATTGGGAGTAATTTCTGCAAGAGCACGTTCCCACCTCTTGTTTCAGGGGATGACGAGATCCCAGCAATTATTCTCAAAAAATGTGCACCAGACCTTGCTCCTGTCCTGACTCGTCTGTTTCAGACATCTTACAATAGAGGCATATTCCCTAGTAACTGGAAAACTGCTCGAGTACAACCCGTCCCCAAGAAAGGATCCAAAGCGCTTCCTAGCAACTACAGGCCTATTTCTCTACTTTCAGTCGTCTCTAAAGTGATGGAAAAGTATATAAACACCGAATTACTAAGGTTTCTTAAAAAACACAGTCTAATCCACGACAGGCAGTATGGATTCCGTCAGTGCAGACCAACTGCCGACCTCCTTTCCTTTGTCACCCATTCTTGGAACAAGTCTATGGAACTACACGGTGAATCCCAGATTGTCGCTCTAGACATATCCAAAGCATTCGACCAGGTCTGGCACGCAGCGCTGCCTAATAAATATCCGGCCTATGGGCTACCGCCAAAACTCTGTACCTGGACAGCAAATTTCCTCTCCAACCGGAGCATTTCTGTTGTCGTGGATGGCCATTGCTCTAAACTATATCCAATTAATGCAGGAGTCCCTCAAGGTTCAGCTCTAGCCCCTACTTTGTTTCTGCTCCACATCAATGACCTCCTCTCTAGCACATCCAACCGAGTTCACAGTTACGTGGACAATGGCACCCTCCACTCAAATATACAATCTTCTAAGCCTGTTGCTTTAGCCCAATTAGATGAGGATCGCAGACTCATGGGGGGTTCTGTTAGACTGGGGAAGTAGAGATCTTGTACAATTCAACTCCACAAAATCTCAGTCTTGCTTTCTATCTCATAAGAGATACACCAGCCCCAGACCCATCACAATGAACAACCAAGTTATTCAAAGTAATGAGTCCTTTTCACTTGTTGGCATTTCTGTGGATCGAAATCTCAATTGGCACCAACATGTCACATCAATTGCAGAAGCGGTTGCTAAGAAATTAGGTTTTCTCTTTCGGGCTCGCAAATACTTTTCACCAGCTTTGACCTGGACAGCATTCGCTCTGTTCCCCTGGTAGATCTGTTGGGGGCAGCAGGTGGAGGAACTATGGAAGGAAGCTCCTCTGAGCAGTGCAGATATCTATAAAAGAGAGAGAGGTCACCAAAGGCACGTGGGTGGGCAAGTGATGGCAGCCTTTGGGTGAGGGTAGGGTCGCCGATGAGACGTATAGCTCTCTTCTGAATGGAGTCCAGGATAGCGAGTGTAGAAGCGGCACCCCAGATGTGGGAGCAGTATTCGGGGTTTGGCCTTATTGTGAAGTATATAAGATATAGAGATTAGCTGGTGAAAAGTATTTGCGAGCCCGGAAGAGGAAATCTAATTTCTTAGCAGCCGCTTCTGCAATTGATGTGACATGTTGGTTGGTGCCAATTGATAATTCGATCCACAGAAATGCCAACAAGTGAAAAGGACTCTTTACTTTGAATAACTTGGTTGTTCATTGTGATGGGTCTGGGGCTGGTGTATCTCTTATGAGATAGAAAGCAAGACTGAGATTTGCTGGAGTTGAATTGTACAAGATTTCTACTTCTCCAGTCTATTATTTTTTGGAGATCCACAGAGACAGAACCCTCCATGAGTCTGAGATCCTCATCTAATTGGGCTAAAGAGACAGGCTTAGAATATTGTATATTTGAGTGGAGGGTGCTGTCGTCCGCGTAACTGTGAACTGGGTTGGATGTGCTTCTTGGAGTAGTAGGTATTTACACGAATTTGAAAAGATTCTTCATTTAGAAATTAAAAAAAAAAAGTTTACTGACAAATATGATGGTAGGTTCAGTTGCAGTATTTTAAAGTAAAATAAGTTGCAGAACCCTGTGTTACAAATAACCTTTCTTTTACAGTCACTATATTGAAGCCATATCTAGCCTGGTTGTATTGTGGCTTCTTGTAATTATTATTTATATGAATTAATTTTGAATTTTTTTAGGTACACAATATCTGCACCATTTCTGTGTATGCGCTGTTAACTCTATTGTTAGCCCATTTGTGCTACACGACATCGCCATAGAAGCAGCCCAATACTTGTCTAGAAACAATCCAGGTCTTGTGATGCAACATCTGCGTTCTGCCCTCACTCCCATCGTTCAGAAATGCCAACAAATGTACATCCAATGTTTACATCAGAAACTCTACCACCTCACTACGGCAGATTATGAAGACTTCGTCAGTATAGTGTGTGTGGCCCGTGCCGCCTTTCAGATCACGCCTGATGGAAGCGCGCAGTTCAAGGATTGGTTGAATTCTATCAGAAGGTAATGACATAAACAATATTAGTTAACATATTGTGGGTTGCATAAAACATAATTTCATCATTTATGATGAATCTAATGATAATATGTTTATTTTATTTATTTATTTATTTTGAATACATAATCCAACAGCATCAATATGACAAATTAAGGATTGGGAATAAAACAAAATTAAACACAAACATTTAAGAGTTATGATATAAAAAGTTGCAAAACAATTGAGATAACTCAAAAACGAACAAGATCATTTTTTTCCAAACGTGCATTATCAGCGTGCCTTGTGAAACCAGGAAAAATCAGGGAATTTGAAATATCCCCTAAAATGTCAGGGAAGTTTGTGATTTTGCTCAAATGTCATGGAAATTGTTCAGTAGACCTGGAAATTATATATTTGTAAAATTTCGTCACTAGCAGATTCATTGTTATTTTGATTTCATATTATATGAATTTCTTTCATGTTTATATTTTTCTACTACTGCTGTCGTTTGGTATATTAATAGAAACTGCCAATGCATGTCGCATGCGCTGATATAAATATAGCGTCTTCTTCATCTCAAACATGTCTTATTCGTTCATCTCACTTGGAATGTTCTTCCTTGAATGCATAAAATGCAAAATGCATTCTAGTTATTGGCAGCGTAGAGCTGCGCTGTAAATGTGTTTATTCGATTTTAACTTTTATGATCATGTAATTCAATTGAAACAAAACAAAAAAGAAAGGCACTTGCAGAGTTTCATCGAAATCAGTTGCTTATTTTTTGAGTTATCGGTTGGATAACTTAATAATTATTAACTACTTACCAAGTTTTCCTCTAGTTAGTTATACATTATAGTAATTAAAAAGTTAGCCTTTAAATTTAAAATATCCACTGAATTATTCACAGTGTCACAATTATTTTGTTCACTTATTAAGCAACCCGAAGTAGTAACCATCATAATAATAATAATTGTCTTGTTAGAACATGTAAACAACAACGAAATGATCTAATTAAAAATCAATTCGACGCGAAAACGAAAATTACTAGGCAGTAGGTACACACGCTCTGCCAAAAGTCCACTACAAACTGGAAGTGTGTAATTTATAGCGCACAACAGATTGCTTATTCAGTCGTTTTCGACGAAGATCATTAAGATTCGGCGATCATTTCGCACTGAAGTATCACATTGCCTGAGAGCGCCGAAAAATACACACCGCCGCCCGCCTGCTTTATATGGATATGGATGTATATAACGTCTGCAACGATTAAAACTATACTTATTCTGATTCTGTATTCTGTATTAATGGCTGCCGACTCTCTGCGATCCTCGATATACTCATTTTGTTTGTTAAATGCAGGAGGTAAAAAAGTAAATAAAAATGTATTAAAATATAGCATAGCAAAAATATTATTTTTTCCACGGCAGTGCGCGCGCGCACGGGCGCACTTATTGAGGAGCTGTCCCTGACTAGTAACCAAATTTGATGCCTGCTTTTATTTATAAAAAAAAGGTATATCGTGTATTAGAAACGTTTTAAGAAAATTCACTGCCATATGCAATTGTTGCGTCCAGACTTTTATATGTTAATATATCTCTATTAGTCCTAGTAAGAAATTGATAATACTTTTTTACAGCAGATCAAAGTCATGCAAGAAAGATCTCTGGGCACAGATCAACACAGCTCTGCAGGCAAACACTAAATGACACAGACCTGAACTACAACAGCCGCAGCCACAACCAAACTGTCCAATAGGAGTCCAGACCGCAGAACAAGAGAACACAAACATAGACCTACAGCAATTGCAGCACCCAACTCAAATTTGTCCATATCCAGCAGCACCACCACCAGCAGCAGTTATTGATGTAGGGCTTCCAGCTGAATACAGCGTCATCTGTCCAGCAGTTTACATGTGTAACCTTGATGTACAATCTCAAGTTGACGAGGCACACGCTAGCAGTATGTGCTGGTCACCATCCTCTTCTAACATAATCGATAGTTGAACTCTCAGTTCTATCATATAAGAATATAAGAAAAGCAATTTCAGTGTACCGTCACTAATCGGAGTGCTCAGGTCTCTTACCATCTTTGCCTTCATATGTAGTTAAATTACATAAAGTTAGTAAATTTAAACCACCTATTGTTTTTACAGTGTTTTTAACCCTAGAATACTAATATGTGTTGTAAATATTACGACTACTGCAAAGAAAAATTTTAATTATATAGCAAAGTTTTGTTCTTAAAAATTATAAAAATTAAGATTCATTCTATAGACTTAGTAACACAAAGTAATGCAAGAAAAATATCATATTTATTTACTCTGAAGAGCATAAATTGGTGCATAAATTACCCCGATGTTCTCCGCAGATGGGGTTTTTATAGTGTTTACAATAGTTGGTTGTCATTCTTCGGCTTGGCAATAAAAATATACTGTGTGTTTTTGTTCCAAGGGTTAGGCTTTTTTTCGGTTTCTGGTATATTCAAAATACCACATATCTTGCCGAATGGCACACCTTAAGTTTGGCATTGTCAGGCCCTGTCACATCCATTGCTATGCCAGCCTTTTATTTATTTATTTAAACATATTACATATAACTGCAAAAAAAAATCTGACAGCTATACAAACGAAAACTAGAATTATGTTATACAGCCACATTCTAGATCGTAGTAAACAACAGCTATGAAAGTCTTAAGTTACCAGGCATAAATCTCAACTGAGATTCTGTTGCACTCTCCCATTCTTGCATATAAAGGTGATTTTATCAGAGCATTTGTTCTAGGAATAAGTAGGCGGAATGTAGGATGGGATTGCAAACTGGAACCAGGAGATGGGACATAAAAAGTTGACTGTTATAACAGGTTATATGAATCAATGCAGCCAGGAATTAATTTATAAATGCATGTCATTTTTGCAATAGATCTTTTGTCAGCTAATGAACTCATATTGAAATCTGCGAACAAAATATCGTGGGGATATCCTTGTTCAGTGTAGCCTAGGACTTGTGAAAGCTTATATGTTTGAGGAGTCTACGCTGGACCTATTCCAGCATCAACTCACATATACACATATAAGGGAGACCAACATGGACTTGATGCACAATAGGCCAAGGGCTGCAGTGCTATCTGGGCGGCAAAGCCGCGGACGAGCTGTGATGGAGAAAAAACATACACTTGCATATTCTAATTTAGGTAGCAAAAATGCATTGTAAAATGCACATATTTTATCAATATGTTCCGCACTAAAAAGCCAAGGTTTCTTATTACTGTAGAAACAACATTTACAATGTGAAGCGCAGATTACTATCAAAGCTTACTCCTAAGTTAGTAATTTTAGATACGTTTTCAAGATACTGATTACCAGTATTGTAGGGATGAGAAATAGGAAACTTCTTATTTGAAAAGGGCATTACCTTGCATTTCTTAGCGCTAGCTCCTGCCAATTGGTGATCTAGTCAAGGCGTTTTGTTGTAACAAACCACAGTTGTGGATTGATTCAATTGACCAGATTTGTGTGTCATTCGCATATAAAAAATGTGGTATGATGTTCACAGTGCTGAAAACATTGATGAACAGGTTGAAAAACAGTGGGCCCAGAACCGAACCTTGAGGAACCCCAGACAAAAGAGGGTAATAATATGAAGACTTTTGCTCCCTTGATGATAAATAGATGACGTGAAGTAGGTTTTTCATTCACATTTCATTTTCATATCAAATCAAATCAAAATTTATTTGTAGTAAGATATAACTTATTATAAGAGTTTGGATGACTTAACCTAACTAATGATTCTAGAATTACAAAGGTTTTCGTTTTTAAACCCATTTATATAAATTTAAAAATTAACAACCAAAACAAAACATTTTTTGGTGATCCTGATAATGCAAATATTACTTTAGAAATACTTTCTATACATAACAAACAGCAGCTTCTCCCTCGCCCATACTTTCCATAAAAAAGAAACTAATCTTACACACATTAGCAATATACATGCAGAGCGCCCTCAGTCCGAGCCTATCTGAACTCAACAAGCGGCAGGCCAGGCCATCACAATCTTACAAGGCCTTTACTGTCGAATTGCGGACTGGCTCTTAGACCGAACACTCAAACATGATGTGCACCAAAGTCTCTGGTTTATTCATATTACAGGCTGTACAGAAACTATCAAGATTAATTACGTGATTGATACCGTAAGCTGTTAAGTTAAAAAATGTACTCGAATAGGTTCGTAATTGAGCCATACATCCTGAGTTAGTCGGCAATCCTAACATGAGGTAAGGTTGGAAAAATTACGCTGCGAATGTCAGTCAAGTGTACAGAATTGTATAAGAAAATCCCACGGCTAATGATGGTCGTTTTCAAGTAGCCTATCCTGTAACTTTTGCAGAATTACCTTCCGATTTGAGATTAGCCATAAGAAAGATACATTTTCCCACGTAAAGTCTATGTCCAGATGTCTAAGCAGTTGAATAGTCTGCACACCAGTTATATTTTGCAGGAGCATCTCGAAGAGTCAACATACGTTTGAGACTAATTTTAGGTAAGCGACTATCATCCATCACACAAAGCTTGATCGGCTAAGCTAGTAGCAGTTTAGAGTATATGAAGTGCTCCAAACTCAAGCCTGACCACAGCGTCGGCTGTGGATCGCGGGAGGTGAAAAAGATAATAATACCAACCTGCACCCGCTCAAGCAAATTGCCATATCGAAGACCCGAAACACCAAAACAGTGGCGTATTGAATCCACAATAATAAAGTCGTATAGACGCATCCTTGACAGATGATCAACAATTTTTGTACAGGCAAACAGAGAAATTAGGGACCCACCGAAATTCTCAACCTGCCTATCATCATTTTGGACAGAGAAAAAGAAGAGAATTGGATGCCAAGGTATGAATACTGATTTACCATTTCCAAAGATCTACCTTCAAAAGGAAAATGTAGCTTATCAGCTGTGTGTCCAGATCTAGTGAAGCACATGGTCTTAGTATTTTTCATTGAGGGTGCGTATGTTTGCGGAACAATACTCCTTAAGTATTTTCAACTTGCGATTTAAGTCAACGGCAAAATCCGATAATTGTCTCGTAAAGGCACTTTCGACTCTAATATTTACAACGGCGTTGTATAGCTATCGGACAATAAAAACTTATTTACTGCTGACCCCAGACTGGTAAAGCTTTTGCCAGAGAATATCATGACACAGAGTCGAACGCTCTGTTGAAGTCAATAAACGCTGCATACACTCTCCGACCAGGCAGCCTTAGATGCAGCTGAATAATGGAAGTAACTGTAAAAACGTTCAGCCTCTATTTTTTCTGAAACCAGATTGGCACTCAGGTAATATGTATGTACCTTCTGACCAACGCAACAATCTGTTTTAAGAGTATTTGTGTAAAAAGTTTAACGCTACCATTGACAAGCTCGATCGTTGGAAGGATCATCTAGAGCACCTTTTTTGTGATGCATACACAAAATTATTTCGAACCAAGATTCAGGCATATATCTTGGGTCAAATAGCTTGTTGAATATTTCATATTTATGATAACAATAAATATTAATGTAAGAATTGATACTGGCCATGTTGACCATTCCAAAAAAGACTTGTAATAGCCATTGCCGTCTTTTTCTGCTACAAGATATATCACTGCATAACTGATCAAATGTGTCTACTCTCGACTTAGTTTCATTATAATTGAGAACCATATCTGGTTTGCCATTTTCTGAAACTGTTGCACCTTTGTGTAGAGTAGAAAGTACCTAATAGCACATTTTGGTTTGGGCATATGAGGACCCAATGATTGCTTTCTAACAAAACATTAATGTTTTTTGTGATTTCTGCCTTTTGTTTGCAGTAACTCTGCTGGTATTTTGTTTTTCCTTACAGTACCTAGAATGGTCAGGCTGAATGGTTTTTGTAATAATTCATCCGCCAAAGGAACAGAAGTAAACCAGTTGTCCATCGTAATGTTTCAGTTACTACCATGGACAGACTTTGTTAACTCTTTGACATAATAATTTGTTAATGGCAAGCCTGAGCTGTTTTTTTTTTCCAGATATGGTTTTGCATCTGCCATATATTTGGAGGAAGAGTCGCATACCATGACTATTTTTATTCCATATTTCGATGACTTACTTGGTATGTACATTCTAAATGGACATCTTTCTCTGGACCCAAGAAGTTGCTCATCTGTTGTAAGATAGGAAGAGGGTGTGTAAGAATTTCTACATTTCTCCATAAGGAATTTCCATATTTGTCTAACTGCAGCAAAAGTATCGGACTAGTTTTTATCCTCTGGTTGTTTTATCATCATACCTTATAAAGTTCAGCAAAAACGCAACTCATACACGTGATAAAAAGCCCCAGATATGTGAGGATTGAACATTTCTTTACAGTTGTAGTATCTTGCTCGGCAGCCAAAAATATTAATATAGAAAAAAAATCTACAAATTCATCTTTATTGACTTTCGACAGGGTAACGGAGTGTTGCATAATTACCAGATTTCACATCTAGTTCTTTGTATATCAGTAGTATATTTATAATATCATCAGAAAAAAATGTGTGAGTCTTATGTCTCTATACACTCATGAGCACTTCCTTTGCGCCCTGATATGAAATATACAATATTTCGAGCCGCTGTCCTTTTTGAGGTACTACCTGATAGTGTCGCTGTCCTTGTGGCTATTTTTGCCTTTCTATTTATTTATGTATAATACACCATGCTGGTTTTTGTGACAAATGTTTATCAACGATTCATCATCGTTGGACGAACTTTCCTTTGCTTGTCCTTCCATGGGTGTGGATTCTGTTTGAAGCAGCTCATCATTACTATATGTGCAAATTTCATTCATTAGTAATATCTAGTTGGGTCGGATCATCCCTGTAAACGACTTAGACTGATTGAGAACTCAAATTGTAATTTTATTTTAGACCTTACTTTCTTACAACTAGTGTCTTTTTCTTCATGCTCTTCTCTAGTTCTATTCTATTCTATTCGCAATTTGATTGGCCTAAGCTGCCTTGGCTGTCCGGCCATGTTGTATCTTATATGGGGTCACACCTCATCGGTGTATCTAGGCTGATCCTATAACCCCACAGTGAACAGATCACTTTACTTTCTCTGGTTTGCAAAAATAAATTATTATTTTTTTATCTTTCTGTTCTAAATGTTGCACTCTCACTGCTTTATTACTTGAGTTATAGCACGCACGTCACTAGTCACTTATTCTGTGTTTCTGTCACACACTGTCTGTCAGCACTTATACTGTCATTATCACTTAACTGTCAGGGAGTTGTCGCAATTGACAGATGATCTTAAATGTTTTAGACTTGTCTGTTAACCTTAAATATAGGAAAGATCTACACTTTTACAAAACTTCCAAATAATTATTTTATTATGAATGTTTTATTATCGGCAGGGTTTTAGGGATGAGTAGGATGGATCCTTCAGGGAGAGGGAAGTAGTTACTAGGAGAGGTGTTCTATACTGGAATAAGGATGTCATATCCTAGAGTTTTAATTGTGACCTTTTAAGAAATTCCTCTATGTACTTTATGGTATTAGTGTTGTTTGAGAAAACTACATCATCTGGGCTAATAGGAGCATGTCCTTCAGTTTCTATTAGTTTCAAATACAAAATACCACAGTTATGTTGATTGTTTTGACATTCAAATAATAGGTGGCCAACTGTCCCAATGGCCCCACATGTGCATAGATTGTTATCCTTGATTCCAAGCCGGTGTAAATTAGATGGAGTCGGACAGTGTCCACTTCTAAGTCTATTTATGGTGGAAATAATATATGGGAGAGATTCAAGTGTTTGAACCAAGGATATTTTGGAGGAGTTTTATTATATTCATAGAATTTCTTTCCTTTGAGTTGTCCCTGGTCGTGCCAATCCAGCGTCCATCTTTCCTGGATTTTATTCAATATAATCGGGTACAATCCAGTGTAGTCTATTAGAATGTTGCTGGACTGTTGTAGCGTCCTTCCTTTAGTTGCCAGCTGATCAGCCTTTTCGTTACCATATATATTGGTGTGACTTGGTATCCACATTAGTTTGACCTCCTTTCTTCGTTCTTTTAATTTAAGATATATTTCTCTTGCTTCAAAAATGATCCAACTTATTGCCCCCATTCCATTGTGGCACAAGCTTTGTAAGGCACTTTTCGAGTCTGAGATTATCACATACTTGTCTGGGTTGTTCCTTCTTTCAATAATGTGTAGGGCCTTTAAAATAGCGAAGCACTCAGCTGTATATATGTTGACGTAGGATGGTAGTCTCTCTGAGTGTTGAATGTTAATTTGTGCCGAAAATATGCCTATTCCCACAGTGTTCGATTTGGGCTCCAGTGAAGCATATGTATAAATGCGAATATGTGAAGGATAGTTTCCTTGGCAGAGTTCTTCGAAGTATATCTCATTATCTTGTTGCTTGTCTAAGTTGGAGTCATGATAGGTGATTATCTGCATTTGACTTTTTAAGCTAAATGTATAGGAAGGGTTGATGTTTGTAATGTTTAAAATGCTCTTGAGGTCTTTAATGATATCTATTGCCTGAAACAGTGGAGGAGGATTTGGGTTTCTCCAGTATGTTACATTACTATTAAATTGGCCTCTTAACTCTTCTAGTTGCGACATAATGGGTGTATTGGTTGTGGCACACACTTTGGCTACGTATTTGGTGGCTGACTTAAGTATGAGCATTCGTACTGACTTTTCACCTGTTAATCCAAGTAGTATGTTAGTGGGTGTTGACTTCATTGAACCAGTTATTATTCTTAATGCCATAAACTGTACCCTATCTAGTAAGATTGAGTCTTGCTGTTTCACTCTGCAAAAGAACTGGGTTCCGTAGGTCAGGTGGCTTCTGACTATTGCCTTATATACCGTCAGTAGAATTGTGGGATCGGCTCCCCACCACACTCTGCACAGTCCTCTCATAATATTAATTCCTTTCAGTGCTTTCGTTCGCACAGTCTCCAAGTGTGATCTCCCTGTCATTTGTTGGTCCAGGGTCACTCCCAAGTATTTGACTTGGGATTTCCATGGTATTGTGACTGAATTAATCTGTAGGTTTGCTGGTTCCTGTGTTGTTTGTTCAGAATTACTGAATATTATGGCTTCACACTTTTCCATAGCCAGTGGGAGTTCATGTCCTTGTAACCAATTGTAGATGTCATCGAGATAGTTGTTCAAGTTCCATACCATAGCGCTCTTGCTGTTTCCACTTATGATGATGGCTATGTCGTCTGCATACTGTAAAGTCTGTATGTTAGAGTGGGTAATGTCGCTTAAGGCCGCTATATAAATATTGAACAGTATCGGGGATATAGGCGAGCCTTGTGGAATCCCTTTTTGTGTATATTTTGGTCCAACCAGTTGGCCCGTACGGCCATCCCTTACACACACCCTTCGATTATTCATTATTTGCTGTATTAGCAAGGCCAAATCTTCTGGAATGTCATAATGTGCTAGTTTATTAAAGAGAATGTCCAGGTTGACATTGTCATATGCTGCTTTTATGTCCAGCAGGACTATTATAGTGTGTCGACCCCTACTGAGATTGTTGTATATTGTCGATGTAACTAGGGCAACATTATCGAGTGTTCCGCGCCCTCTTCGAAAGCCAAGTTGTAAGGGTGGTAATTTCTGCGTTTTTTCAATATATCATTCAATTTTATTTTTAATAAGAGATTCCAGGATTTTCAGCAATACCGGAGACAGCATTATTGTCCGGAAACTGTTCAGGTTTCTTTCGCTTCGGCCTGGCTTGAGAAAGGTTACACCCATATATGTTTTTAGGTTGTTTGGAACCTGCAAGCTCCCCATCAAGTGATTGTTAAAGATGTCTACCAATTTATCTAGTGTGACCCTATGTAAGTTCTTGATCATACTGTATGAGATGTTGTCTATACCCGGAGCGGTTTCTTTTTTAGCTTTCAGTATCGTCCGAAGTTCGTCTGTAGAGAATGGATCACTAGTCTGGTATCTAAATTGTACTTGAAGAGGATTTGTCCTGGGGACGATCGTGCTTGTGAGTGAGTCTAATATTTCCTGTGATAAGTTTTCTGGGTAGCTCCATTTGCATGGTTTTTCGGCTTGAGAGCAACTATATGTTAGAATCTGTCTCCATATTTTCGTGATTGGTGTTTCTCTATTTAAGTGTTCGCAGTATTTTCGAAATCCCTCCCTTTTTGTTTTCTTTTATTACTCGTCTAGCTTTTGCTGTTTCTTTTTTTAAGTTCAATAAAGTTTTCGAGGTTGCTTGTGTGTTTATATATTCTAAAAGCGGATCTCCTATCGTTTGTGACTCGGTTGCATTCATCATCCCACCAAGGATGTCGTGGACGGTGATTAGCTCTATTGTTTGTTAGGGGTATGCTGTCTTTCGCTGCTTCGTTTATGATATCAGTTATGTCTGTGAGGTTTTCGATTTCTTTGTCTTCAGTCAGTCTAGCGGTAATTTGTGTATATTTGGTCCAATCAGCTTTTCTAATATTAAATTTTCTAATATCGTGATCTGCATTTATGTTCTGTATTATTCTTGAATTGAGGTTTAATTCAGTAATGACTGGCATATGATCACTATTTCCCGCATCTGGAAACACATTCCAGTGGGCCATGCTAGCCAGCTGCGGGCTGCAGATTGTGAGGTCTGGTGCGCTGGAATTGCTTCCTGGGGGGGTTATCCTTGTGGGAGACCCATCGTTAAGAATAACTAGATTATACCTCTCTATAATTTCAATCAAAATCTCTCCGTTTCGGTTGGGCCGTCCAGAGCCCCACATCGGATGTTGTGAGTTTAGGTCCCCCGTGATAATGAGAGGTTTAGTTGAAAGCTGGCTGATTTCTCTGAACAATCCAAAATTGATCCCACAATCGGGTGGGTTATATATACTGGTCAATACTGCGGTTTCCATTTCAATCACCAAAGCTTGAACTCTTTCGGTCTCATTCCTTCTTCCTGTTGTAATGACTGAAAATGGGATATTGGATTTGACACCTATAGCGACTCCTCCATACCCATCAGCTCTGTCCTTTCTTACAATATTGAAGCCTGGAATTCGTAGAGATTCGTTTTCTTTTGTCCATGTTTCAGTCAAGCATATGATGTCAGGGTTTGTTTCTTTAAGAAAGTTGGCAAGGTTACCATTGTTATTTCTATAACTCCTAATGTTCCATTGTAGAATTTTCATGTTTGGTATTAGGGGTTTGTCTTTTGGCTACTGCTCGACGACGGAAGCTTTCGAACTTCTAGTTAGGGGGTAAGTTGTTTAAGACTCTTCTGTTCTGTTGCTGTTAAGTGTCTCTGGAGTTTTTTGGCTTACTATTGAAATAAAAAATGAAAGCAGTTTGGTTAGGTTACTTTTTTCAGCTTCAGTTAGGTTCTCTTTTTGTATTACGTTTTGGATCTTTGTCACATTGATCGCATGATTTATGTTGCTTAATTGTTTTTGTTCTGCTGTGACTGTCATATCTTTACTTATGCTAGGACTACTCTGAGTTCTTGATGAATTTGGGAAAAGGGCAGCATTGTGCGCTTCTTTATCGTACCCTCTAGCTGGGCTAAGTCGTCTTCTTTTTTGTTGGCTATTAACGATTACTCTGCTAGGAGTTTGGGATGCTCGGGCATAGTTTGCATTTATTTGGAATTTAGCTCCATTGTCGGGACTACTCATATGATTTTTCCTGTTCTCGGGCATTATTACACTAAATCTATATTCCTCTTTGCCCTCTAGTCTCGGGAAGGTTTGACTGTTGTTAAGACTGTTAAATTCCGCATTCCTGGGGAACATTTTTTCTGCATCGAAGAAGGATACATTATTTGCCGCCATATATCGGTTGATTTTTTGTTGCCTTTCATATTCTTTGCAGCTTCTATCGGTTGCATGCTCCCCCTTGCAGAAAATACATAGTGGTTTTTGAGAGCATTTCTCATGTTTTTCTCCGCAGTTGGGGCACCTTGTTTCGCCTCGGCATTGTTTTTTCGTGTGGCCGAATCTTAGACAATTTAGACACTGATACACAGGGCTGGTATACACTTCTATTGCTTTCTTATTTTAAAAAATATATATTTGTTTCGGAAGGAGTTTTCCCCGAAAAGTGACCATCATTGTTCTAGTAGGTACATACTTTACTTCACCTTCAATTATCGTTCTTCTGTTTAGTCTTCTACAATCAAGTATTTGCACGTTTGATTCTGCTAAGTTAATTACATCCTCTTCAGTTATCGCCATGCCTATGTCTCGTATCAGGCCACGTGAAACGACAGCCCTTAATGGTACATAAGCAATGTACCCTTGTTGGTGGAATTCTTTGTGTTCCAGAAAAGTATTTGCTTCTTGGTAGGATTTAAAACTAACAGCAACTCTGTTGCGTCCTTTTCTAGAAATATCTGCGATACCTTTGATATTTGCTTTGTATAATAATTTACCTAGATCTGTAGGATGTAAGTTACCCACGTGTTTTCCTTTTGTATTTTCTACGATCATTACATAGGGGCCTACATCACAGTCTTCATATTTTTTAATTTCAATTCTTGCACGCGTATTGATGTCTTTCATTTCACAATCAGTTGGATTTCCAAAGTTGCCGGGGGCCCCCGAGGTCCCCCCGGTGTCGTCCCCCATGTTGGGGTTTACAATTTAAAGGTTAACTCTAAGATATGACTTATATAGGTAATTTAACTATGAAAAGATTATTTAACAGGAGTAAAGGATTCAATAAGACTTACCCTACCGATATATATTATCGTCTCGTCACGTTTGTTTTGTTCTAAGCGCCACTGTTTATATATGGACAACCGACACTTACGGATGCGGGAATCCGTAGAATCTCTAGTTATGAGATGACAAGTGACATATATAAGAGCTCGAAGTCCCCAAACCCAGTGTTGCCAACTGTTAGTCATGTGACATCTTTCTATTCAACAAAATGTTTATTTTTGACCAGACAATTGAATTGCTTCTTCTAATTTAGCTTGTCTTCCTGCAGTAACTTCTCTCTAATAGCATAGTTGTCTACTCCACAAATAATCACAGTTTTGGCTAAATTGCTCTAAGCTTTGGCCTGCCTCCGGTCTGCATGAAA
This sequence comes from Tillus elongatus, assembly GCA_964006375.1. Taxonomy (NCBI): domain Eukaryota; kingdom Metazoa; phylum Arthropoda; class Insecta; order Coleoptera; family Cleridae; genus Tillus; species Tillus elongatus. The sequence continues at coordinate 281,544,999 of OZ023262.1, forward strand.
AGAATGTATACCTTTCATAGGTGACATTCTATAATGGGCTTCAAACTTCTCATCAATTTACTTAATTTGTTTTTCTCATCCTCTTCGAACTTGAATGTTGTATACACTTTAAATCCTTCGTCTCCTATGTAATGTAACAATTGTGCACACTGTGTGGCTTCACTCTTGTTGACTTCACTGGCTATTAAATAATTTTCAAATCGTGATCTCCATAGCTTCCAGTTTTCAGCTAAATTTTCTTCAGAATTCAGCATGGCTGTACCTCTATTTTCCGCCATTTTTAGCATTGTAAACTGCAACTGGATTTTTTCAACCGCAACGCCATGTAAAGGACTTAGTCTGATTAAGACCTCAAATTGTAATATTAATAACTTTATTTTAGACGTTACTTCCATACAACAACTCTTGTCTTTTTCTTCATGCTCGAGATATATCTGTCATTAGTCAGGAGATGACTAATGACATATATGAGAGCTCAAAGTCCTTAAACCCACTGTTGCCAATCACATGACAATCCCCACAGTTAACACACATATCATACAAATTACTGTCTTGGTATGGATCTTCATCTTCTCCATTCATAATTTCTTCTATTTTTCTTTGTAGCTCTTTCTCAGTCAACGATTTACTTGACATGTTCTGCAATATAATTTCATAGAAATGAACACAAAAAAAGTACAAAATTGGATTTTTTACACGAAACTTGATTGACACTAACCAATGTAAACACTAATGCGTTGTAAATCCGACAACATAGTCACGGTAACGTTTTTTGGTGCAGTGATTTTCTGCAGCTACCCGCACAAACAACCACTTTGTCTCATCAGTAGTGATGGGCAAAACGGTTATTTTCTATTAACAGTGGAACCTGTTAACGTTATTTAATAATAACCGGTGAAAATAACAGGTTCAGTTATTTATCTGTTATTTTGAACTGGATAGTCGATCGATAGTATACTACACAATAGACCATATGGTCGCGGTGGAGAGACCGGTATGGCCCACTCACATTCAAAACCTAACCATACTACGTTCCCAAAGCTGTGAGCGAGAGCGAGCACACTAGTATAGATAACGTGTTAAGTGTTAAGTAATATGTTATGAAGTAAAGTCCGCTCTATACTGCATAGCATACTCATACATATTTAGTATTCCCAGTCTCATGTCCATTCATCCCGTTAAATTTAACAGTTGCCGATGAAAACCGATGTTTATTCATTGACGCTAGTTGCAGTGGAAAAGAAACAGATACGAGTCCGAATTCTAGTTTAGTGTAAAGCGTTATTTTGTACCTGTTATTTTTATATATCCATAACAGGTGGTTACCGTTGCGGGTCGGCAACCGTTAAAAATAACAGATTGTTAAATAACGACCCATCACTACTCATCAGGCAGCTACTAGAAACGGCTTGGCAGTGACATTCGGGCAAGTAACCAAATTCGTATAATGTTTATGTAGTCAATTTCATGAACTATTATGTATTCTAGGGTTAAATTGTTTTTTTTATAATCGAAGCACCACTGTCTTTTAGAAAGCAGGTTTTTATCTTACCATAATTTCAATTGAAATTATTAAGTTCTATATTTTTGTTTTTACTTTGTTTTTTCTTTGAATATACTCATTGAAATACTTATTTGTGTCACATTAATAGTATAACAAGGAACTACCTATGGTAAATATTTATAGTTAGTGTGAATATTTTTAATTGAACATACCACACGTGTAGCAGGTAAATTTACAGAATTGCTTCTGTGTCAGTTATGTAATTACTTATTTGTAATACAAAATCAAATTTTTTATATAAATTTTACATTTGCAACATGTTCTTTGCATTTACTGTTAAGATCACACAATATTTTATTGTCTTTACTATCATATAGTAATCATAAGGATCTAGAATAATGGTTTGCAAAACATGATTGGCAATTGTGAGGTGTTGTGAATCACAATAAAATATTCACTGGTTAAATCTTGATCTTCACTTAATACATCAAACCGATTTTTTTTTAAATTTAATTTATCCTTTGAGTTAACTTGGTAATCTCTAACAGATCTGTGCCGAAGTACCCAACCACACTTCATAAGTACTTTTGAAGTGTCCTCTCCACAAGTACGATATTACCATTACTCCTTGGCAAACATAATTTCACGAATAGTTTCTGTTAATAGCCTTACATACTTATTTATTTAGTAGTTATTTCTTTATTTAATCCCTTAACACGTTCCCTCACATATTGTAATGAGGCCTTGATTCACAGAGTGAATTACTTAGAACGGGTCAACGGGTTTATTGAAATGGTCTCGAGCGCCAGTATTTTTAAAGGGTGTACTCCCTGCGAGGATATCTGCGACCTCTTTACAAGAGTCTGGCCACATGTGTGGTCAGAGTGTGGATAGCTCAGTGTAGAGGGTCCGGTAGCCTTTGGAATGATAGGCCGCTTAGTTACCTCCGAGGTCGCAGGCTTTAATCGCTCCCTTGGCAATATCCTGACCTTCCGGATTTCTGTATAGATGTAGCAGATTTGTTTATGGGGATATCATAGACTAAGTATTCGTTTTACTTTTTTTTATTTATTTATTCAACAGATCAACCATTTACAATAATAATAAGAACATCTAAAACTACATTAGTCCTAAATAACCTATCTCAATATGAGAACATAACAAAAAAGCAAAACATAACCTGTACAATGTATGTATGACAATTCAATCAATAACACCTCTCAAAATGCCTCTAATTGAACGGTCAGAATCATCAAACATATCCAAGAGCTCCGAATACTCATTTGCAAATCTCGCCACTCTCGGCATCGGACTGAAAAAGCCATAATTGGTTCGATGGAAGAGAACCACAAAAACCTCCCTTGCTCTCTGCTGCGGTCCGGAATCCTTAGAGAGACTAACTCAAGCAAAGAAGGACTATCAATTTTATTCACTAATAATTTATGCAAGAAACAAACATCACTGACAATCCGTCTACCACTGAGTGACTGCAAGTGCAGCCGATTCCGCAAATAAGAAAATTTAAGATCATTTCTCTGCAAGCCCATTCTGTAAGCAAAATGTCTTAAGATTCTATTTTGTATGGCCTCAATCTGATTGATATAAATATTGTAATTCGGACTCCAGACTACAGAAGAGCATTCCAACAAAGAGCGAACCAGACCACAATACAGCCTTCTCAAGCTATTGCATGAAAAATCCAGAGTTGATCTATGAATAAATCCTAACATTTTATATGCTTTAGATACTATGTATTCTATGTGATCCTTAAAAGATAATTCCCTATCCAATACAATGCCCAAGTCTTTAATCATTTCCTTCCTCTGTAAAGCACTAGAGCCCATGAAGTACACAAAGTCAGTGGGAAACTGAGCTCTAGTGAATGTAATGCAGAAACACTTATCAACATTCAGAGTCAAAAGATTGTCACCACACCACCGAGCAAAACGATTTAAGTCTTCCTGTAAAAGTAAAGCGTCCTGTCTGGAACGAACAATCTTGAAAATTTTGATGTCATCAGCAAACATCAAAATCTGACTATGCTTAGGTGAATGTGTGACATCATTGATAAAAAGATTAAAGAGGACTGGTCCACAATGTGAACCCTGAGGAACTCCTGAAGAAACAGTAATACTGACAGAAATGAAGTTTCTGATCTTTACACTCTGGGACCTACCCGTAGGGAAGCTGCGCACCCAAGACAACAAATTGGCATTAAAACCCAACAATGGAAGTTTTGACAATAATAAGGTGTGATTAACCTTATCAAACGTTTTGGAGAAATCTGTATACACTGAATCAACCTGTAACCTATCCTCCAAAGCTGAGACCAATACATTCTGGTAAAGAAGAAGGTAGGTTGTTGTAGATTTCCCTTTAAGAAAACCATGCTGCTGTTCGACGAAAACATGTCTGCATTCCCAAGTTATATGTCTAAAGACAAAAAAGTCAAGAAGTTTGGGTATCTCTGACTGAATACAAACAGCTCTATAATTAGTAACCAAATGCTTTGGTCCCTGCTTATGAACAGGCATCAAATAAGAATGTTTCCAAACATGTGGAAACTCACCAGACAACAAAGGCCTGTCAAAGAGGATCCTCAGTGGAATTGCTAAGGTGAAGGCACAAGATTTTAACAGATGGGAGGGGATTCCATCTGGACCGTAAGTAAGTTTATCTTTCAAACTACAGATACGATCAATAATATCAGTAAAAGTAACACTAGGCACAGTCATATTTACCGACTCACGCAAAAAAGGATCGGGATATAACGATACACTGTGACAACAGTATTTACAATATTGGTGACAATTATTACGCTAATTTACCCTTAAAAATATACCCAAGATGACGGGCCAACAAAACAAATTATTCCCTTACGAAGAAAACGTCTGGCATCAACCCGGCCCCGATTTCACTCTCTTTTCCCGAGAAAACGAACACTGTTCCTCTGTGTGGACTTACGTGGCTTTGTCCGGAAGACGCGATGAGGAATATTCCACACACAGCGGTTTACGACTCGTAGATGCAGGTAGCAAGTGGATTACTCCATGAAATGTTCATCAGATAAATAGGTGGTAGAAATCGGTATCGTGGGGTCGAAGCACCTTGATACCCGGGGTGTCGAGAATAAACGGAAGGGACTAGGGCGACGCCCTGTGAAAAGATGCTGCTGCATACTAACTTGACCTAAGCCTGCTTGTGTAACCACAGCGTCCAAGCCAGGGTCAAACTAGAATGGCCGTGCGTAATCTATTCGAAAAGTCTGCGTCAACTACAGCATCACCTTCCAAATGATTTACAACACGCTAACAGCAATAGGATATGGAACGGAAGGAATCTTGGCCCGGACCCACGATCTCAACGTCGATGGAGAGACACCCTATTCTAAGAAAATATACGAAAATTCGCATATATATATATATATATATATATATATATATATATATATATATATATATATATATATATATATATATATATATATATATATATATATATATATAAATACCGTAAATTTAAAAGGTTTTTACCTAGACTGTATTTGAAGAACCTAACGGGGTAAAAATTATTCTGTATGGCAACGTGACGGACGGTACATTATTTCAAGACTTTATTATACTTAAACAACAGGATTTTCTATGCACTTAACACGGAGCTTGATTTTAACTTTAACCACGCTGCAATAAGCAGAAAACTCTTTCTGCCACCAGCCTTTCTTGTATCTCCAGCCCCCAGCTACACATAAAAATGTTAATCGGTGGTAGATACCTTATCGTTATCTTGTGCAGATATGTTTTTACTATAGATAATTCGAAATGCGTACGTGTTAAAAATATTAATGATAAATAAATATGTTTACTGCGGAGAATATTCTTAAAAAATAATTTGTATTAAATATATTTTCAAACAGTCACTTTTAGCATCTACAGCTGTTCCGAAAATAGCAATATAGGTCTGTAGGACCGAGAAGAAACTGTTTGAGCTTTAAAAACTCTGTCACATACACTGAGATACAATTTGTCCCAATCGTCAACTAAGACAGAAATAGTTTTTAAGTTTCCAAGTGTGGTAGGTCTGTTATTTCATAAGAATAAACGCAGCAACAAACCGAGCTGGCGTGTGGGACAAGCTTGCACCATACAGTTTTTACTTTACTAGAATTCTTATACTGCGGTGCACCTGATCTTGAGTCGAGTTACTAGACTCCTAGAGACTGGCTCCACGTGCCACCCCTGGCGTGACTGTCGGCAATGGGAATAACGCCCAGGGCCGATGGTCTACTAAAGTCACTCCTTCTCACACACACATACAGACACGTCACACATAGATCGGGTTGGGGGCTTCTCGGCCTTCGGCGTGGACTCCGAGCGGAGCCTGCTCTGGACTGGCAGCGCTGTGCAAACCAGGGCCGCCACACCTGGCGCCGTATGGACAGTACAGGGGCCCACCCTTGCCTTGGCCGGTGTAAGGGGCTGCCCTATCATCCATTCGAAAAATGCTTGATCGTGTCAGCAGCACCGGGTAGCTCCGGAACATGGGGTTGGCTGCACGTTTCGGGTTGCCACGGCGTGGCCGCAGAGCCGCTCTTAACGGAATCAAGTCTCATCAGTGGGGTGATCTCCCGTATCTATACGCTCACCAAACCATAAGCACACCATCACACTAAATCTTTTCTAACAACCATGGACCAGGACAAAAAAGAGAAAAAAGGTAACGTGCCAATAATAAGCGAGGAGGTAGAAGGTAGAGATCCCTGTCTCTCCAAGCAGTTCCAGCAGGGAACCGGAAGAAACGCTCCTCCGCTCTCCTGGCGGGGCATCCGGGGTGGAACTGTACGGGTCCGTCGGGGACGCTGCTGCCGGGGGGGGGGACTTCGTCGGCTGCGAGTCTGGACGTGTCCATGTGAGGGGCCGAAGACGAGGAGTCGCGAAGGAAGCGGAAGAGAGGAAGAAAAAGGAAGTGGAGAGCCCAGAAAAGGAGGTGAGAGGGAGGAGCTGAGGCAGCAGCGTCGTCAGGGGGGGTGTTGGCCCTTCAGAGGCGCAGGCTGCAGCGGCGGCCCCGCAAGACGGGCCTTCCCCTTCGCCTCTGCGGCCGGTCGGGCTGCTTCCAAGCCGGGTGAACCCTCAGGGATCGTCAAGGCTGGGAATCTACCGGATCGGGCGGCAGGTGCGACGACGGCACCGTGAGGCGAGAGAAAAGGAAGTGAAGGTGATTGTCCTGCCGACGGGACCGGTCGAGGTGTGGGGGGAGGAGCCGAAAGGCTCTACCCCTGCGTTGCCCCCCGGGCGGTCGGCAGAGAAGCAGGGAAAAAAGAGGTTTGAGGCGCAGCTGAACAGGGACGGGAGCTGGACAGGCGGCCATCGACTCAGGGAGGACCATCAGGCTCTCCACAGTCGAGGCCGCCAGGCTGGCCCAAGATAGCTGGGGGCGCGTACGCGAAGCGCTCAAGAGCAGAAAAAGAAACACTGCCGGAGAGGCGGGCCAAGGGGGATAACCGCGGGCGTGCGCCGGGGGGGGGGTAGCGGCTAATGTGGGTGGTTCTTGGTGACAGCCGAAGATGATAAGTCCCTGAGTTGGCTTCTCAACGGCTGGTTCGGGACGACGGTGTGGTAGGTCTGTTATTTCATAAGAATAAACGCAGCAACAAACCGAGCTGGCGTGTGGGACAAGCTTGCACCATACAGTTTTTACTTTACTAGAATTCTTATACTGTGTTGCACCTAATCTTGTCGAGTTTTTACATATCTCTGTCTTGTATTTTTATTTTAAAAAACATCTCTTGGTAAATTATCCAAAAACTGTAATAAAACAGGTAAGGTAATTTTGTAAGAAATTGTTTATAAATGCAGGTAGGTATGAAGAGATGGCCAAAAAATCTATAGAATAAGAAAACATAAAATTTTTATTTGCTTCAAACACTTTAAACCTGTTAAATGAAACAACATTAGAAACTCTTTTGACATAAAGTTATATTATATTAGACCCTGTGAGTTGCATTAAACAGGGTGCTCACTCGTCTGGAAAAGTCAGGGACTTTGTAGAAGGAAAAAAAAAATTGAGCGAAAAATGATGAAAATTGACTGATGGTCAGGGAGTTTTTGTCCGTGTGGACAATTTATTTGTTTCCGTTTTATGATAAATAAAAAACACAATGATAGGTGCATATTTGTATAAGTAGAGTTTTCATTTATTTGTAAGGAAAATTGTGTATGTTTTATAGATGGAATTTTGGGGAAGTGTTTTCCTCCATGAGGTGAAGACCTACAGTATTCTGTAGTAGTGTGTTACACATTTTGGAACTAAATTGTAGATTATAAAAGTCAGGAGAAATAGGTTTTGTCATCTCTGATTAAAGCATTCCGAACATAAAGTAGGTTCATTAGGACAAGATTGGCAATAATTTCTAGTTTCCTCTCCAACCGGAGCATTTCTGTTGTGGATGGCCATTCCTCTAAACTATATCCAATTAATGCAGGAGTTCCTCAAGGTTCAGCTTTAGCCCCTACTTTGTTTCTTCTCCACATCAATGACCTCTCTAACACATCCAACCCAGTTCACAGTTATGCGGACGACAGCACCCTCCACTCAAATATACAATATTCAAAGCCTGTCTCTTTGACCCAACTAGATGAGGATCGCAGACACATGGAGGGTTCTGTCTCCGTGGATCTCCAAAAAATATTAGACTGGGGAAGTAGAAATCTTGTACAATTCAACCCCACCAAATCTGTCTTGCTTTCTTTCTCATAAAAGATACAGCCGCCCTAGAACCATCACAATGAACAACCAAGTTATTCAAAGTAATGAGTCCTTTTCACTTGTTGGCATTTCTGTGGATCGAAATCTCAATTGGCACCAACATGTCACATCAATTGCAGAAGCGGCAGCTAAGAAATTAGGTTTCCTCTTCCGGGCTCGCAAATACTTTTCACCAGCTAATCTCTATACCTTATATACTTCACAAATAAGGCCAAACCTCGAATACTGCTCCCACATCTGGGGTGCTGCTGCCGCTTGTACACTCGCTATCCTGGACTCCATTCAGAAGAGAGCTATACGTCTCATTGGTGACGCTACCCTCACCCAAAGGCTGCCATCCCTTGCCCATTGACGTGCCGTTGGTGACCTCTCTCTCTTTTATAGATATCTGCACGGGCAGTGCTCAGAGGAGCTTTCTTCCATAGTTCCTCCACCTGCTGCCCCCAACAGATCTACCAGGGGAACAGAGTGAATGCACCCTTTTACTGTCCAGGTCACCAGACATAGAACATCTTGTTATGCCCGCTCTTTTGTCCCAAGGACTTCCAAGTTGTGGAATTCCTTGCCGGCACATGTTTTTCCTTCAAGTCCAGAATTAACAAGTTGCCTCTTTCCTCCTTGTCGACATCCACGGTACGATAGTATTTAGGCTGTAAGCCCTCGTGGTGTTGAAATTTTAAAAAAAAATCTTTCATATCCCTTGAAAACTTCCCACCGCTCTCGACCCTGACTTCTTCATAGCATTTGGTACACTTGGTCGTCTCTTGTTCCAATTTCATGCTGTTTTCGTTTTTTCCTTTGGCCTAAGATCCTCTTCATCTTCTACAGTAAAAGACCCACATAACTTGTAGAGAACCCTTTTTCAAAACTCCAAAAATGGCATATTTACCTTGGTCACCCCCTTGTATATTACCTAAGCATTTACCATTGCTGTATTCAAAATAATTTCAATCGCTAATTTTCGGTACCACTACCGATTTCTGTATATGCTGTTATTTGATCTGAGAGGTCAACTATTGATTTTTCGGCATTGTGTCTACAACAATTTGTGGTTAATGCTTTACATTACCCAGGTGGTACTAAAACACCTTAATGTTTTGTGGACAATAAAAGGACATTGCATTTGTCATGCCATTTTGGAACGGGAATCCCTTGTAAAGTTTCTCTCATGATGTGTTCACCATGCTCAACTTTTTGTTAGTAACTTTTGTAGGGAAACCCTTATGGGTTTTCCTAAGTGTTCCTACAAGGTGTGTTTGGTCATCTAATAACTTATAAGCCAGTTCTATACTGGTATACCAGTTGTTGGTGATAACAGTGCGACCACAGGATTTGCTGATCAGGAATCATCACAAGCCTCGAAGAGTAGTCTTTCGCAGCTCTAAGTTTTTAGCTGCATATTTTTTCATGCTATATGTAAGACCACCATACCTACACAACTTGAATAACTTAATGCCATATCGGTGGCACTTGTTTTTAAAATGCCTTCCCCTAAATGGAATTAAAAATTCATCCACACAAACATATTCCAAAGGCACTGGATATTTGGATATATTTTTGAATTTTGTCCACCACTGGTTGTACTTTGTATAAACGATCTACTCTATTTTCTTCTTTGTTTGCAAAATGGACCAAATGAAGGAGGGCGACTCATGCATTCCACAGTTCAACTTTGCATATTTTTTCTTTGCTCCAATAACATGACATTTTTGGCATTCTTACAATTCCCATATAGGAAATAAGGTCAGAGAATCGTTTTATTTCCCTCTTGTTTGGTAAATTCCAATCATATAATCTTGATTACTGAGACGTATCGGCCCATTTACATAATGTCTGTGTCACATATAAGTTTGTTCTGCTACGTAAGTGAAGAAATCACCATCTAAGAGAGAAAAATAAAAGTCTGCTGGATCTGATTCCTGTATCATAGTGGTAAACTCAGGAATTACACCTACATCTTTAGAAAATTGCTTATTACCTTCGGCAGCATCCATGTATCAGTATTTGCAAAATCATCAGAGTCAGATATGGATATGTCATCCTGTGTTATGGATTCGAAATCTTACTCCTGGTTCAATTCTGATTCAGCGAGCGACGTTGATTGGAAATCAGAGGATAAATCGTCCTGTGTTGTGGATCCGAGTCAGATATAGATATTTCATCCTGTGTTATGGATTCGAAATCTTACTCCTGGTCCAATTCTGATTCAGCAAGCGACGTTGATGGTAAATCAGGGGATAAATTGTCCTGTGTTGTGGATCGGCAAATTTTCTTCCTCCGATTCAGAATCAACTAAATTCACTGCTGTCGAAATATGGGATCCTCAACAGAATTGTCTGAAAAAAAGTTATAAATATTTTCTAAAATTTACCTGAATCAACATCCCATTATCCATTGGACAAATCAATATTTGAAGCAATAACTTTCTGCGCTTTCTCACTCAGACGACGGTTCTTCCTTTGATTTCCAGACATAAATAACGATATTCACATTTCATGAGCTGTCATTTTAGACAGGTTATTACAAAAACGTGTAATGAAGTTTAATATTATAATCGATCCATAGAGTGTGTTCTATATCTCTTCAAAATTTGTTTTATTTCTGCTGGGTAATATAAATATAACACCATAGAGAAATTATGATTCAATATTTTGTACTATACGCACACTGGTAAAGTACCTCTTTAAAGCCAATTGCACATATATATCTTAGAGTGAACTTTACCATTTAAGTTTAACACAAAGGCTAACTACTGGTTAACACATCTAGCAAATGGGAATGTGTGTCAGTAGGCAGATTAAAGCTTCAGAATCAAACAACAACCCAAAATACCTTAAACCATCACAAGAAACCGACAGATTGAGGGTTTATAGAACAAACTTTCTTATATTTCTTAAGCTCTTTTGAAAATGGCTCCAAAACGGAAGCAGAAACTTTCAGATTTAAAACAATTTTTGACCCAGTTCAACCCAAGAAACAAGTATTTTGAGAGTCAATTTACATATATGATAAATACTTTGTTCTCAGGTTGAACCGTGTCCAGAATTTGTTAGTCCTGTTTTGGAGCCATTTTCAAGAGATTAAGGAAACGTGGAAGAAAGGCAACTCTCAATCTTTAAACTGCCTCTATAACTAGAGCAGTAGATAAGGGTAGGTTGGGTTGTAGTTCGATTCCGGGCCTCGATCTGCCTCGTTCCCAAATCATCTCTAAGGTCTCAGCGTTTTCAGCTCTAGACCTGTAAGATATCTGATTGCTGCTTGATGGTTTGTATTATTTATAATGGGACATATACCTGGTTTGTTATCGGAGTTAGTCAGGTTGGTAACATATATTGTGTCAGATGCTGTAATAACGAAATTTAGCAGATTAAACTTATTAGTTGAGTCATGTAATAGGGCAGTAAAACTCTATTGATTCACTAGTTTACCATACTTAAATTCCTGACATTTTTAGTTATTGCATAATATATTCCAAAAATTTAACTTGAAAAGTAAGGTGCCTGATATGCACAATAAGGCAAAGGTTGGAGTGCTATCGGGGCGGAAAAGCCGCGGACGAGCCCTGAGGGAGAAGAAAAAAAGGTGCTTGATATATGGGGCAGGATTTAAATTTTAATTGCCTAATTTAACAAGTCTGAAAAATTATTGAATGACATTCAATGAAATGGCAAAATAATTAGGTATATAGATTTTAAAAAAACTAACTACTACATGAAAGCAAATCAACTACAAGTAAGTACACTCTGTAAACGAAATTCCACATGGAACTGTCTTGGATCGAACACTGGCGGACGTCGGGTCCAGGCGAACTCAGATATGGGCTAATATCTCCAAGGAGTTAAATAACCCCCAAAGATTGACACCTCCACTACGAATCCAGCAAGCGACTTTGCTTGGTTGTTGCTTAGGAGCAAAATTCCATATCATACTGCCTTTAGTCAAGCGCTGCCAGGTGCTGGTCTAGGCTAAACCGGGGGCTGTGATATTTAGTGAGTAAAGTAACCACTAGTGGTTGGTACCTCTGCTGTGAGCTTCCGGGCATATCTGTCTGTGCTTTATACAGCCTCAAAAGCTACCGCTGTGGTGAAAACAAACTTTTAACCCGAAGCAAAAACCCAAGGTCCTGCTCTGCTGCTTTTTCAATATTGGAAACATTGTAAGTGCCAGCAAAGATCCTCTGCAACAGTTATGCGAAATGTAGAGATTGTGGGTTTTTTGGGCAGTATTTAGCCAGCCATCTACACGTCTTGGCCCTGCAGGTCACCTTTCGTAGGGAAGAGGCATTTCCGTGTTTTTGAGGCATTAAACACAACCATATTAGAAGAACCCCAGCTGAGAATCTTAAGACAGGTCATTATTTAGGGAGTTTGTTACTTCAACTCTCATTATAAGCAGCTAGAAGCAGATATTCGGAGAGTCTATGAGAAGGTCCTGTGTTGATTGTTGGTTGTTGACAGAAGGTCCTTTATATGTAAAAGAAATAGCCAAAATAGAGCCTTGTGAGACACCTCGCATTAATTTTTATTTGTTTATATAATTATTTAATTCATGTAATGAGCAAAGGGCGCTCCTTAAGAAAACTAGATAACCATGTTTAGAGGTGATGCTTTAAACCAAACCTTCAGTTCGAATAATTGTACACGCTAGGGGGATGTTACAGCAGACCAAAGTTCGTTATATGTATTTTTCCAAAATAGTTCGAAGTTCGTGGTTAAAAAATACTTCAAAACTGAACATTATAGGCAGACAAAGGTAGCGAAGTTGTAACCCAGTAGCAACAAAATGCTATAGTTTATTCTTGAATCTCGCACTTCTACAGGTAGGTGATTCTAAACGTAAATACTTTTCGTGATTACATTTTTTTTCTTATTTTTGTAAGCCTGGTTCTAGGTACGCAGAACGTATCCTTCTCCGTCGTTTGGTAGCTGCAGTCTTGGAGATATCTGAGTCCTGTTTAACTAACAAGGCAAACTGCATTATATCAATACTCGGGAAAGTCAGCAATTTCTCACTCGAGAGATATGGCTTACAGGACTCTCGATTTTATTTCTAAACGTCAACGGCTGGGTGTGACATAATTAAAAGGAATGAAAATTAAAGCCTTTTTCTACCAGACAATGTATTTATTTCTAAACCCTACGCGTTTCGGTTCATCCGAACCATCTTCAGGGTTTTTTTTTTTTTCTCAGGGCTCGTCCGCGGCCTTGCCGCCCCGATAGCACCGCAATCTTCAGGGGTTAAAGACCTAGAATATAAAACGATGGTTGCCATAAACTATGTTTCTGGTAGATCTTACATGCATGTTTAATCTGAAGATTGCCCGCACACACCTTTTCTGTGTGATGAAAACACGCAGCCAATCTGAAGAATTTCCCCATAACTCAGTTTGGAGTACACAAAAGCATAATAAGCATGCAGACAGGCCTCCTGGCCTGCCTGTTCCTGAAGTATTCGCAAGGCAAATGCGAAACTGACAACAAGGCAGATCACATCTATGTGGGGTCGCCAGTTCAAGTCCAATTATGACTCCTAAAAATTTTGCTGTGGTCTCTGGCTCAATGTAACCACCTCCAGTACCCGTTACTGATAATTTGGTGGCCTTTGTTTTGTCAAGGTTCAGTTTCACACTGTTGCTTGCAAACCAATATTGAGACATCTCTCAACCTGCTCATTTAATTTTTCTAAAGCTGGTGTCCCACTAACCACTGTAGTATTATCAGCAAACAACACTGTTCTATATAGAATTAGGAAAATCATTCACGTATATTAAAAATAGGAGAGGACCAAGTACGACCCCTGTGGAACTCCTCTCTTAATTATATCAGCCCCCGAAAAAATGTCTGTCCATCCACCTTATCAACATACAACACATAGTAAGATTTTATCAACTTAAGTCTGTTACCTCTTATTCTACTGGCACTCAGCTTCTCATACAAACTCTCTTGGGCTATGGCATCAAAGGCCCTCAATAAATCCATAAATAGGGCAGCTACTTCTTCCGATTTATTGATGCCCTCTATCACATCAAGTAAAATCTGGAAAATGTCTCTCCCTGTATTTGTACCCTCCATGTAACCATTCTATTAGCAAGTAATGACCCCCATTCTCCGTCAAGAATGATTTTAACCAGGACACAATCATTTGCTCAAATACTTTTACCACATTGGACAAAATAGAAACAACATGATAGTTCCAAATATCCTGCATATCCCCCGACTTATGCACCAGCGTCAGCGCGGATACTTTCAGTTCTTGGGGGAACACTCCACTTACGAGGCACTTATTGAATGCAACCGACAACAAAGGAGGAAGCACATTACAAATTCCTTCAGAAAGTTCACAGAGTGCGGATCATAACCTGCAGCACTTAGATTCTTCAAGCACACGATGCAGTCATGCATTTTTATCAGTTGAATTCATAAACATTGTTTGCTGTACTATACTGATGCTATCGTGTGTAGTTATACCGAGCTGTATGTCACTGCATATCTCGATAAAATGGTTATTAATGGCTTCTAGCTTCTCTCTCATATCGGTTATGCCGTTCATATATATTATTATTAACATTTTTGTGCTCTCTGTGTGTGTTTCGCGTGACTGACGACACAACCTCCCAGGCTCGAGGGCAGGACTTCATCATAAAGCCTCGAGTGAATCAAACACTGGTGGGGATCTGGTCCAGGTGAGCCTGGTGGGAGACAGATATCTCTGGGAAGTGATATGCACCCTGATTTTGACGTCTCCACTGTGGGCTTAGAAATGGACAATTGGTCTCGCTTGCTTGTTACTCCGGAGCGGCGTTCCAGATGATACCGCCCTGAATTGAGCACTGGCGGGTGTCTTGTGTCCAGACGACCCAGAGGGGGTTGAGTTATCTGATGAATGGTATACACTTGGAGTTTGAGGCCCCCACTGCGTACTTCGAAACGGACGGAAAGCGTCGCTTTGGTGATGCTCAGTAGGGAGACTCGATGGGACGTCGCCTTGAGTGTGGCGCTGGTGGGAGTCAGGTTTAGGCGAACCCAAAGGAGCGCTGAGATCTCCAGGGGTGGATTACAACTGGAGATTGGATGCTGCTCCAGAGTGGGGGACTTCATGATACCGCCTCGAGTCAAATACTAACAGATGTCGTGTCCAGAAGAACTCAGAGAGAGGTTATCACGCTTTGAGCTGCGAAACGGGCAAGCGACTTCGCTCCAATGGCAGTACACTTGCCAAACAAACTTTCACCCTCAAGAAAATATCGATTCCCGCAAGGATTGATGGGTGAAATTTAAGCAATTAGATGTGAGCCACAATAGACCTAAGGTAGTGGTGGTAGCTAATCGTTTTAGGGAATTAACAACTGTCAGGTTTTCCATAAAATTATGAATATCTAGAAAACTGTAATATTTAGGAATATGGTATTTTTATAAAGTCACATTCAGATTTCATAAGCTATCAATAAAAAAGTTGGTACATATTCCATTAAAAATAACGAAGCTTGTGTCAACTTCCGGTTTAACTGGAAGTGGCAGAACTGTTTATTTCCTAATACCCACGTCTTGCAGTGCTATTGTGGCGGCAAGGCCGCGGACGAGCCCTGAGGGGAAAAAATACCCACGTCTTTGCTTATGAACGCCAGAACATAAAATATGCATTTTCCTGATGGTTTATTTGGGAGGCTAATCGTTTTAGGATTTCACAACTGTCAGTTTTTCCATAAAATTATGAATATCTAGAAAACTGTAATATTTAGGAATATGGTATTTTTGATAAAGTCACATTCAGATTTCATAAGCTATCAATAAAAAAGTTGGTACATATTCCATTAAAAATAACGAAGCTTGTGTCAACTTCCGGTTTAACTGGAAGTGGCAGAACTGTTTATTTCCTAATACCCACGTCTTGCAGTGCTATTGTGGCGGCAAGGCCGCGGACGAGCCCTGAGGGGAAAAAAATACCCACGTCTTTGCTTATGAACGCCAGAACATAAAATATGCATTTTCCTGATGGTTTATTTGGGGGGCTAATCGTTTTAGGATTTCACAACTGTCAGTTTTTCCATAAAATTATGTATATCTAGAAAACTGTAATGTTTAGGAATATGGTATTTTTGATAAAGTCACATTCAGATTTCATAAGCTATCAATAAAAAAGTTGGTACATATTCCATTAAAAATAACGAAGCTTGTGTCAACTTCCGGTTTAACTGGAAGTGGCAGAACTGTTTATTTCCTAATACCCACGTCTTGCAGTGCTATTGTGGCGGCAAGGCCCAGGACGAGCCCTGAGGGGAAAAAAATACCCACGTCTTTGCTTATGAATGCCAGAACATAAAATATGCATTTTCCTGATGGTTTATTTGGGGGGGCCAGTCGTTTTAGGATTTCACAACTGTCAGTTTTTCCATAAAATTATGAATATCTAGAAAACTGTAATATTTAGGAATATGGTATTTTTGATAGTCACATTCAGATTTCATAAGCTATCGATAAAAAAGTGGGTACATATTCCATTTAAAATAACGAATCTTGTGTCAACTTCTGGTTTAACCGAAAGTGGCAAAACGGTGAAAATATTTCTCTGAAATAGACCGCATTATGTTTGTTACATGTGTAAAGTTCCAGAAAAAACTTTTAAGTGGTTCCTGAAATATGTATTGTGTAAGTTCCCTGCTGGATACCCTGTATGTCACACCACCAAATTATTATATCACATCCCTTGGTGCACCTATACCTATACAGGTGTCCAGGAACTCTGCTGCCAAGGTGAAACCTCTGATACTAGGCGTGGTTTTATGTCAATTTAACCCCACTTACCTTAATCCAAAATTGCTTTCTAAGTGAGCTATTGCCAGTTACCAGTTTTTTCAACATATTTAAAAAATGCCGCTACTTAAAAATTTTGAAACTACGCACATTGAAAAACCTTTTAGTGATAAATCGGCCAGTGTCAATAAAATTTTTCTTTTGCAGTCATACTTTGAACTATATTTTTTGGTTTTAAGTTTTAGTGAATTTTCTTTAAAAAATTCACTAATGAGATCAAGACTTTTAAATTCCGAAAAAATTCTTCAAATGAGTGCAGGCTAGGCCCCCTAGAACAACACATATCCGGGGTCAGTTTCAATTATATATATATATATATATATATATATATATATATATATATATATATATATATATATATATATATATATATATATATATATATATATATGTATATATATGCATGTATGGATATGTGCATCACACAGATAACTCAAAAAACAATGGGCGAATTTTAATCAAATTTGGTGAGTAGCTTCCTTTTGCCAAGTGGCTTGGATAAGTTCGTTAGCCAGGAAAATCGGCCCAGTTTTTCCCGGAATTTTTTTATATCCAGAATGTGTGTGTGTGTGTATGTATCCAAACCATAACTCAAAAAATAATTAACCGATTTGGATGAAACTCGGCAAGTGCCCTTCTTTTATTAATGTCTTGGATGAATTCGTTCCAAGTTTATACAAAATTGAGTTATTCAATTTTGAAGCATTTAATAAAAATTCACTACCTTAACGCACTTGCTGCGTCCTGAACTTTTTATTATTGTTGTTTTTGTGGTTTCTAGGATGATTCTGCTTTTTGTTTCAAAGTTATAGCAACCATAAAAAGTAAACTATGTACCAAAATTTAGATCTGTAAGTTGAAAGACAAAAAGTTATAGGCATTTAAAGAAAACATTTTTGTGGGTTTCCTCTTAAAACGTCAAAGTAGGGATTTGAAACATAAAATTTGGCAACCTGAAACAGATACGGGTTATGTAGAGCAAATGTCGCAAGAAGTGTATTTTACAAACACTTAAGTTTCAGCTTCAACTGTCATCCTTCATTTTAGTAAAATATTTCGAGGAAATTCTATTCAAATAGACGCTTTCTCTGATGTTTAGGCAGTACTTTTAGTTATACAGTTTATGGATTAATATCCTATATAATTTTTGTGCGAATTTTCATAGAAAATATTCGGTAATGAGACCGAAAAGATTTCTTCAAATGGACGTAAACTACGACCCCTACAGTCCATATCTGGGTTGGTTTCAGTTTTTATCTGTTTACATATATACAGTGTGACGCATGCGTTAATTATAGGGTGCCTTGAGCTGCGTCTTATAAAATTATTTTGACAATCCCAGGTGGCCCATAACATTGGTAATAGAAATTTTTTCTTTTTTTTAACACCCGTTATATCTGTAGTTTTCATCGAATTAAATGCATGTTTATAAGAAAAAAAATTGATAGTGTCATAGTTTTCCAGTTATTTCAATTGTTCTGGAACTTTTCACATTCTTGGCACATGTCAAAAATTATCATACAGCGTTTTTGCCAATTGATAGCAGAGTCCCATAAAAGTGATGCATTCAGAGAGGTATTCGTGTATATTATTCGTTGAAAAAGTCTAAATGCCGTATACAGACACTCTCAAATAGTGACTGAATTTAAAAACATCAAACTGCCCCAACTCAATTGTTTCAAATGGAACATCCTGATTTTGTGTTTCAGAAGTGAAGGGCATAATAATAAATGTTTAGTAAGATATTTTTCACGAAAATCTTCAGATTTTCGATTGTAAATTTTCATGCAAACATTTTTTCTTTATTTGGCAGTTTCGTCGAAAATCTTTTTGGGGGTAAATAGCTTGAAGAGGTTCGTTGGCCAGGAAAAGCGGACCAGTGTTTCGGGTACGTTTTAAGTTTATTTTCCGAAAATGTTGTACTTTTTTCAAACAATAAAGTTATTTTGATGAGAAATTGTACATTGTTTCTCCTATATAGGTTATACTGGTATCCAAATTTGATGCCTGCTTTCACTGGAAAGGACATATTAGCTATTAAAAACATTTTAATGAAAATTCACTACCATATGTAGTTGCTGCGTCCAGACTTTTTTGATATTTTTTTGGTCAAATTTAAAAACTCCAGAGTATTTCCTAATGATAATGCGCTCCTGTTTGAAATTGCTATGTTGCACCGTTTTTGGGGAAAATCAATTTAAACTTTTTGGGATATAATTCCAAAAACCACAAAAAGTTTAAATTGGTTTTTCTCGAAACAAGTGCAACATAGCGATTTTAAAGAAGAGCACATTATTATTAGAATATAGACTGAAGTTTTTAAATTTGTCACATAAACTCGAAGATTAAAAGAACATAATTCAAAATGTCATTATATCTGCTGAACAAAAAGTTGCAATACAGAAATTTTCTTTACACTCGCAGATTTGTCATTAATAATTCATTGTGCCAAGTTTTAAATTTTTAGGTAGCAGCACTTTTGAGATATCTTGAAAAAAACTGACTTGACAGCATCTTCAAAGGGCTCTACCTCGCGAAGCATTTTTGTATTAAGATAAATTGGGTTAAATCGACATAAAATCACGTCTAGTATCCAACGTTTCAGTTTGGCAAAAGAGTTTTTGGACAGTCTGTATATCGGCTCTTATGTCGCACATTCGTTGAAAATGTCATCGTGTTTTGCAACACATGCGTCCACATTTTATTCAAGTTGAAAATAAATTTTCAACAGTTTAAGTGCAATTCATCTTTTTGTGGACAAGGAAAAAATTTAGTGCGAACTAAAAACAAAAAAATATACATCTTTTCAAACAGAAATAGTAACATAATGGATGTTGTAAATAGTTAAAACTTTATTTTTTCTTACTGATAGTTGACAATGTAACCACAATTAAATATATAATAAAATAATTTGAAATTTCTCTCAATACATTTTTTTTTCTTAATCCCTTTAATTGAAGACTTTCAGTCTTGACAAGTATAGCTAGAGGTGTAAAAATAAATAGTATTTGAATTCACACAAAACCCCTAGCTTCCACTTCCTCTTTATATAATATTCAGTGAGGTAAAATTGCAATTATCGGCATTATCAGTGTAGACAGCTCCAACGAAGGCTGTCCTATCTCATTTTTCACCTGTTTCCAATTACTATAGTCAAGACACTTTATCATGTGGTCAAATTCTTCCTAGAATACTGCAGTAATGGTACAATGAAGTTAAGTAGCTTTAAATTCACAAATGAGAAATTTAGTATCTCAAATATCTGCACAGTACTACGAAGAAAGTTTTTTTTTTAATTTCAACAACACACCACAAGGGCTTACACCCTAAATACTATCGTACCGTGGGTGTTGACAAGGACGAAAGAGGCAACTTGTTAATTCTGGACTTGAAGGTTCGGAGGAGAAGGAAAAACATGTGCTGGCAAGGAATTCCACAACTTGGAAGTCCTTGGGACAAAAGAGCGGGCATAACAAGATGTTCTATGTCTGGTGACCTGGACAGTAAAAGGGTGCATTCGCTCTGTTCCCCTGGTAGATCTGTTGGGGGAACTATGGAGGCAAGCTCCTCTGAGCAGTGCCCGTGCAGATATCTATAAAAGAGAGAGAGAGAGAGGTCACCAACAGCACGTCGGTGGGCAAGGGATGGCAGCCTTTGGGTGAGGGTAGGGTCACCGATGAGACGTATAGCTCTCTTTTGAATGGAGTCCAGGATAGCGAGTGTAGAAGCGGCAGCTGCACGCCAGATGGGGGAGCAGTATTCGAGGTTTGGCCTTATTTGTGGAGTATATAAGGTATAGAGATTAGCTGGTGAAAAGTATTTGCGAGCCCGGAAGAGGAAACCTAATTTCTTAGCAGCCGCTTCTGCAATTGATGTGACAGGTTGGTGCCAATTAAGATTTCGATCCACAGAAATGCCAACAAGAGAAAAGGATTCATTACTTTGAATAACTTGGTTGTTCATTGTGATGGGTTTAGGGCTGGTGTATCTCTTATGAGAAAGAAAGCAAGACCGAGATTTGGTGGGGTTGAATTGTACAAGATTTCTACTTCCCCAGTCTAATATTTTTTGGAGATCCATGGAGACAGAACCCTCCATGAGTGAGTGATCCTCATCTAATTGGGCTAAAGAGACAAGCTTAGAATATTGTATATTTGAGTGGAGGGTGCTGTCGTCCGCGTAACTGTGAACTGGGTTGGATGTGCTAGAGAGGAGGTCATTGATGTGGAGAAGAAACAAAGTAGGGGCTAAAGCTGAACCTTGAGGAACTCCTGCATTAATTGGATACAGTTTAGAGGAATGGCCATCCACAACAACAGAAATGCTCCTGTTGGAGAGGAAATTTGCTGTCCAGGTACAATGTTTTGGTGCTAGGCCATAGGCCGGAAGTTTATTAAGCAGCGCTGCGTGCCAGACCTGGTCGAATGC
Organism: Tillus elongatus; assembly: GCA_964006375.1. Classification (NCBI taxonomy): domain Eukaryota; kingdom Metazoa; phylum Arthropoda; class Insecta; order Coleoptera; family Cleridae; genus Tillus; species Tillus elongatus. The sequence goes on from OZ023262.1 coordinate 281,566,503, forward strand.
TTTGGATATGTCTAGAGCAACAATCTGGGATTCACCGTGTAGTTCCATAGACTTGTTCCAAGAATGGGTGAAAAAGGAAAGGAGGTCGGCAGTTGATCTGCGCTGACGGAATCTATACTGCCTGTCTTGGATAAGACTGTGTTTTTCAAGAAATTTTAGTAATTCAGTGTTTATATACTTTTCCATCACTTTAGAGACAACTGAAAGGAGAGAAATAGGCCTGTAGTTGCTAGGAAGCGCGTTCAATCCTTTCTTGGGAATAGGTTGTACTCAAGGGAATATGCCTTTATTGTAAGATATCTGAAACAGATGAGTCAGGACAGGAGCAAGTTCTGGTGTGCATTTTTGAGAACAATAATACAAACTTACTAGCATTAAATTTAAGATTGTGCTGAGATGAGAGCACACTTATTTGCTTAAGATCTGCATTAATAAGATATTTAGCAATGTGGTATTCAAAGCTTTTGAAGTTTGAATATAACTATGTGTCATCAACATGGAGCAGTGTTGAATAGCACACAAGAGGTCAGAGCTATACACAGTAAGTGAAAGAGGACTGAATATTGATCGTTGAGGTGGTATAATATTGTAAACAATATATTTCTTGAGACCTACCATTTTCAAGTAGGATCTTATCGAACGTATAAATCACATTGAAAACCCGTAATATCTAAGCTTAGAGCACATAAGCTCCTGACTGATAGTGTCAAAGGCCTTAGAATAATCTAATAACATTAGGGCATCTATTTTCTTTTTATCACTGTCTCAATACTTCATCCAGTACATCTGTCAAAACACAAGCAGTACTGTACCCCCTTCAGAAGCCCGCCTGGTATTCTGACACGATATTTGATGGACCTTCGATGTGTTTAAGCATCTGCTGAGACATAATTCTTTTTAAAATCTTTGACAAAGCAAGTAAAAGACTAATAGGTCTTAGATCAAAAAAATTCGCAGGTGACAAAGCCTTTCATAAAGGCTTTACAAGAGCTGTCTTTTAAATGGACATAAATCTCTTTCAAGACAATTTACTAAGTGCATTATATACTTAGCTATGAAAGCAACATGTCAATAGAAATTTCGTCAATATTACAACCAGCATTAGACATGGAAAATAATACATCATGTACTTTCTCCAACCTGACCAGCTTAAAACCGAAACAGTCCACACTTATGGGTTCAAGAGTATTATAAAACTGAACCATTGTATCACAGTTGGACTCATCTGGTAATTGGAACAGAAGTAATCATTTATGTAGTTAGGATTTGATAAATGTGGAGGTATTTGCCTTTCACTGCCGTCTCCAATGTAACTGATTAAGTATTCTCCGAAAATGTTTTGAGTCACGATGTCGCCTAGTAAACAAATTCCAAGAAACATCGCTTCTCTTATCTTAGGCACAATGAAAACCTCTTGCACAGAAGCTTTCAGCCTAATGTTAAATTGGGCAAAGAACCAAGATAAGTGGTGCACTGTTTGCTTTAAGCACTATTTTTGCGGCGTATCTGCTGACTACCGATAATTTTAAAAGATTGGAGACTGATGGATGCACTGTTGACTTCAAGCAATTTTTTGTAGCGTTTGGCTGTCATTCAGCTTTGACAAGTCTGTAACAATGGAGTTCCAGCAGAAACTCAGTGGGAGTGGTGAAAGCCTACTTTTACACAATTATTCAACTATTGGAAAATGTTGGCGCCTAATGAACTCGGCCAATCACACAGCTGCATTTTAAACCTTGGTTTGTGTGATGTTTTGGCAGCAGTTTGAATAATTGTGTGATTTAAGTGTAGTATTTTTTTATTTAACAAAATAAATTAGGAAAATCCCCATCTTCAGTCTATAAATCGATAAACTTACAAACCAAACAGGTGTCCGGAAATGAATAGCAAAAAATCCAGGAGGTTATACTGTCGTTTGAAAGGTTTGTTCATTCTTTATTCAAACATGTTATCGTTTTCAAATTTATTGCAACAATTAAGATAGAATAAAATAAAATCATGTGCTTACCGAAATTCCTACAATACAATAAAAAACTAAAATGTAATGCAAAATGTAATAGAATGTAAAACACTAAAAAGAACTATGAATGTCAGTGAAGTAGATGTTCAAAATGCTCATCGTAAACTTCTTGGGAACACCCTAATCTTAAATAAAACTCTTCTAAAATTATTTAACATATCAGGCGTGATCGACTTAATCGCAAGCGTTATTCGTTCTCTTGTCATTTAAATCAAAATGTTTAGTTTTGTACACAATGCTCTTCACATATCCCCATAAAAAGAAATCTAATAAGGTAAGATCAGGTAATTGCGCTGGCCATTCTATCGATCCGCGCCACCCTATCCACCGATTAGGAAATATTGCATCGAGGTACTGCCGGACATTGAGTTGGTAATGTGGTGGTGCTCCATCCTGCTGAAACCATACCGTATTCACTGGAACTTGAGGGTTTCCTGGATCAGAATCTAAATTTGCCAAAGTTGGAATGACATCATTTTGAAGTAGTGCCAAATAATTATCGCCATTCAAATTACCCTCAATGAAAAAGGGACCAATGATATGGTTTCCAACAATCCCTGCCCAAACATTAACCTTCTGAGGGTATTGCATGTGGTCTTCTCTCATCCAGTGAGGATTTGTCGTTCCACAGTAGCGACAATTTTGCCGATTAGCATGACCATTAGGTGAAAAAGTGCACTCAGCAGAAAACATAACGTCTTCTAATTAGATATTGTTATCCAACATGTCCATCATTCGCTCACAAAAATAAGTTCTCCTATCAAACTCGTGTTCTATGAGCTCTTGAGTATCATTTTATAGGGATGCATTTTATTTTCTTTTAATATGTTAATTATCGATGCATGGCTAACATTAAATGTAGTGGATGCCTGTCTAGCCGATGTATGTGGGTTTTCCACAAATTCAAGCCTCACATCTAATTTGATTTCATCACTCAGTGCATTGGGCTTTTTTTTTAATCTGCCTTACATGACCACACTCTCGAAACTGCTTCTCTATTTTACTAATTGTTCCTTGGGATATAGGCAGGAAATTTCTCATGAAATAGGCGAGTTACTTCATGTTGTGTTCGGGTTTTATCTCCGTAACCAATCATTTGTATAACTGTTATTTTATGCATTTCCGTTAATGTAACCATTTTTTCAGAATTGAAGTTAACGAAATTCAAACTAAAATTATAATACTCACAATTTAAATGACAACTTATAATTACAAAACAATTTGTTTAGGCGTTTTAAACAAACTAACATTGCCTCAGAAACTCTTTAATGTATTTTTAATGGATACAATGTAAAAAGCACATTACTATGATTTTTGTTTTATTTCTTATCTTCAAGACCTAAACGGCAAATAAGTTTTGACTATACTAATTACAATATCGTAATAAGTTTTGAGTATTTTATAGCGAATTTCGGTAACCACATGATTTTATTTTATTCTATCTTAATTGTTGCAATAAACTTGAAAATTTTTGAATAGAGAATGAACAGACCTTTCAAACGACATATCACAAGCCTATACTTCACCTTTAAAAAATTGGGGGTTGTACCTGTCATTCGAAGGGGGATGAAGGTAGGGATCGCATTTTCACGTTGAAAAATGTCAATTTATAATTTAAATTTGACATGTTTCGGGATTTTTTATAAGAATGTACGCAGTAACCGAAATAATGAATTTATTCCATTTGGCTTTTACACACATCTTTCCCATAAGACAAGTCTATGGAAAATACAAAAACGTTTTTAATTTTTCAAATCCCGTTCATTTTTAGAATAAAATTTTGCGTAATTTGAAGAGGGGACTAAGTTGTATCGTAAGCAGAACCCTAACATGTTATTACATATCTCAAAGTGAAATCGACAAGTACCCTATAAACTGTGAGTCCAAATATCATGGTTTAAGGATACCTATGTCTTATCTCATAAAAAGTTCATATTAATTTTCTTATTTCTAAGTACATTTCTTCTATATAAAGCCGCCACTATTTAAGTGCTGATCAAGCTCCAATCCCAAATACTTTAATCTATTAACGTTATCCATGGATTCATTATCATTGATAATGATGTTTCTCTAGGAAAGAGGCAGACCCCAACTGTGGGAGTAAAATGCATGTATTTCTTTTTTGAGTATTACTATAAAGGGAATAATTTTTTAATGGATTGGACAAGTTCTTCACTATATCAGTTGCTTTATCATATGTACAATTCCAAGCAGAATCGTTAATTAAAATAGCAGTGTCATCGGCGTAAGATATCACAGTATAATATTTGCTATATTCCAACAGTATTTCATTAATCTAAATAAGAAACAAGATCGGGTCAAGTATTGTACCTTGTGGTACTTCACAACCTATGGTAATATGATCACTTAACATACCATACACGCTGTATTCTGTCTGTAAAGTAGTTTTCAAGCAGTTTCAGAACAACTTCCTTTGTACCAAGGGCGTGCGGTGACATTTTAAATAAGGGAAGCAATTTTCAGAAACGTACCTATTTGTAGTGTAACTCAATTCTTCTGTCGTTTTTGGCAAATTCGTTAATAATGTCATAAAACTGTGGATTCTGGGACATTTCCTCGACGAAGTTATTTTCAATTGACAAAATTGAAATTTGGGAACGTCTTTCATGTCCTGTTGAATTCCTAACAAAACTCTTGATACGTTTCAATGTACAACAATTTCGTTCTACAGACGCACTAGTAGCAGGAATTGTTAATACTAATTCACATAATTTGAACGCTTCAGAATATGCATTTTCCAATTTTGATACTTTTGAGAAAGTTAAAGGTTCACTCGCGTTAGTTTTTGTGTCAATAACATCAATGACTGTAAGTTCTGATCGTAATAAGGCTTTGTCAAAATAATGTCCATAGTGGTGGAATAATGATTTGAAAGAATCTTCTGGGAAAGGTATCCCTACAAATCCTCCAAAATTACACAATTCAAGAAATTTCAGGTCACTGAGATGATCAAATCTGCAGTTAATTTGCTGCTGAATTTGATCTATGATTTTGTAGAAAAGGCGGCGATAAGAAGTTTGAAGGTCTCACACATTATCAGTGCACAGACGCTTTCTTCGTGGCTCACTTTTCCTAATTCCATTGTTTTTTTCCAGAACTTATCAAATTCACTCCTTTTTTGAATTATAATGGATTTAAATTCACTAATTTTCTTCAGGAAAAAACCAATGTCATTTGTTTTACATTGCAATATGTTAAATACATTATCTGAAAACGGAAATATTTCCGAAAATATATTAAGTAAAAAATTAAAATTAAAGTCTCTTCAAACCATCCAAAAATCCTCTAGAACTATTTATTGTTTCTGCATCCCAATTTTTGCTATTTTCTATTATGTTTTCAAAAAGTTCAATTAACGATTCACGGTATTCAAATATAGTTCACACAAGTCTGCCGTTGTAGTTCCATCGGGTTGCAGCTACTTTGGGTAAACGTTTTTTAACAATTGAGTCTAAGGCTTGTGTGCGCTTCATAGATTTGGAAAAAAAAGCAGCCATTCCACTTAGGGTAGCAAAAAACACCTTACATTCTTTAATATGATTTATGGGATAAAATTAAATTTAATTTATGAGCACAACAGTGTACACATAGAGCACTGGAAAACGTTTCCCGCACTTTAGCTTGAAGACCTCCTAAATGTCCAGCTATAACAGCAGCCCCATCATAGCTTTGGGCAATTAATTTATTATCAGTCTCCTCAATATCTTTCATAATATTAAGCACAATTTTATATAGAGCGTTTGCAGTACGATCTTCTGTCACATTTTTAAAGCCTAAAAATCTTTCTTGCTCCCTACATACAGACTTGGAGACAACTTCTCTGGCTTCACTGTTGGTTTTTGTAGGTGAAGGACGTAGCCAGCGTGTGAGCTAACTGGAGCAAGTGGCCCTTCGCATTCTGGAAGTTCTAGGATGTTCTTCAATGCTTCTGTGAAAATAAAATAAATAAAATTCAATTTTAATCTGTCTGAAAATGCTGTCAAGCAGCGAAACTATAGTCACAGAAGCATTGAAGAACATCCTAGAACTTCCAGAATTCGAAGGGCCACTTGCTCCAGTTAGCTCACGCACTGGCTACGTCCTTCACCTACAAAAACCAACAGTGAAGCCAAAGAAGTTGTCTCCAAGTCTGTATGTAGTATGGACAAGTTTCACCAAGTAAGAGCAACAACAATCAATGAATTTCTTGCTCCCATCCATTTTTACATAGCGTATTACTACAGATAGTTGACTTAAATTAGTTACGTCGGTTGTTTCATCTAGAACAATAGCAATGAAACGAGTCTGTTTAATTTCAGATTTAATTCTGTATAAAATAATAGTGGCAGCAGCCGGAATTAAGTCATTCTGAATGCGATTTGATGTCCCGTGAAAAACGTTAGAGTGTTCCAAATGATTTTTTAAACGAATGTCGTATTTGGCTATTAAAGAAACTAGGTCTTGAAAGTTTCCTCTATTTGCAGATGTAGTTGTTTCGTCATGACCCCTGAACTCCAATTCATGCTGACCAATAAAACACACAACATCAATAAGTCTTTTTAATATGTTTCTGTTTTTATCAACCAGTTCATTGTGTTGGCGATGACTAATTTCTATCTGCTTGTCAACGCCGTGTTCAATTCGCGTTTGTTTCAAAGACACTTAATTTTAAAATGGTCTGTAAATGCGCTTTAGACATAACATGTCTTTTTACTACTTTATGTAGATTATTCAAGTCGGAAAACCCACTTTTATTCCACACTCCCTTTTCAATCACAAATAGACTACCAGGCCAACAAAACAGTTTATTCCTGTTAACCATTTATATTGTTTATATGTTTTTCCGCGTTGAAATGTCGAATACATGTTTTAATTCTTGTATTTAAGTTTTTTAGAGTAAGTTTCGGCCTACCTTTATTAATAATAGCAAGTTTTTCAGCGAACTATAAAGCTGAAAATCCTTTGATTATCAAAAAACACACGACACAATTATTATTACCACTTATTCGTAAAGTTTGTAAATTCCCACCCCCACCGACGCCGCTGTTAAAAGCTGATGTAGTTGCAGCCATATTAATAATCATAAAATGCCAATGTATTTAACTTAGTCAACTGCTTATTTCTACGAAATAATCAGAGACATTCACGTTGTATGTGCATCGAGTCTTCCAACACGTTCTACATGTTGAAATACACATACATTGCGTCGAGCATCGAGCAAGGGTTTCTCATTATGTGGCCTGCTGGCTACGTGTATTTAACCGAAGTCATTGCATCCACTCTCGTAGTATCAGGTTCATGCTGTTGGTTGGCGGTCGGTTTACTGGGACGACGTCCTTGCCAAGAGCGCAGAGTGCATATACAAGTACAGTATGATGCATAATAAATAATTATGTGTGAGCTTACGATTTAAAAATTGTAATAGATAAATTAGTTTTAGAATTTGAAATTTAATATTTAAAATACAAAATGGATTTTAAATAATGCGGTTTAATACAAATTATTTTTAAGTAGGTATGTGGTCGTTATTTTAAGGGAGGCAATGCTTCCCTTGCTTCCATGGACCGCACACCACTACTTTGTACCTATATTCTTTAATTTCATAATCAATTTGGTATACAAAGTAAAATAAAACAATAAAAGTATGATCAAATATTTTATTGAAATAATAACTAATGATAGCACTAGAAGCTTCTATAATTACATAAATATTAAAATCCACTAAAAGCGAAGTATCACTTAAGGTATTCACATTCACAAAAATACAATCTTTAATGTTTGATTATACAGCAAATGCTAGATGTGAATGCCTTAGAATTACAATATTGCTGAATAATAAAATTGTTTTTTCTTTTAATTTCTGTTTAATATTGCACTTAATCTGAGATATGTGTACTGAACAACAACTATACGCTCTTAATGGCGTGACAAAACATTCTATAACAAACACAACACAGAAGTGAACAAAGACAAAAAACGTTTCCATCCAAATTTACTTTTGATCAAGTGAAATTAAGACATTTTAAATCAAGCTGTGCAAGATGCTTCCTTGATTTCTTCTTGATAACAATCAGAAATGTAAGAAAATTCATCCTACCATACTTAATCTTGATATTCAGTATACTTCTCACTGAAAGGAGCTCTAGAATATAGGTTGCTTTCATGGTTTGATTATTATGTTTCTTGGTCCAACGTTTACATATAAATTTGTGACTGAAGCAGTACCCCTGCTGCATAACATTAAATTTGAATCATATAATGGTTAGCAGGAAAAACTAAAATTTTATAAGACTACTCTATAACACATGGGTTTAATAAAACTTTGCATATGCCCATTTTTTGATCACACAAAAAAAAATTGTACAAATGCACACAAATCCTAAGATTCCAGTTTCTTTTCACACACAACAAACTTTTATACTGTTTCTTTCTTTTTTTCCTTAATTTAACCATCCCCTTGAAGAAACGTGATTACTTCATAGGGATCATATCCTTCCCTTCCACCAAAACCAGTATTTAAACAACGAGAAATTATAAGTAGATATAAGTATCCAATATGGTGGCTATAAGAAGAATAAGAGATGGTGCCAAATTTTTGACCACATGGTTGGATGTGTTTTGAAAGTGTCTTTAATAATGTGCAGGTTGTAAAGCTCTAGCTGTATTGTCTTATTTACAGGCTATTTTTGAAATGGACGTTTTTCACATTTCAGTCATTTTTTCAGACATTAAATGAATTAGACCAAACTTGAAAAGGAGTCTAGATTCTCCCATAATAGAAAAAACTTTAAATTGTGCCAATAATAACAAAGTTACTCATACGTGCAGAGATCAATTGGGATGCACTGTGTGTGTGTATATATTTGTATATATATATATATATATATATATATATATATATATATATATATATATATATATATATATATATATATATATATATATATATATATATATATACAGGTGTCTGGTAAATAAAACTGAAATCGGTGATAGGGCAGCTTATGAGCTATCATATGACTCACAGCATAGCATTAGGTTCACAGGTTTCAAGTTTTTTTTCAATTCACAGTTTCAAGGTTATCCTTTATTTACCGGACAGTATATACATATACATACATACATACATATATATATATATATATATATATATATATATATATATATATATATATATATATATATATATATATATATATATACACACACACACATACAGAGTACCCAATATAATGGTTATAACTTTTTAGAAACACTCGTATAAAAAATGTTTTAGACAAAAGTTTTTTAGTATATTTTTTAAACCTTCTAGTAACTTTGAATTTTTTGTGAAGCCAGTAACATCATTGCCATGGTAATCAACTTTTTTTGTCGTACAGATGTGCAAATTTTTTTTACATATTTGAAATAACCTCAAAATTAGTGCGAATTCTGAAATCCCAATTCAGAAATGTTATCGAAACAAGAGGGCTGTGCCTACTTACAGCCTTGAGATTTACTTGTAATGTCTTGTTAACATGACTCAAGTAATAAAAGAGTTTTAAAATGTGTCTTGTTAGTGTTGTATGACAATTGGTCTTACTAATCAATTAGAAATACATACTTCTTGTAATAACTAAACTTTTACTGCAAAAAAAAAAATAATACAAAATTGTAATCAACTATTTTAAGGCAACATTGTGCTCGAAATGTTCGCCATCCTCAAGACAATGATCCAGCCTGCCATAAAAATTATCCACTGTTTCCAATTTGTTGTGGAGAAATCAAAGCAACTTCCTCTCTTATGTGCTGTTCTAATTCTGCAATATTGTGGAGACGATTTTTATACACCTTGGATTGTAGATGTCCCCGTGAGAAAAAACGCAAGGTGAGGTCAGGAGACCTCGGTGGCCATTCTATGATTCCTCTTCTGCTAATTCCATGTTGTGGAAAAACTTCATTCAATTAGTGGCGCACGTCATGGTGGTAATGAGATGGCGCATCATCTTGCTGAAACCGGACTTCTTGAATTGGCACTCCTTGGGCAGGAATCACTTCATTTTGTAGCCGCTCTAAATATGTCACCAGTCAAGTTACCGCTGATGCAAGTGTTAATGATACCAGCCCACATGTTTAATTTTTGTGGATGTTGTGTGTGATTCTCTACCATCCAATGAGGTGGACCAATGAAAACAATATCGACAGATTGTGGCCTCATCAGATAATAAAAGCTTGTAGAGAAAGTTCCCATTATTATTATTATTAATACGACCTTTGAGAACTTCACAAAATTCATTACGCATATCATAAACATAGTCATTGAGTTCTTGCAACAAGACAGCTTTGTATAGATGAACATGTTCCTTTTTTTGTTTACTATGTACAGAACCTTTATTTATACCGTGATTCAATTACAACTGGCATGTTGACACAAGGCGATTTTCTGTTACTTCTAGCAATAGACCTAACCTTTTCTCATTATTTGTTGTATGATTCTGAGGTCCGAGTTTTGGCAAGTCCTTTACAGTACCTGTTTCTCTAAACCTCTATAGTGTTTTATACACCACTGACTGGGTAACAGGTTCTCTGTTGGGATAGAGTTCATTGAAAATGTTGGAGGCCTCGATTTGTCTTCTTTTGCAATCGCCGTACCTTACTATTATTAGAATCGGAATTCTTTCTGTTTCGCTTAAATCAACAATTTTTCGCACTGGCCGCAAAAATATATTGCTGTTTTCCTGATGTGGAAACTAATACGACGTATTATAATGTTAAGAAGATGACATTACATGCAAATGTCAAGACTTTCAGTAGGCACGGTCCTCTGTGTGATAACGTTCCTTAATTCGGATTTCAGAATTTGTACTGAATATGGTTATTTCAAAAAAAAAATTAATACAATAGCCTGTATATTTTTGCACAATCAGAAAGAATGGATGGAATTTTAGACAGAAAAATTTTCCGCTCACCAAAGAAATAAACATCAAAATGTGGATAATGAAATTTTCAAGTAGGCTTTGCAAATCACACCAAAATAAATTAACAAAGCAATCAAATTTGAGTTGTTACAAGTTAGCATGCATTCTTATAATCATTTTGAGTTTGTTAGTATCTAATTAAACAATTAACTAAAATAGTCTCAAAAATATATTTTAATAATATTAATATATTAGCAAATGTATTGTCTATAATGGATTACAAAAATGAATATTATTTAAATTTAATGGTGATCTACAGTGAATGTTGGCAAAATGCTGTTGTATCAGCTAATTTCTTTACTGGCAGATAAGAAGATAAAAGATCTTCGACAAAAATATTCCAAAGGGTATATAATAGTATGATTAACTATGAATCTTTAAAGGAGTAAAGAATGGCGACGCAGTACCAGAATTATTGGTCATGAGAAATTGAAAATTAAATATGTTGTTGTTTATTAAAGAAAATCTATTGACATCCACATGAAAAATGGAAATGTATTTAGATATTTCGCATACGATAATTGTATAACAGAATATATATATATATATATATACATTTAAAAAAAAAGACCTGGCGATCGTTTCACTAACCAAGTTAGCGTCATTAGAGGATGAAAAATTGTAACTATTTTAAAAACTAACATCACCTTATATACCAGATCTTAGGTAAAGGGACCGAACTGAGATGGGAAAATAATGCAGGCAAATTCTGCAGTGTATTATATTTTTATCACGGGACAAGGTCTGCACTGTCCCTACTAACTTATCTAAAATGTGTCCATCTCTAGTAATTTTGGAAAGGTTTAACGACACCTAAATTAACATAAGTTTACTTTGTTAGAACTATCTGTATTATTATGTCATCTCTAGGACGTGTTAAAAACGTGGGAATGTTTATTTAGCGAAGGCACCGATCAGGTGGCTCGTAATCGGCGGTGGTGCCACGTTCATACAATTTTTGTTGTAACTATATTTCGCAATATATATACTTTCGAAGGAATTTAGCTGTCCTGGTTGTCTAACATTTTTTTATTAATTTCAGATTATCTTCATTAACATGATGATTATTATCCCAAATATAGCGAAACGATCGTCAGGTCTTTTTTTAAATGTGTTGTGGTGATTTGGGTTCTCCAAGTGTACTTGTCAGTGCTCATCACAGGTTCCAATCTTCACTTAGTGAAGTTACACCCATACAGATATTGTTTTAACACATTATTTACATGATGGTGACTATTTACGAAGAATCTAATTTGGCAAAAGCGTTATAATGAAAACACAAGATATAATCTTGAATAAAATTGTATGGTTTGGTTAAGTTCTAGATTACAATTTCGGAAAACTATTCACTCATTAAAATTTGTTTCTACTCAGATTTTAACTGTTGAAAGAGATATTATTTCAGGCCGTTGTATTATTATATAATACTATAATAGAAAACTACACATTCTTTTTTTTTTTTGTACTTTTAACAAGGTCAAATAATCAAAAGTATAAACAAAATTAAAAGCCATCAACATTAAGTTTCATTTTAATAGAAAGTATTTTATGTTATATAACCCTGTTTCTTTGTATTTTACTACTCCGATAAAGAATATATTCATATTTAAATAATTTTTAAAGTATTATGTATCCCTAAAAAATGTAAGGTACTTTTTATTGCTTCAAGAATTTACATTTCAAAGGCAACTGGATATTCACTCGAAAAAATATTATGGTAGGAAAATTTTGCTACACATATTGTGTTTAGGTTCAATCTTTTCTGTGGTTGTATTCTGTCCAACTAAAAGCTGTAGTCTCAAATCAAAATGCGTTTTTTCGTTTCTGACCAATCCCTATTTCAAATCACTTCAATGGTTGGGATCGTTAATCCCCTTTCCCCAAAACCATGAAATTTGTATGATTAGTTATTAACAGGACTTGAACCCATATGTGGACAGAACTGTTCAATTGTTGGTGCCTGGTGAACTCGGTCATTGCTCTATGTGCAAATCTAACAGCGTTGTCAACTTTGACACGTCTGTTTACATGTTGGTTTAATTCTATGTCAGGCCAAAATAAATTGTTCTGGTTACGACTTAAAATATAATTAATAAGTTAGTTATGTTTTTTTTTTGGTTCTGTCATTTGGCATTTGTAGTGTCGGCATTCTTTCTGTCCTGTGCTGTCACATTGTTCTGTTCAGTTCGAAATGTAAAATTAAGAGTGCTGCATCTCTATCATAGAAATGGTGAAAGGTGTCGTTTTTTTAAAGTTAGAATTAACCCAGCGGAACGCGCGACTTGTGAGGTCCGGCCAAATACACTGTTCTAGCATTCGCAAATCACGTAATCTCTTGACGGGCATGGGGGTACGTTTTATGTGTACTTTGCCTTGTGTTCTCGACGCACAGTCCAGTAGTCTACTTGTATAGTGTGTAGTACATAGCTGTTGGCTTATAAGACCTGTCTGGTCTATTGCGTGTTGCAAGTAAATTATTAATTTCTTTTTATATTTCCAAGTAGATGTCATCAATTTTTTATATAATATGAATTCATATAGGAAGAAAAACATTTTTAAATCATTTACTCTGTGATCTAACCACAAAGCTTTGTAAGGTCATTGCCCGATTCAATGTTCTATTTATCTACTCTCATTCTTTACAGCAAATATGGCTGAGAAACAGATATATAACCTAGACAATCTTGTGAATATTGAAGAGCTTCATCGTCTGTTATTCGATGAGGATATCACGGTTAGCGTAGAATATGAACTAGAGATTGTAGAAGACAGAGAGGGTAATTCTGAATCTGAGCAGAGTGACTGCCTGGAGGAGAGTGATGATGTATCAAATTGGATATGAATATGCATTGTTTGACATAATAAAAACACAGACAATCAACTAGGTGATGAAGATCAATACTTTTCTGTGATTAGGAAAAAGAAAGGCCAAAATTCAAGAGAGAATGAGACGCCCGTATAACAGATGTGACCGAGATTAAAGCCCTCATGGGTCTACTATACCCAGGTGGACGATTTCTGGCACATTGCCTCAGCAGTGGGCCCGGTGTAGAAATTTTTTCATTACTTATGAGAATGAAACGTTTTCGTTTTCTTTTAAAATGCTTAAGATTTGATGAAGAAGAAATAAGCGGATCAAAAACGATCGTGTGCCATATACGAGAGCTGTTTGATAAATGTGTACAGAACTGTGAGAAATGTTATTCACTGGGGCCAGACGTGACAGTAGATAAAGAACTGGAAGGCTTTAGAGACAGATGTCCATTTGTCCAATATATATAAATACAGTCTAAAAATTTACGCCGCAGTCGGCAGTAGTATATCTTATGCCTACAATTTAGAAATGTATGCCGCGAAACAACCTAAGATGTCACTGTTTGCCATAAGTAACAGTTTGACTGATGTGGTAAGGAGACTTGTGGCACCATTATATAAAAGGGGGGAATATCACCATGGATAACTGGTTTTCTATGTAATTTGTAAATTGGTTGACAAAAAACTCAGTATGGCAGGAACACTAAGAAAAAATAAATTGCAAATCCCTACAGATATAAAAAATATCACTGGACGAGAAGTCAAATCAAGTATATTTGGCTTTCAAGAAAAATTAACTATGGTTTCGTATCTTCACAAGGCAAAAAAAATGTCATACTTATTTCTAGTATGAACCAAAATGCTGGCTATAGATGAAGACACTGGAGGAAAGAAAAAACCTGAACTAATAAGTTACTACAATAAACACAACGTCGATGATACTAATGATCAGATATGCGAAACCTACAGTGTTATTCGTAATTCGAGGCCATGGCCGATGGTCATATTATATTCTATGCTGAATATGGCAGGAACTTATTCTCAGGTCATTCTTGCCGCAAATAAAATAATTACCAAGAGAAGACGTTAATTTTTGAAGAAACTGGGAAAGAGTTGATGAAGGAAGGTCTGGACCAACAAATGTCAAATATTAGTGGCATTTCTCTTACCATTCAACATAAAATGGAAAAAACTATCATGCACACTGGAACAAAAATCTGTTAACACTGATAATTATTTACAGAATGAGCAAGATATTGTTCCTAAACGTCAAAATGTTGGGGTTGACATCTTTTGGGTGTGTTGATCTTGCACCGTGTTGTTTTGGTCTGACCATGTGAATCGTCCCTAGAGACGTTTGTTTCATTTTTAATTCCACAGGTTAAAACAAAAATTCGTTCTTAATTTTCAATAAAAGTAGTAACACCTCTGGCTCAGTGGGTCCAACCTGCTACAACAGATGAAGCGTGCCCCTTGGGTATTCAACTGTATAGTTTTTTTAGTCCTGTTCAACATTGGACCAATTCCCCTGAGGATGACCGGTTAAAAAGGTCGAAACGCGTCGGGAAAAGGAATAAAGAAATTGTTTGGAAGAAAGAGCCTTTTTATTCAACACACCCAAAAAAATGAGCAAGATATCGTATCTACAGATGATAGAGATCTAAATTCACAAAGTGACATAAGCACCCAAGAAATTGGATTATAGCAAAGGCCAGAAGTACCAAAGGATACATTGTTTAACACAAGAAAACGAGGTGTAAAACGTAAAAAATGCAATCCATGTCAGGTTTTGAAGCAAGAGAAATTGACAGTTTAGTTGCAAACTTTGTGTCATTTATTTATGTTTCCAGCATTCCACTGTCATCTATGATAACTGTACCAGTACACTTAAAGACGAATACAATGAGTAAACAATCTTTTTGTCTTTACTTTGTAAGTATCATACTGAATTATATTACATTTTTATAGCAAGTGTCGATTCAAGTTCCAATAATGAAATAAAAATTAACTTTCTCAGTTGTAAAATACTTCAATATTGTTGAGGTTTATATTCTAAAATGTGCTGTTAGTTGATTAGAATGACTATTTCGGTTATAATCTGAATTTTTTGCATGCTGTTTGCTTATGATGAATGTATACAGAATTTATAGTGTTAGACTTGTCAAGTTATTACATGTGCTCGAGATGATATAAGATTGCGCGTACCTTGGGTGAATGTTAAATTTGTCTAGTTAAAAATCAGCTTATGTGTCAAGCCAGTTATGGTGAAACAGCATACACTCGAATTCAGAAACAAGACGTTAAAATGAGATGCAACAAGCAAGAAAGTCACATTTGTTCGTGATGATAAGAATACAAAAGGTTACAGATTTGACAGATAGATGTGACAAAGAAGTAGTAGTTTATATTGATGAAAAATCAGTTGAGAATGAAGTATTTCACAAAACTGACTATGAAAAAGTTTATTGTGAAACAGTTATTCATGATATTCAAGGCGGCGATGAACATTTTCCAAATGAAGAAAATATTGAATACATACATAACACCGAAAAAAAATTTACGAACTGCCATCTAGAAGAGACTTTCAAAAACCGTAACATCTAGAAGAATATGAACTAATGGCCTTTATTGGTGATATCGAGAATATGAACATTGAAAAAACAAAAGCAGGTGACAACTGGAAAAGAGCAATGTAAGAGGAAATGGAGTCATTGGAAAAACATCAAACTTGGGAACTAGTTGACTTGCCTAAATGACAAAGACCCTTAACAAGTAAATTGGTATTTAGAATGTTAAAGAAGAGTGATAGTTCAATAGAAAAATATAAAACCATGTTAGCTATTGGAGGTAATATATATATATACAAAATGGCATTAATTATAACGAAATACTTAGGTCTGTTGCGTGTTATGATTCAATAAGAATAATTTTTGCAATTGCAGTAGTAGAAGCCTTACAACTTTTTCAGTTTGATATCAAATCAGCATTTCTATATGGAAATTTAGATGAAGAGATATTAATATTTCAACCAAAAGGTTACGAAGACCGACGAAAGTTTGCAGACTTAAGAGAAGTCTATACAATTTGAAACAAGCTCCAAGAAAGTGGAATGAAAAGTTTGTACATTTTTTACAAGAAAGAAAAATTCAATCAATGACCATTGACAGTTGTGTGTTTGTGCGAAAAGAACCAAGCAAAATTATTATTGCTTTATATGTTGATGATTGATTGATAGTGAGGATTCACTTGAAATTAAAGATCTGTTGACTGAATTAAGTGAAGTCTTTAAAACAACATCAGGATATTTGGAGACATATGTAGGTATAAATGTTGTGAGAAAAAGTGACACTATTTTTGTAAATCAAAGTGCACACTTAGAAATGATTCTTAAAGGATTTAATATGAGTGCGAAGCTTCGAAATTTCGAATCGAACCCGAATCGAACCTTCGGTTCGAAAATATGTTCGCACTAGCGATGTTGAAGTAGTTCGAAATATGTGATTCTTCAAAATAGTTCGAACTTCATTGCTCAAAAATACTTCGAAATTTAACTTTACAGACAATGAATGTTGCCAAAGGTAGCGAAGTTGCGGCTCCTTTATCTCGGTAGCGACGTTTCAAACTCGTTATCGGTACACCTAGAACTTTTTTCTAGGTGTACCGATTGTGGTGATTCTCTTTTTTTATTTGAAAGCTGGTGCTTCTCATGTGGTGCCATATAAATTTCATGAAGATCTGACCAGTAGTTTTTGAGTTATTCTTAATGAAGTCGGCTTATTATTTTTTTAATTTTTTTTTGGTATATACGTATCATGCTCACTTTGAACCCTCTAAATCTGTTTGCTAAAACTGCCTAGTCAATACCAAACAACATGTTTATAATTGACCTTATCTATAGATCTAGAAATCTAAGTTTAAAATATTTTTTGTTTTTGTGGTTTTGATTTAACGTTGACCCATCTCCACAACGATCAGCAGCAGAAGGCATTTTCCCCCAATCAACCTGCAAATTTGTCGAACACTTCCTTTTTGTAAAAAGAGTGGGAATCTTTTACATATCAAATATTGTATGTTAAAATATTCATAAATTTTGTATTTAAGGAAATGATATATGAACACTGAAGAATTTTGAGTAGTTCAATGTTCGATTTTGAATTTCTAATAAGTTCAAAGTTCGACTGTTAACCTTAGACATACTATTTCAGAGGTTTGAAGTTCGAGGTAACAAATTTGCTTGGGTTCGTTCATAGTTCGGTTCGAACAAAACATAGGTTCGCACACCTCTATGAAGAATAGAAATATTTTGCACAATTATATCATGAAAGATATTCAATGACTGATATAGGATATTTCTAGATATTAAACAGTTTTGCAATTACAATAAATACAATTAAAAGATACAGTAAGTCCTCGTATAACGTCATCGCATTTAACGTCGTTTTAATAAAGGGTCACAATTTGTTGTAAATGCATTGTTTAACGTCGAAAATGATTCAGTATAACGTTGTTATTCTAAAAAGTCTAAAAGGTAAAAAAGGAGTATATAATATTATGTAGACTGTACATATGTACGCAATACATATGTAAATAATGTTTTTTCTTTATCCTTTTGCAGTCACAAATATGTACATATGTATGTACCTTATATTCATCCCCAATGATTCGTTTTACGTTATGATTGTTAGGTCTCTAACTAGGACGTTAAGCTTGGATTTGCTGTATATATTTTTATATTTTAAAACCTTAACAGGACAAAATGCTAAAAATAAGGTGAAAACATATATTTTCTAAGGAACTTTTACAACTTTGGGATGTAATTTTATATACCAGGATAAGGAAAAGTGCACTAAAACATACAGAGCATTGAAAAGCATATTTTTGTATGTAAAGATCAACACCCTGCATTTCAGAAACACTTTAAAACCTACAAATGTTGGCAAATTTTTTAATCAAGGAATATAATTTGAATATGCGGCATAGAATTTAAGAATATTAATTTATTTAGAAACGATAATTATAAAAACTCAGTGTTCGATAAATTAACAATATATAAACAAATAAATAAAATTAAAAGGTAAAGAAATTTATACCGGTTAGATTGGTATAAATTATTAACTAACTCCAAAATTTAAAACCTTTACAACAGCAACTAATAATAATTTTCAATGGAGAGAAGTATAGTGGACTAAAATAATATCAAAAATTAATTCAGGTAACACAAATTATCAAAATTTCCTTCTAATATTTTTTTTGGTTCAACCAGCTTGGACCTTTTGCAAATATAGATTGATTTATTTACATTCAAATTAAAACTCACACAGGGTTGTGTGATTGATATTTGAATACATATATAGAGGTTTTCGTTCTGGTTAACGTTACTTTGCGATCTGCAATTTTCTTACTTTGCGTTTTATTTACCAGCTTAAATCTTTTTTTTTTCAGTCTGGTGTTATACTAAAAAATAATGCAGTACAAGGAAGTTGACATTGTTAGGAACAGCAAGAGTAATGTCCTGACAAATCGAAATAAGACAACCTAGTCAACTGTATCACGACAACAATGATATGTTGAATACTGGAAAATGTCTATTGTATTCAATTATATTTACTGTACAGGCATCAAAAATGCAAAATTAACTAGACAATGGGCATATCTAAATGTGGTAGCATCAACAATACTTGAATAGCGTGATAACGAGTCTGTGAAGATTTTTTGCTTGATACATATGATAAGGGCATAAAATTATTCACCATAACACATGTAAGGAGACCTGACAATCGTTTCACTAACAAAGTTGTCAACAGATGATGAAATATTCAGACCATTTCATCCTCTAATGACATTAACTTTCTTAAGCAAATTATCGTCAAATCATTTTAAAAATGTGTTATGGTGACTCCAAGTGTACTTATCAGTGCTCATTGCAGGTTTCAATCTTTACTTCGTGAACTACAAAGCTTGTTTTCATAATATCGTGAATGTTATGCTTATAAACCAGTTTTATAGAATCATTTATATCAGAAAGGTGTACAATCAGTAACCAGGTCTGTTAAGTAACCACAATGTTTCCATTGCATTAGATGTGACTCTTGGCTCAGGCATATCCAGTCAGTATACACAAATGTCTAGCTGTTTATGGAAGTATCATCTCAAATGAATTGGATAATTTTGAACAGTAATATACAAAATAAGTGATTGAAACTCTGGCGAGTAACATAGCTGATGGCGGAATAGGTATTTTTTCTAGCCATCAATGAAATTATCATCCCTTCTGACTTTGAAGATGGATTTGATATTGACAACAGTGCAAAGGACTCCAAATCTAAAGTAATCGGGTGGGGCGTGGGGTGTGGTGGTTGTGCACACGCTATCTGAAAACCGAAGTCCTTATCAGACAATCATCTGAATGTTCTAGATAGCAGCCATAACAAAAATTTAGAGCCAAGAAAGAGAATAAAGTGAAGAGAATAAGAAAAAATGGCTTTGGATGTCAGAAAATGTGAAAAGAATTTAGGAAAGGAACATAATACAGGAAGGATTAGAACAGTAAGAAAACCTAAAAACTTGAGTTGTATGCCCTTGCTGATGAAAATCTAGGGATAAAATACCAGATAAGTATAATTTGGAGAACCAAATTTATCACAATACAGTTTCGTATTGTGATGAATTGGAGTGTCCAAATTGTGATCATCACAGGTTCCAATATTCACTCATTAAAATACCAGATATCAATAACGGGATTGCATGTAAGAAAATTTGGGACATAGGAAAGATAGAAAGACAAAGAGACTACATTTTTCATGTTTCTCATAAAAAAAAGCAGTTGTCAGGAGGAAAGAAAATTTTGACAGAAAATTTTCCCAGGCCCATACCGTAGAGGTTGATGGATTCAACACAAAGTTTGTAAGAACCTCTTTTTGAAAAGTCTAGTTATGTCTGCAAACAATATAACAAATTACTTTGGAAAAACAAGCAGAACCAGGTCAGATGTTTTAATCACCTCATGGGAGACGAAAACAACCTCCGGCAATAAAGACATTAGAAGATGTTATACAATTTGCAAGTGATCATATCGATGAGTTTCCAAGAGTACCTGCGCACTGGTGCAAAAAGGACTCAACAAAAGAAAACAACCTCCTGCAATAAAGATATCGGAAGATGTTATGGAATTTGAAATTGATCATGTCAATGCGCTTCCAAGAGTACCTGCGCACTGGTGCAGAAAGCACTCAACAAAGGAGTACCTTAAAAATGAATTTGCAATTTGATCATATCGATGAGTTTCCAAGAGTACCTCCGCACTGGTGCAGAAATAACAACAAAGGAAAACAACCTCCTGCAATAAAGATATCGGAAGATGTTATGGAATTTGAAAATGATCATGTCAATGCGCTTCCAAGAGTACCTGCGCACTGGTGCAGAAAGCACTCATCAAAGGAGTACCTTAAAAATGAATTTGCAATTTGATCATATCGATGAGTTTCCAAGAGCACCTCCGCACTGGTGCAGAAATAACAACAAAGGAAAACAACCTCCTGCAATAAAGATATCGGAAGATGTTATGGCATTTGAAATTGATCATGTCAATGTGCTTCCAAGAGTACCTGCGCACTGGTGCAGAAAGCACTCAACAAAGGAGTACCTTAAAAATGAATTTTCAATTGATTATATCGATGAGTTTCCAAGAGTACCTCCGCACTGGTGCAGAAAGGACAACAAAGGAAAACAACCTCTTGTAATAAAGATATCGGAAGATGTTATGGCATTTGAAATTGATCATGTTAATGCGCTTCCAAGAGTACCTGCACACTGGTGCAGAAAGCACTCAACAAAGGAGTACCTTAAAAATAAACGATCTCTACAAGGAGCTTTATGTTGAAAATATAAAAAAAGGAAATTCATTTGCACTTTATAAAGGGCTAATATAAAAAATATTGGATTTTACATTTCGTGAAGAGATTAATGTTGGCGTCACCATTCTAAGTCACAAAAACCCAGATAAAATTGAAGAATAAACTCACACGTTTTTTTTTTGTAAAGCTTATTTATAATAACCACAAAAATGCTGACAATAGAGTATCAACTTGTTGGTAAATTTGCAGACAACCTCCCAAAGGCTTCTTTGATTTTTTTTTAAAAACATACTGGACGCACAAACCACAAGAAAAATTTCTTGCTCACAAGGAAGTTACACAATCAGGAGTGAATACGGGTGCTGGGAGGGTAGGTAGTAAAAAGGCAATATGTGCAGAAAACAGCCTAATCGGACCTCAAAAGCTGCCTTTTTCACATTTTGAAGCCATATCCCCCTTAAATCCTGCCTACCCTGCACAGCACCCTTATTCGACCTATGTCCCGTACCTTTCTTAAGGGCTGCTCTTAGGAAATTTCTGTTGTGGCTTATGCGATGAGGGTGATTATATATATGCAAAAGGGGAAGGAAAATCCACATGACGAAGTTGCAACCCCCTCCCCGATTTGTCACAGGTGGAACGCTAGACGGAGGAAAACCCATTTTACAATATACGTACCCTAGTTTGTACAGATAAAAGAGAACATACAATAGCAAATACGGTCAAAGAATCAAAAGAATGGCAAATTTACATAACATTTACCTTTTTTATCATTAAGCAAATGAGGTCTGGCCCTTGGATGCAAACAACCTGCGACCTCACATTTTCCCCATTACAAAAACAATGTAGGAAACAAATAATGTCATGGGTCACCAACTCGCGGCACATGCACGTTGAAACTACTGCAACACCACGGCACTAAGCAGAAGGTGAGAATGCACAATTTCAGAAGAAGGCCTTGGAACACGTGAATAATTAAGAACCTGATGACATGTATAGCGTACACATAATAGAAGGTACAAGCAGCATTATAGCCCCAACTGCCGGTTGTGGAATATTCCAGTAAATCCCATAATGGATACATTGTGAACTTTACGTTAAATGTTAAGGTAATGGAGGGGAAGGGGTTTCATGGAACATAACAGTACTGGGAAACTGTTTAAAAAGTGTGTAATGTGTAAAAACTTTAAATGTAAATAAGTCAGCAGGCTAAGTGAAGATTGGAACCTGTGATGAGCACTGATAAGTACACTTGGAGAACCCAAATCGCAACACATTTTAAAAGACCTGACGATCGTTTCACTAACCAAGTTAGCGTCATCAGAGGATGAAACATTCTAAATACTTAAAAAACTAACATCAACTTATATACAGGATCTCAGGTAAAGAGATCGAACCGAGATGAGACACTAGTCGTAAGCAAATTCCACAGTGTATTGTATTTTTATCGTCGGACAAGGTCTTTGCGCTATTTTTAGATAAAGCAGTAGGGATAGCGCAAAGACCTTGTCCGGCGATAAAAATACAATACACTGTGGAATTTGCCTACGACTAATGTCTCATCTCGGTTTGATCTCTTTACCTGAGATCCGGTATATAAGTTGATGTTAGTTTTTTAAGTATTTAGAATGTTTCATCCTCTGATGACGCTAACTTGGTTAGTGAAACGATCGTCAGGTCTTTTAAAATGTGTTGTGGTGATTTGGGTTCTCCAAGTGTACTTAACTCAGCAGGTACAAGAGAACAAAAGGTAAGAATAGTGTCAGCGTGAATGTAAGAAACCAAACTTTATCTATCAGCAGTCTTTTTATCTAATACTGTTCGGGAGGTTGCCTGAAAGTTCACCAACTTGTTTCCTATTTTTATATTAAGAGGGGCCACCTATATCGGGCAATTAAATACTTTTTTATCATATTTCACTTTCCGAATAAACATTACCATGGGATAAACTGAAATAATTTTACACAAAGTGGATGTGTCTAAAAAGTTTTTGAGTTGTGATCACAAAAGTCTGTATTTCATTAAAAATTATAAGCTTGTATTCATTCAAATATGTACTTATAGCAAGTTTCATTTCTGCATTTTATAGATTTTGTTTTCGTTCCCAGTAAAATTTTGAATATTGTGCCAGAAAATTTGTAAAAATGTCAATAAATGAATATCAGTTACAAAGAGACAGAGACAACAGTTTCCACGTTGTTATTTGTGTTATTTGGTCCACACCTTAAAAGATTTGTGAATTTAATGTATTATTTCATGAATGAAAAAAAAAGTGTGCATTTTTGGACACAATTTATTTAAGATTCGTCCAGTACTCCTGGTTATTGATATCAGTAAAATGTTATCAAAAAGAAGAATATCGTCCCATTCAAGTTCCTGTTAATACATTATTACAAAAGCACAAAAGTGATATTTTTTTTAAATTTTACAATTAGCTGGATAAATACCGATACCTAATTTTTTCCTTACCAACATAAAACTTTGCAGACTTTTGACACCATTTTGCAAAATTCCCTTGACTTCCCTGACCATTTTTAAAAAATCACTGAAATTCCATGACTTTTCCAGGAAAGTGGGCACCCTGTTTCACAATACCCCCTTTTTGAGTGTTATTATTTTAACTGTTGGTTACTGTTCACAATATCAGAAGGACATATGAACCACAAGCCAATGATGAATTGTTGTGCCGAGCCACTTCCATTTTCTATGAAAAGGTATCAAGGATGTCTTACTGGAGGCAGAAACACAAAAACCTTATTCAAAACCCTGATGTTTGAGATGTTTTTCCCGTTTCCTGTAAAGTTGGTTGAAGCACCTTTCTGATATGACCCCGATATATAGTGTAAGTTCTTTATACAACTCGATACCAGTACAAATGTACTGTTTTGAGTTCATAAATAAATAATATTTAAGAAACAAAAATTTTGCTATTTGTAGCATCCTTCAATTCAGCCCCCACGTTTTATCAACTTCCTTACTCTCTAAAAAGGAAATATCAGTGAAAATTTGATAATTTGTTTTATTTATATCAAGGGCGGCAAGTTTTCCTGAAGTATCTGAAGAATCACAACAATAAAAATAACAAGCATATAAAATTTGATGATGAATACGAAATAACAATTTTGCAATTAAAATTAACTAAGCCACTCTACGTTACATAAAACCCAACATAAACCTTAAAAACACCCTAACATCTAGTAATGTGCATTTTTAAAGTAAAAATTTATATATTGGTATGTTATGGCACTTTGAGAAACCCGAAGCAAACCAGGAAAAGGGATATAAAATAGTTTGAATATGCCTATTAATCTATTTGGTATAATTTAATGACTATACAAGTGTCCCTTAAATATTAGGACAATATCCTGCTACAGACATACTTACCTATACCAAAAAATGCACCCTAATAAGATAAGCTTCTCAAACTGGGCCGCAGAGCTATTTTTTTAAATGTTTTTAAAGCAACCTCTTTTAAGTACCTCTATCTCAGAAAGGTTATGTTTTTAGATATAGGTGAATTATTTAAATGTTTCTCTGACATCTATAGCAGGGCACTGTCTAGGACAGATATTGTTAACTTTGACACACATTCTACAAAAAGTTCAACTTACATGTAAAAACCCTGATTTGGCATCGGAGTTTTGATAAAAGTGTTGAGAGCACTAAATAACAAAGAAAGGCCTTTATGGGTTTGAGTAATACAGTTATCACAAAAATAAGTTTTGTTCTTTTAGCTACTTCACACATACAAAAAAAATTTGATATATACACTACTCAAACACTTAAAGCATCGTCGCAAAAATTTTACTCTTTTTAAATTTGATTTAACATTCTATTAACGCAATCAAATTTAACTCTGTTAAAAGCGTTTGCCAGCACAATCCTTTTGCTAAAAGCTGGTTTTTTTGTGTGTAAAATATCGAGTCATTTACATAAATTTTATACAGGGTGTTGAATAAAACATTGAAAATTTTCTATACCGTCAAGAACCTGCAATTTGAAATTTCTTAAATTTTAACTGAAAACATGTTAAAATAGGCCCCAAGCTACAGGGTGGTGTGCGAATCTTTTGTTTATCATTTTTACTTACAGAATGATAACAAAAAAAGATTTTTTCTGTTTTTGGGAATAACTTTTTATTCGTCAACCGATTTTCGTGGTGGAGGGCTCATATTGAAATCAAAGCTTCAGGCAAGAACGCTCAGGTAACAAAATCGGCGCAGAGTGAACCATCAAAAGTGATCCACATCTTAATCGTTTAAAAATTTCGCTTCGACACTAAAAATTGTTTCGCGTCTATATAGGTTGGAAATTATCTTTAAAAGAACTTGCTTACGCTTGTTTCAAAAGGAGATTTATTCAAGCTCTCATCTGAAAATGTTCATAACTAAAGAAACAAAAAGCATTAGTGTAGTTACGAGCATTTTCAGGTGAGAGTTCAATCTCCTTGGGAAACAATCCGTTTGTAATTGAGTTCTTTTAATGATAATTTCCGACCTATACAGGTGAGAAACAATTAGTACTGTCCAGAATTAATGGTTTCTTCATAATCAACTTGATTTCCAGCCAATTCTGCTGTCAAAGCGAAATGTTTAAAACGATTAGGGTTTGGATGACTTCTGATGCCGCGCTGTATATTGATGCTTCATTCAGCCTCCATTCTATTAACTGAGCCTTCTTGCCTGAAACTTTGTGTCCAATATGCGGTCTCCATTACGAACATTGGTTGACGATTAAAAAATTATACCCAAAAACAGAAAAAACCTTTTTTTTTTGTAATCTTGTAAATAAAAAGGATAAAAGGAAAATTCGAACACCACCCTGTAGCTAGAGTCCTACTTCAACATGTTTTGGTTAAAATTTAAGAAATGAAATTTGTTTTTCAAATGGAAGCTCCATGACGGAATATAAAATTTGCAATGTTTTATTCAACATCCTGTATAAAATTTATGTTAATTACCTGATATGTTACAAAACAACCGGCTAATAGTGAAAGGAAGGTGATTGTAAACGCTTCCAACAGAGTTCAATTTGCTCATGGCAATGTAATGTTAGATAAAATTTTAAGAGTAAAATTTTTGCGAGCGACAGTTTATTGAATAGTGTATAATTGGCATAATTTTTGAAGGAAAATTCTAGCTCTTTCAAATACAAATAACTTCCTCATTTAGAGTTCATACTGTTGGTTTCATATAAAATAATTCATGACATGTAAAAAAAACAAGGTCTAGAGATTCAGTTTCATTGCAGTATGGATTACTGTACAGTTAATTTGTCACAGCAATTTGAAATTTGTTTGATGTTTAGTTAACACACTGCCACCATGGATAGAAAAATGAGAAACCTTATGCCCAAAAATGATTTTATCATTAACAGTGGTCTCAGACCCAAAAAAAAAACGAGGAAGTTTGACCAGGTAATCTTTAGCAGTTTGCCGGCTGCTTTCCTAATTTCGAAGATGCCGAGAGACCCAGATTGGGACTGATCCAGCAACCTAGGATATGGTACTCAGGCATTTTAACAAACATGGCATGGCTGATTCTTTATAATCTGAAATGTATTTTTATACAGTATGGGGCAGGTATGATATTTCAAATTTACCGCTTTATTTTAATTGTCCAAACTGAACATGAGTATAAATTTAGACTCCTTGTTTATATAGAAATCCAAGTTAATAGGTGGCAGGTGTTTTCATTAACTATAGACAAAATCTTTGTGAAATTATAACATTAACAGATTGGTTACAATATTTCTACTAGTGACTATAAATCAACAGGTTTAATATATAAAGGGTTTTTCCATAGCCTAATATCTAACTTAAGACAGCTTTAAAAAGATGCGGACTGTCAGATTGTCCCCCATATGAATTTAGTAATACTATCCAGGTCTACCCCATAGATGTTCAAATATGCCCCATCAAAAATAAATGAGCCAGTATGCTTTCTTCATTTAATAGGATGATATGAAACTGCAAAAGAATACCAACTGGGGTGAGATTTTCCAAAGAAGGTTGCCTGTTACGTTGTGCATAAATAACCTTACAACAACTCTATTTGACAGCAAAAAAAAAGAAAGAAAAGGATTATTCAATAAAAATTCCCTCAGACAATGTTTCGGTCTCACTATTCTCTAATGTATATCTTATGCTCATTGAAAATAGTCCTAAAACAACAAAAATATCTCTCAGCTTAATAAAGTGTACCCTGTCAACTTTTATCCAGTATTATTTTTTACTAACTTGTTATTGTCCGAAACTACCCCCACTCATGTCTGGATTGCCCCATGTTAGGACAGGGTGAGACAATGTA
Organism: Tillus elongatus; assembly: GCA_964006375.1. Taxonomy (NCBI): domain Eukaryota; kingdom Metazoa; phylum Arthropoda; class Insecta; order Coleoptera; family Cleridae; genus Tillus; species Tillus elongatus. The sequence continues at coordinate 281,594,455 of OZ023262.1, forward strand.
ATTATTTTCTCTCGCTTATATATTTAATGAGGAAGCTATATTTGGGTAGCTACCTCCACTAATGTACGGATTGCCCCATGTTGGAGCAAGTTAAGACAAAGTAATTTTTTTCTCTCATTCATACATTTAATCGGGAAGTTATATGTGGGTAAGAAACGGTGAATGGTTAACACTAGTACTAAGTTAAAATTACTGTTATAGAAACTACCCCCACTCATGTCTGGATTGTCCCATGTTGAGGCAGGTGTAATTATTTTCTCTTGTTTATATATTTCATTAGGAAGTTATATTTGGTTAAAACACGTGAATAGTTTATAGTAGTACTGGTAAGTTAAAATTACTGTTATAGAAACTACCCCCACCCATGTCCGGATTTCCCCATGCTGGGGCAGGTTGAAACAATGTAATTATTTTCTCAAGTTTATACATTTAATTGGTAAGCTAAATTTGGGTAAAAAACGTGTAATAGTTTATACTAGTACTAGTAAGTTAAAATTACTGTGATAGAAAAAATTTATTGTTCTCCCTTAGGTCTCCGAATCTACTCCACACTACCCTATCTACATATAAATTGTACATTTTTACAATTCCCTAATTTCAAATTTAGAACCCTATTTTTTCCTGGTATCTTCTTAATTCACTAAAGTTCATTATATAATAAAATAATTTAAATACGAAAAAACAGTAATTGAGGTGTACATTAACCCTTAAATGGTATCGTCGGGTCAGAATCGACCCGGCGCATTTTTAACTCACCACAGATTAGGCGCTTGCACAGTTACGCAGTGGGGGTTCCGTGACTTCTCATACAGTATGCATACAATTAGACACCTCAAGCGCCAGTTCAATTTAAGCATCGAGAGTGTCGATTTGTATGCGTTCAGGTCAGATTTGACCCGAGGATACCAGTTACGTGTGCATTTTGAATTTATTTCACTATGGATTCTCGTTATTGACGGCAAGAAATATACGGGTGATGAAGTACGTCAGTTGTTCTTGGATAATGAAGATGATGGCGATATTACTGACTCGCCTACTATCGATAGTGATCACGATTCTGATAAAGAATATACCATAGAAGACGATGTCGATCAAGATGAACAAGTTCCTGTTGGCGATTTCGATAATGATGGAAACAGTGATGGTTCAGCTAGTTCTTCGGATTTGCTATTACCATCTGCATGCTATGTTTATGGAAAGAGCAGGTACAAATGGTCAAAACGAGCTCCCACACCTGGTCGGACCAGACGCCATAATGTTATTATGCATTTGCAGTGGCAAAAAACTTACACGATAAGAACCCTGTCAACTACTGGTCCCTTCTGTTAACCGACGAAATGATTAGCACAAATGTCGACTGCACAAATGAAAAAACTACTGATTTGTCCAGCAGATATGGAAAAACTGCCTCATTTGTGAATTTCACAGATTCAGTTGAGACGAATGCATTTTTTGATTGCTCTATTTGAAGTCAGTTTTCAAATCCAACCATGAAGACATCGAAGGTTTATCTGCTTCAGACGGCACCGGCTGAGACATATGCTGAGGTACCATGTCGCTAAAGAGGTTCATGTTTTTGTTAGTTGCATTGCGGTTTGATAGTATTTCTACCAGATGCGAGAAAGCCGGATAAATTTAATCACATTGAGACATTCGTACAGAACTGTCAAAATTGTTATATTCCTGGTGAGTCCCTTACAATAGACGAGATGCTTGTAGGCTTTAGAGGACGATGCTCTTTTCGTGTTTATATAAAATCTAAACCGAACAAGTACGGATTGAAAATATTATGCCTTTGTGATGCAAAGACACACTACCTTCTCAATGCTTTCGTCTAAATCAGAAAATGGGCACCCAAACCAAGAAAGCTATCAGTGTCTTATCAAAAATACGAACAGAAATATCACTGCAGATAACTGGTTCACGTCAATTGAATTAGTTGAAGAATTGCGCAAAAACAAACTCACTTATGTTGGTACGGTATGTAAAAATAAGAGAGAAATACCTGAATATGTAGTTCCAAATAAAAAAACACCGACAGATACTTCTATGTTTGTGTTCACTAGCACTACAACTTTAGTGTCGTATGTGCCTCCATCAAATAGATACGTTCTGTTATTGTCAAGTATGCACCATGACAACAAAATTAATAAAGAATCAAATAAACCTGATATGATTCTATATTATAACTCCACAAAAGCGGGGGGTGATGCATTAGAACAGAAGTTTGCAAATTACAATACTGGTCGAAGAACCAGAAGGTGGCCGTGTGCTATTTGGTATGCTGTGATGAATAGCTTCTGTTCCTTCATTTTGTTCCAATCCGGGACTCAAAGTTCTATGAGGCGACAGAACTTTACTATCAACTTGGGTCAAGCTTTAATTGAACCTCAAATGAGACGACATTTATTGGAAACAAGACTTTCCAGGGAACTTCGTTCAGTTATCCAAAGACTTCTAAAATGCGACGACACAACAACGGATGAAGGTGGGCCGTCCACCACTCAGCCCAGAGTTCCTGACCCTAATGTAGTTCGTAGGGGGAAAACGACGTCGATGTTACATTTGTCCATCAAACAACGACAACAAACATTCTTCAGTGTGTAATAAGTGTAAGGAGCACGTTGTTATGTAGAAAATGTCAAGTGTGAGTGCAAACATCATTGTAGGTTTTCTTATACGAGAATGTATTTGTTTTACAATATGAAGGATAAATATGTTGTATAAATTCCCATCATGTTAGTTTTTTTATATTTTCATGTTTTAGTTGAATTTTTGAAAATTATAGTGCGCTATACATTTTTTGATGAGTATTTGTGTTTGTTCTCTGACAATAAAGTGCTTTTATATAAAAGACTTTTATGTCTATAAACCTGTTGTTACATTGCCAAACATTGAATAAAAAAATTGTATTTCACAATTTGGAGGTCTCAGCATTTTTATATCGTCGGGTGAGAATCGACCCAACGATACCAGTTACGTAAGTACAAATGACGATACCAGCTAAGGGTTAAAACAGAAAATTATTACCTATGGTGACTAATCATTTCTAGACCTTGTTTCCTTTTAGTGAAATTAATGCTCCTACAATACTTGTCGGGAAAGTTACTAATAACAAATCTTTGTGATTTCACTGTATATAATCACATATGGTGTTTGTATGTATTATGTATGTATGTATGTATTTGTATTATCATTATTATTATACTGTGCAAATTAAAGAAAAATGGTAGATGAAAAATTGTACAATATAAAGGCACACCTATTACATTAAAATTCAATCTAAGTAATTGTCTGTACAAGTTATAAGTTGTGAGAGACTTTAGTTTAATATCTTATTCACGAATTAGTGAAATAGAGACACTGAAAGCAGAGTTTAGATCAACAACAATCTAATATGGATTCATAAGAATATGTAGTAGTATACAAGATGTAACTCATATTAAAGTGAATACTGTCTTTTTTTTTTCTAGTTACACTTAACTAAGCGAATTTCATTTTAGACATATAGACATTATTTGTGTGAATTTAGGTAAGCAAATCCAATAAGCATGACTTACAAACTAGCAACTTAATAAGAACCGACATTATACTAACCTTAACAACGAAATTAGGCTATTACACAAGTTAGTAACAAAAAAGAAATACCTATATATGCTTATACAACAAATAACACAAAGTGAAATATCGCTTAACCAGTAGGCGAACTGCAGAGTTATCAACAAAACAATAACCAGAACAAAAGTATACATAAAAAACAAATGTTAGCTATTATCTATTTAACATATATTGCTGGGTTTTGACAACTTTGTAATGTGAAAGGTAAGATACACAGAAGAGTTAAGTGTTTAACATTGACACATGGATTATTAAATAGATATCTATCAAAAAGATTTTTTAGCTCACCTAAATCATATTACGGACAATATGCTAATGACTTCAAGCTTACCGTAGTTGTCTAGTTAAAACAGGAAGTGTTAACACATATTTTTTTACTTTATTTTAGTGACATTTAGAACTCTATTACTGGCAGCTAATGGCACCTGACGATGGAGACTTGACTTTCTTTGTTGAAAAAAAGAAGGAAAAAGTTATTGTTCCTATTTGGATCCAAGATGTTTTGCTTGGCAGCAGTCCTATTCGGCATTGGTGAAGTAATCGGACGCGTTGCCACGGCAAATTGGACACGTTCTGTTAGACTGTAAAGAAATAATCAGGTTTAAAAATTAGTTTTATTGAAATGTAAATACCAGTACTAAATACAATATGATGGCTGTAGGTTATAGAAAGACTGATGTACCATTTTCTGGTAGATAATTTATTATACTGGGTGTAAACAAATAAAGCTAAAGGGGGTCTTCGATATAAGAAAAACTCATACACCCCTCTGCTGTGTCAGTAGTGTCACTCAGGTGACAAGTAATCTAAACTACCAGTTATCAAAATGCATAGGACGTGAGGTGCCCCTTGCAAAATTAAACAATTAAAACAATCACGGGATATTCACATTTCTTACTAAAACAATTAGATGTGGAGGATCCTCACAGTTAAATTCATTATACAATACCAAACAATAAGTGAGTGATGGACGTGCCGCCACCTAGTTGCGGAACCAAGTAGTATGTTGTCACGCCAGCTCCAAATAACACAAAGCGTTAAAAAATAGAGACTGTATACAACTAACAATTTAGTAAATTGTTAGCCCTGGCCCATTTCTACACTAATATAGGGACAAAGTATGTAAGGCTAGATGCATTCTCGCAACAATTAGAACCGTAGACCGGTTTCGCTCTCATTGGAGCTCTTCAGTATGGCATACCAATTGCAGCGAAAATACACCTATAAAGTAATACGGCTATAGTAGCCAGCCTTTCAAGACTAAGTGAGTGGTGCACGTGCCACCACCTAGTTGCGGAACCAAGTAGTATGTTGTCACGCCAGCTCCAAATAACACAAAGTGTTAAAAAATAGAGACTGTATACAATTAACTAACAATTTAGTAAATTGTTAGCCCTGGCCCATTTCTAACCTAATATAGGGACAAAGTATGTAAGGCTAGATGCATTCTCGCGACAATTAGAACCGTAGACCGGTTTCGCTCTCATTAGAGCTCTTCAGTATGGCATACTAATTGCAGCGAAAATACACCTATATAGTAATACGGCTATAGTAGCTAGCCTTTCAACACTAAGTGTCCAGCAGGTCGTTCCTAGTAGCGGTTCTCCAGGGAGTCGAGTACCCTCCTGAGAGTACGCTGTTCAGGCTAAGGTACAGTTGTACTGTGAGTCGCATCTGAGATTCCGTGTTTTACGTGGATTGGAACCCAGTCGGCTCTCCATTTAGTCAGATAGATGTGGAACTTGAAACAACTAACGTTACAACGTTTCTGGCATTAATTAAGATGGTGGTCCTTGGGGCGGAATCGGTTTCCACACTAGTGAACACGCGACATACTCTACACGACACTCCGTGGGAATACCTGACTTGATTACAACACTCTTTCTCTTCCTTCTGTCTTGTTTTACTTGCACTTTAATTATTACCAATTATTATATACATTACAGGTCAAAAAAGGAAATGTTTCTTTCCCTCCTTCCGCCATTATTATCCTTCAACCCTCTATCTGTCACACCTGACACCTCTCAAACGGGTTGCAGGCTTTTCCCCTAGCGGTGCAAGATTTACTTTATTTCCCCACCTTTAGTCTATTGTCAACCACTAGTTCTAGGCTCAGTTCACAATGATCAACTGTAAATCTCAGACAGGCAAAATAAAGCACTGAACATCTCAACCGCTAATAGAAATAGAATGTAGCCACCAGTTAACCATAGATTAAAGCGATACAATTAGAATCGCGTAGTCCTGCTTGTCACTTCTGTACAATAATCATACACATAATCAAAATACATAGGTCCGGCCAGCTCAAGGTTAATTAAACTCAATAATGTAGTCATCACATACGAAGAATTTGTGAAACAATAATTTAAACTGGCAAAGAAAAGATGCTACGACATCTGGGTCGCAAGAAATTATGCAAAATATGTTCCATGTGTGGTTGCAGGGATACAAGATACAGGATTATAACTAGCTACAGCCTGTACACAGCTGCTGTCCTTGTCTACAATATGTGTTGTATCTATTTAACGTTTTAGAGCAGCTTTGATATTTCCATTTGCACAATCTTTGACATTAGACTGCAGTTGAGTAGTTTGGATGACTTAAAATTTTTATGATATTCTTTATATTAAATGTATCAACTGTTGGATATTGTAAATAAATAAATAAAAGTACTTACCCGCAGCCACTTATCGATACATTTGGCATGGAACTCATGTGAGCATGGCAGAACCCTAAGTATCTGTCTGGCTTCAAAGTCGCACATGCATACAACACAAGACGTCTGATCTCCCTGGTGGGTCTCTGCATTGAACTTGTAGCTCAACAATGACTCTATTTCCATCTTACCCAGACCACGTGGTTTTGCTTCTCCCAGCCGCTCTGCCAAGTTCAGTAGGGCTTCATAATTCTCAGTCTCTGTCGAGTCTGAGCTGCTGAGATCTGTTTGACTGAAAGGTGACATCGGTGGATTTGAGAACATTGCACTAGAAATAAAAGACAAAAGCATTCCCAAAATTAAGTCTAATAGTGAATGTAAACTGAAGAATATTACAAGTGTCACCTCAAAAACCACAAAATTTATAATAGAGAATTATGCACTAGACAGGTATTTTTACAACGAAGTTGTCTTTATCAGTAGCTGTTCCTAAACTAACCGTATCAGCAAAATTATCCTATCTATATACCTACACAATGAATGATATAATACCGGTGATGCATTCTGAAGATTAAAATAATAAAAGAAATGGCAAAAATTTGAGAAAATAGTGGAGAGTATACCTTGGAAGAATTATGGAAGCTATTTAAACAGACCTTGGTGCTGTGGTCCCTCTTTGTGGACGATTTGCTGGCTATCCTCGGACTCTGGGAGGTTGAGGTCCAGGCATATGCTGATGATCTTGTCATAATGGTTAGAGGCAAATCTGAGAAGGAACTTGCAAGTACTCTTCAAGAGGCACTAAATGTAATCAATGATTGGTGCCGGAGGGAACAGATGTCTGTGAACCCCCGCAAAACAATCATTGTACCTTTTACCAGAAGAAGAAGGTTGGACAAATTTAAACCACCTATTCTTATGGGGGAAACCATTCCATTTTCGGACCAAGCAAAATATCTGGGAGTTACCCTAGATAAGAAGCTCAACTGGGACAAACAGTTAGAAAATGTTATCCGCAGGGCTAAAATGTCCCTGTGGACCTGCCGGAGAATCTGTGGTAACAACTGGGGAACAAACCCCCAACAGATGTACTGGCTCTATGTAGTGGTTATCAGGCCAATGATAACATATGGAGCCATAGTATGGTGGCCTAAGGCACTTCGTGGTATCGCGAGGGCCAAACTGGCTCATCTACAGAGACAAGCTTGTCTGATGATAACGGGAGCAATAAGTAAATAAACCCCCTCTTCACATATGGTTGGAGAGAGTGGCGAGGTGGACAACGTACAGACTAAAACAAATGGCAGACAGCATGCCGAGGGAAGTCAGTCTGGGAGGGTCCGGTCTCCTTGATGACAGTGATTGTCACAGGATTCTGGGAATAGTCTCAGACTTGATGCCTACAAGGATCAGCTGAGATCTGTCTTTCAAGATCGTCCTCCCGGAAAGGGAGGACTGGGACCAAAATCAAACGACCCTGTTGAGAGCGGACCTCTGCTGGTACTCTGACGGCTCCAAAACCAATTTGGGAGTAGGAGCCGGCGCATATGGGGGTAGCACCGATGCTAGACTTTCAGCTAGCCTCGGCAAGTACGCAACCATACACCAGGCAGAAGTGTATGCCATCGAGATGTGTGCAAGGGAAAGTTTAAAAGACCTGTGCACAAACAAATCGATAAAGATATATGCAGATAGCCAAGCTGCAATAAAGGCTCTTGGTTCCTACCGGTGTAATTCAAAGATGGTATGGAGTTGTAAATCTGCCCTTAACGAATTGAGCATCTGTAATGAGGTGTCGCTGGTCTGGATACCGGGTCACTCGGACCATGACGGCAATGTTGCGGCCGACACGCTTGCCAAGAGTGGGGCCCAGAGTGACTTTGTTGGACCAGAACCGGTGCTGGGGATAACATCTTGCACAGCAAAACGCACCTTAAAGACCTGGACAGAAAGAATGACAATCCAATATTGGCAAAATCTTCCAGGATTAGCAGTGGCCTTCATAAATGGCCTGTCCGAGTCAAGGGTTAAAAAACTTCTAGAGATGAACAGACAACAACTGAGTACTCTAGTCGGCCTGTATACAGGACACTGCCACTTGCGGCATCACATGCACCGTATTGGGGTCGGTCAGGAGACTGAGTGCCGGCTGTATATGGAGAATGACAAGACAGCAGAGCATGTGCTGTGTTCCTGTCCGGCAGCGGACAGGACTAGATACCTGCTCTTTGGCAAGGTAAAGCTTGCTCCAGAGGATCTGGATCAACTTTCGCCCACAAAGGTTATCGACCTCTGTAGGAGGCTGGATTTGTTGGGCGAAATATAGACATTAGGCGTGAGCCGCAATAGACCTTATGGTCACGGTGGAGGGACCGATATGGACCACTCACATACAAACCTAACCTAATCTAAACAGACCTTGAAATAAATAACAAAAAGACAGTGATACGACCAAACAAAAAATAAACAAGATGGTAGAATGAAGAAATAAAGAGGGAGATTAAGATAAAGAAACAAATGTATTTAAGTAATAAGAGTAATCAAAGCCATGAAGCATACAAGCAACAGAGGAACAAAGTAAAAGAGGTTATCAACATTGTGATACAAGAATCTTGGAACGAGTTTGGAGATAGGATGGAACGAGATCATCATGGCAACCAAAAGCTTTTCTACAAAATGGTGAAAACACTACAAAATGGCAAGTAATACAGATACAAAGGTATATTATCCAAGAATCACAATTCAACATCCTGGCCTGCTCATAGATAAAACTTTGGATGGAGCATTTAGAGCATTTCAGTCTAGTAGCACACAAAAAGTATGTAACTTTGGGAAAGCCAATTATCCAGTTATGTACGACTCTTTTTGACAATTAGATTGGATTAGATTTCATGTGAGTGGGCTATTCCAATCCCTCCACCGCAATCTTAGGTCTACTGTAGCTAACATCTAATTGCTTAAATTTTACCCATCAAATTCAGCTTCTGTGGGAAACGATCTTTTTTGAGGAAAATTGGTTTCACAGGTGTACCTACAGCCATCTGAGTGAAATCGCTTGCCTGTTTCGAACATCTGTCAGTGTTTAACTCGGGGGTATCATGAAGAGCAGCATCCAAGTGAGGTCGTTTTGAAGCTCATAGTTCACAATCTCCAGTTGTAATCTACGCTTAGGGATCTCAGCTCTCCTCCTCTGGGTTCGTCTACACCCGACCCCCAGCAGTGTTAAGCTCAAGGCGACATCCCATCGAGTCCCGCTCCCGAGCATCACTAAAGCTTGTTCGTTTGTCTGTTTCGAAGCACACAGCCGAGTGCTCAATATCCGGTGTATACCACTCCCCAGAGATATCAGCCTCCTCCAGGTGGTCTGAACACTCGACCCTCGCCAGTATCATTTGGAACCCCGCTCCCGAGGAACAACCAAGCGAGGTCAATTGTCCATTTCGAGGCCCACAGTGGAGGTTTTAAAATCTGGGTGTATATCACTCACCAGAGATATCCGCCTACCTCCAGACTCATCTGGACAGACTCACGCCAGTGCTTGATTCTGATTAATCACCTCTTATGACAGGCAGCAGTTACCTTGGGCCTATTCTTTTACTTCTTCCCCAGATCCACAGCGGAGTTCCTGACCGTTACTCTGATTCTAGTGAGGCATGTGACAAGGCTTATGCAGTGCTTTATGATGTTTTGGATGCATACGTTACTGTTTAAAAAAAGTGGAAATTCAACTACCCGCCTACATGAACCAAGTAAGATCTAATATTGGACTTAAAGCCTGATATTTTTTGTCAACTTGGCATTTGTTTTGACCTTAATGTACCAGTGAAAGAAACTAAATTGTATTCAGATAAACGGGCTATGTATCGGGACACATCTGATTTTAAACTTCAGCAACTGACTGCTTATCTTGACACTTGTAGTTTTGACTTAGTTTATACTGCTAACGATGTAAATGTACGTTCTTTAGAATTTTTGGCTAAATCAACACATTGTGTAGTAAAAATATATCCGGAGATGTATAAAAGCTGTAATAAAAAAAGCCATTTGAAAGTCTAGTCCATAGGTAACTAAGAAAATTATTGAAATGGGTAGATAACTGAAAAACTATGTTGGCTTCTTAGAAGAACTAGGAGTTTATAAATGAAGGTTTCCAATGTACGCAAAAAAAATATGGTAGTTGATTAGGCAAAAAACCGGAAAGGAGAAAACTGTATGCGACATAAAACTTAAAATTAACAATGAATTTGTTAAGGATCATTGGTAATGAATATGCTGCTTTTTATTCAAAACAGCTACTTGAAAATTATAATAGTAGCATAGGTATCAGTAATTTTGCTCATGCAGCACCAGACCTGCTTTTAAACTCATTTCACTATCTTCCAGTAAGTGCCAGTGAAAAAAAAAACTATAATATCAGGGCTAAAGTGTACTGGTTCGGTCGAGGTGGACTGTATATCTACTAAGATTTTCAAGGCTTTTGCTCAACAGATAGCCGAGCCATTGGCCTATATAATAAATGTATCCGTTATGCAGGGCTAATGTTCAGACACAGTAAAGATAGACAAGGTAATTTAGCTGTTTAAAGCTCGCGACCCATTTCTAATTGAAAATTATAGACCCATCAGAATTTAAACTATAATTACAAAAGTAGTTGAAAGAGCGATGTATAATCATATTTTGGGGTTTCTAAACAAGTACATTTTTGCGGACTGTCAACATGGGGTTTCATTGAGGTAGGTCAACAGAAAGTACTACCTTTGAATTTGTAAAATATACCAATGCAGAAGTGGATAAGAATAAGTATGCAGCGCCTCTTTCCTTTGATCTGTCAAGGGCGTTTGACTCTTGATCTGGACTGGCGTACATCATACATGTATAGTAGAAAGATTCCGGTCCCAGTCCTCCCTTTCCGGGAGGACGGTCTTGAAAGACAGATCTCTGCTGGACTGGGACCGGAATCAATCGACCCTGTTGAGAGCGGACCTCTGCTGGTACTCTGACGGCTCCAAAACCAATTTGGGAGTAGGAGCCGGCGCATATGGGGGCAGCACCGATGCTAGACTTTCAGCTAGCCTCGGCAAGTACGCAACCATACACCAGGCAGAAGTGTATGCCATCGAGATGTGTGCAAGGGAAAGTTTAAAAGACCTGTGCACAAACAAATCGATAAAGATATATGCAGATAGCCAAGCTGCAATAAAGGCTCTTGGTTCCTACCGGTGTAATTCAAAGACGGTATGGAGTTGTAAATCTGCCCTTAACGAATTGGGCAGCTGTAATGAGGTGTCGCTGGTCTAGATACCGGGTCACTCGGACCATGACGGCAATGTTGCGGCCGACGTGCTTGCCAAGAGTGGGGCCCAGAGTGACTTTGTTGGACCAGAACCGGTGCTGGGGATAACATCTTGCACAGCAAAACGCACCTTAAAGACCTGGACAGAAAGAATGACAATCCAATATTGGCAAAATCTTCCAGGATTAGCCCACTCTAAGGCCTTCATAAATGGCCTGTCTGAGTCAAGAGCTAAAAAGCTTCTAGAGTTGAGCAGACAACAACTGAGAACTCTAGTCGGCCTGTATACAGGACACTGCCGCTTGCGGCACCACATGCACCGTATTGGGGTCGGTCAGGAGACTGAGTGCCGGCTGTGCATGGAGAATGAAGAAACAGCAGAGCATGTGTTGTGTTACTGTCCGGCAGCGGACAGGACTAGATACCTGCTCTTTGGCAAGGTAAAGCTTGCTCCAGAAGACCTGGATCAACTTTCGCCCACAAAGATTATCGACCTCTGCAGGAGGCTGGATTTGTTGGGCGAAATATAGACTTTAGGCGTGAGCCACAATAGACCTTAAGGTCGCGGTGGAGGGCCGATATGGCCCACTCACATACAAACCTAACCTAACCATAGTAGAAAGATATATGTGGAGGTAAACAAGATTGCTTCAGATATGCATGAAATTAATTTGGGTGTTCCTTAGGGATCAGTTTTGGGCTCACTGATATTTCTAATTTTTATTAAGGACTATGCCTAAGCATATTAGCTATGGTTGCACCATTTTATATGCTGATGACACATCTGCGTCCATTTCAGCTGACACAAGTGAAGAATTAGCTGCTAAACTTGATAGAGTATGTACTGAGTTTGCTGAGTGGTGTTCTGTGAATGGCTTGATCATTAATTATGAAAAGAAAGTTTGTATTCAATTCAATACAAAAGCTGATCTCTTAAGAGATAATGTCTTAAATGTCGGAAGTAATGCCATTCAATTTTCACCCTCTCCAAAATTTCTTGGCCTTTACATCGACCAATATCTTTGATGGGGGGTTCAGAATGATTATGTCTCTAAGCGTTTGAGCTCAGCATTCTATGCAATCCTACAGTTGAAACCCACACTAAATGTTAACAACCTTATTAATGTCTTTTACGCTATTGTTTATTCGATGTTGCCATATCCTGTGGTTTTTTGGGGTTGTGCAGTCCAGTCTGGCCGAATATTTATACAGCAGGAAGGGATCCTAAGATTAATATTTGGTCTTAAATCAACAGTCTTCATTGATTGTTGTTGCCCTTACTTGGTGAAACTTGTCCATACTACATACAGACTACTTCTCTGTCAAGCAGCGAAACTATAGTCACAGAAGCATTGAAGAACATCCTAGAACTTCCAGAATTCGAGGGCCACTTGCTCCAGTTAGCTCACGCGCTGGCTACGTCCTTCACCTACAAAAACCAACAGTGAAGCCAGAGAAGTAGTCTTCAAGTCTGTATGTAGTACAACAGTCTTGTCAACCATTTTTTATTAAATATAATGCGATTACCATGCCTATATATTTATAAGCGTTTGTTGCTTATTTACAACAATATTTCTTGTTGAGTTGAGTGAAATAATGACATTCATTCTTACCCTACCAGAAATAGCTTAGGACTGAGCCCCCCTTTACATTCGACTGCTAGATTTAGTCTCCCTATTTTAATGGAATAAAATATTTCAATAACTTGCCTAATGTTTTTAAAAACTTGAACATACGTAGCTTTAAAAATGAAATTCAAACATTTTTAAAGACAAAATCTTACTATAACATTCAACAATTTGTAAAAGATGATGCTTAATGTTTGCTTCTTGTCAGTCTTTTTATTTTGTCTATGCACTCGCTGAGATCAAATGTGTTCTTTTTAGCCAGATTATATTTTAAGGCGACACTTTTATTCATTTAAGAGTGTGTGTGTTCTTTTTATAATGGAGTTAATATGTGTGTTTACTATTGTATATTGTTTTTGACATGCCATACGCACATTGTGTATTGTCACAGCGAACACTCTGGAATGACATTTCTACAATAGACCAGAAGTGACAGATGTAGAATAGTGTAGAATAGTGTAGAACGTCTAGAATCTCTATAGACAGTATAAATAGACGAGCGGTGCGCAGAGTAAGTTAGTTCAGTATAGAGCTGTCCGAGATGCTGTCATTACAATTCTAATATGGTTGCTGGTAGGCACACATTTGGAACTACTATATTGTTTTGAATAGCGATGTATGACGTTCTCGTGACGCCGGGCATGCCACGGGACGCGCTCGTCTGGTTCACGGACGGATCTGACGGGGAGCGTGGGACGGGGGCAGGTGTTTACTCGGAAGGACCGAGGGTAAGTCATAGTATTTCCCTAGGAGCCCATGCAACGGTGTTTCAGGCCGAGATGTACGCCATCCTGCACTGTGTGCGGGAGAACAAGAGGAGGGGCTACACCAACAAGCGGATCCTCATAGCCACAGACAGCCAGGCAGCCCTTAAGGCACTAAGTAGCCCACGGGTAAATTTCTGGCTGGTGAGTGAGTGCCGAGACGAGACGAGCGACCTGGCTGGGCAGAATGAGGTGACCCTTATCTGGGTGCCGGGTCACTCGGGGGTCAAAGGCTATGAAGAAGCTGACAGTCTCGCGAAGAGAGGGTCAGCAGAGCCATTTATGGGACCAGAACCGGCTCTGGGCGTGTCAAAGAGCACTGCCAGGGGAGCCATTAAGTCCTGGGTCAGAAACCAACACAAGGTGTACTGGGCGGACTGTCCAGGGCTCAGACATGGGAAGTCAATAATTGACGGACCCAGTTCAAAGAGAGCTGTGGAGCTGCTAAACCTTAGCAGAGGACAGCTCAGAAACACAACAGGTCTCTTGACGGGACACATGGCCGTCAAGAAACACCTGCATAAAATGGGGCGGTTCGAAGGGGACCTCGCATGCAGACTCTGCGGCGAGGGGGAGGAATCAGCCCAGCACATCTTGTGTGAGTGTATAGCTCTGGACCGGAAAAGACAACTGATCTACGGTCACTCTAGACCGGAGACAGAGCAATATAAAACTTCACCCTACCAATCGCTGTGCAGACTAGTTCAAGGCACAGTGATCTTGGAATGGGTGGAGGAAGACTAAGGGTAGGCACAATCAACCAAGGGTTGCGGTGCTATCGGGGCGGCAAGGCCGCGGACGAGCCCTGAGGGAACAAAAAAAAAAATGACGTTCTCGTGGTTTTTAAAGAGTCTAGTTTGTAAATTGTTTATAAATATTCCCATTAGTTTAAAATTTGTGTAAATATAAATATAGTAGGCAGTAGTGTGTTATCAAATAAAGTACTATTTATAACTTCAAAAATATGCCCACGACGTGTTGTGTTGTGAAATGCGGAAGTCGTGGTAATCGCGATAGAGTCCAGTTTTTCAGAATACCGAGTGTACTACAATTTCCACATAAATCAGAGTTGAATGAGCTCTCCAAAATCCGGAGATTAAGGTGGATACACGAAATTAAAAGAAAAGATATAACAAAATTTACACTCAAGTATAGCAGAGTATGCAGTAAGCATTTTATCACAGGTACAACTTCATTCTTTTCATGCATTAATGCTAATTAACTTCACTTCTTAAAGCAATATAAAAAAAGTTAGTAAATTTTAATCAAGCCACATTTGCAAATCAAGTTTATTACCCAATATGCAAGTAAATTATTTTTGAGCACAAAAGAATTCAGGTATATATATATATATATATATATATATATATATATATATATATATATATATATATATATATATATATATATATATATATATATATATATATATATATATATATATATATATAGAGTCTGTTTAATTGAATTGGGGTAATTTAAAAATTATACATCTTGTTAAAAGTTCATAACATATTACATGAGACCTAAAGCTAAGTAAAAAATTCGATATTAATATAATAATTATTATTAATGTAAAGTATGGATTATAATATTGAAACTTTATACAATAAGGTAGATACATATCCACAAAATAGTACAAAAATGTAAATAAAATCAATACTACTGGCCAAATGCTAATGAAAACATCACATTATTTCATTGTAAGCAGAGATACTTTTATGGGCTTTCATTTGTTGATTAGTGTAAAAACTGTGGGTAAGCACTAAATAGTTAACGATAACGAAAGCATCAACTGGTGACAAACTATATAGTTCTTCACAAGGAGGCATTGGGCCCGTCGTCAGAGTATAGGGATCAATTCCTTCAATAATACGAATTTTCTCTCGATATCTTCTAGCAACGTCTTCATTTTAATTTTCCAGTGATAATAGATTTTAAACACGAGTTTGTTTGTGTTTGTGTGCCTACCAGCGGCCATATTGGTGGTATTTAAATCACGTGTTCTGGACAGCTCTATTGAGTAGTGTGGTGTAAAAGAAGTGATCATAGAGTATTAAGCGAGTCAGCAGTAAGTGTTGGTGTATAAGAAGCGATCATAGAAGGCGAATAGTGGAATATAATTCTATGGACATTTAATAATAGAGAAGAGAAATATTTTAGTTGATACTGGTGTTGGAAAATAGTTGGTAATAATAAATTAGTAGTTTGAAAAGCTGTGTTTTGTTAATCAACAAATCCAGAACCACGTAGAACGTAACAGTATATATTTTGTATCATGTTGGTCAAATATATTATTATTATTATCTATGTGTAAACATTTTATGTACAACATATGAAGTAAATAAATAATTGTGATAGTTATACTCACAGGAAATGTAACAGAAAGCCTGAGTACTGTCCAGGTGGCGGAGCAGCCATGGGAATAGAGTTGTGCCACCTGCCTCTGGGACCTGGAGGTAACCTGGCATTACGGTGTTGTCGCTGTCTGTGCAGTAGTTCCAGATGGTTACGGGCAGCTGCCGGCTCTGCAGAGAGGAATAAGGAAGCTGGTGGGGTGACCTGCAATGGTGGCACATGCAGTGGTGGCGGTGGACCATGCAATGCCGAATGAGGATGGTGGGGGTCGCTGAGCATCTCCAATTCAAGGCCCTCTGTTCTCTGAAAATTTTAATGATGTTCTACTTAGAATGTGGTATCAAAAATTTAGGTTGTTTTTATATAAGATTTAGATCTGTATCCTGCAACTTTTCTTTTAAGAGTTTTTGTGTGTTTTAATATTATTTTGTTTTGCTAACTAAAGCATTGCACTATTAAAATGCATGCTAATACAGATACAAATGTTATTTTCAAGTGGAAAACTGCCAGTAATATAAGAGGTTATCTAGTCTAACAGTCTTACAACAATTTACTGACATCATACCTAAATCATAGCTTTTAATGATAATGCTGTGGAATAAACTCAAACTATGCAACAATACGGTCTACAATTTGCAGCCAGTTTAATTCCATAAACTTAGATGATATATGGTCCTATTTTCGTAATCTACATATATGCCATGCAAGAATTTTGAATACGTTGCAGATGCATGCTTATTTATATTAGTAAAATTGTTACACTCGACTTTTTAGGGTCAGTTCACATTTTGATAACGTAAGCAAAAGCTATACCAACTGATTGTAAATTTGTTTAATGTGCTGCTATATATATATATATATATATATATATATATATATATATATATATATATATATATATATATATATATATATATATATGATTGAAAAAGGCGAACTGCATTGAAATAAATTTTTTTACTTCAATATATTAGTGAATTTTCTTAAAAAAACTTCATTAATGAGGAGATCCCGACTTTTGAATTTTGAAAAAATTTCTGAGTATTAATATGAAGAGAATCAGTTTTCAATCCATTAGAAAGTTCTTCAGAATATCAGTTGCTTTATCATAAGTACAATCTCAAGAAGAATCCCTAATCAAAATTTATTTATTTATTTATTTTTTATTTATTCATATACCATCCAACAGCTTAAGGCCAAATTAAGGATGGGCCAATACACAAAACATAATAACTAACAATAATCAAGCTAACAATACAAAAAAATAAGTCACAAATTAGATCGTTTTGAAAAACATTTTTATCTCCGATATATTACATGAGAAGATATCTAGGCGGTCTTGCAGTACAGAGTAATCATTGCACATCTGGTAAATTGGAGACGATCGCAGCAATCGTGTACGAGCAGTCGGGAGATAAAATGTGCCTGGAAAACGTACTGCAATACGAGGCACATTGAAATTAAGTTGCTGAAGCAGACTAGGGCAGTCGAACACAGAATTAACCAGTTTATATAAAAATATTATGAAACTGTACTGCCTGCGCATCGACAGACTCTACAGACCAAAGCGAAGAAGTAAACTTTCCCGAGGAAAACCAATAGACGGATATAGACCATCCTCACGAAAGCTAAGAAATTTTAGGAATTTCCTTTGCACTGATTCCAGGCTTGCCACATGTATCTCATAAGTAGGAGCCCACACAACTTAGCCATATTCAAGTTGGGACCTAACCAAACAGCTAAAGAGCAGGAGGAGGGTGTCAGTCTGTGAGAAATTTTTGCTGTTTCTTATCAGAAACCCTAGAGTTTTATAAGTAGAACTGACAGTCTGTTCATAGTGTGGTTTAAAAGATAGAGTACCATCAAAAACAATTCCAAGGTCCTTAACTGTCCCGGTGCGGTCAAGTGGAAGCCCTCTTATATTGTACCCGAAAGTGATTGTGTGCTTATTTCGAGTAAAGGACTTCACACAACACTTGGAAACATTCATAGAAAGACCACTCCGACAACACCATTCATCAAGGATCTGAAGACAGTTCTGGAGCCGCAAACAGTCATCAACACTTGAAGTATTTGCGAAAATCTTAATATCGTTGTTTAATGTTTAATGTTTAACTGGGTCAATAAATATATTAAACAGTAATGTACCGAGTATGGAACCCTGCGGCACTTCCGAAGTTACGTGATAGGTGTTAGATTTGAAGTCCCCAACCTCAACAAATTGCCTCCTTCCATCCAGGTAAGATCTGAACAAGCCAAGCAAGCCCTCGGAGAATCCGATAGCCCTCATCCTGTCAATCAGAACAGAGTGATTTAGACAATCGAAGGCCTTAGATAGATCAGTATACACAACATCAACCTGTGAAGAACGGTCAAGAGCGGACGCAATGAACTGTGTGACAACTAAATTCGTTACAGTCGATCTCCCTGGATTGAAACCATGCTGAGAAATAGAGAGTCTGTTTTTCATGTGAAACAGTATTCGCTGAAAAAGGCAGGCCTCGAAAATCTTACAGAAGACACATAGTATGGCTATTGGTCGATAGTTTGATGGATTACCACTATCCCCCGCCTTGAAGACAGTGAAATGACAGTGTCATCAGCGTAACATGTCACAGTACAATCTTTACTATATTAAAACAGTATGTCATTAATGTAAATAAGAAACATTATCGGGCCAAGTGCTATACCTTGTGGTACTCCACAACATATGGCAATCGAATCACTCAACACACTATCCACCCTTTATTTTCTCCCTCACGGCTCGTCCGCAGCCTCGCCGGACCGATAGCACTGCAACATTTGGTTTATTGTGCATACTATCCACCATTACTCATTGTATTCTGTCTGTAAAGTAGTTTTCAAAGTGGCGAAATGTACTGATGACAAATGATATGTAAATAATACAATCTACATCTATGTTATTTTTTTCTCACCTGTGGTGGCAGATGCTGATGTGGGTAATGCTGGTTGGAAACTGAGATGGTGCTTGGTGTGGGGAATCCCCCATATCCCTGGGGCATGCAGCCCGGTGGGAACTGTGGCGCCATAAGCTGGTGGTGGTGATGATGGTGATGGTGGTGATGTGGCGGGGCCGCATACATGCCATGCACGTGACAGCTGTGCATGTGGGGCGGAGCGCCAGGGGGCGCCGTGCACAGAGAAATGTGCGGTGGAGTTGTGTAGCTCCACACTGCTGCTTCGTGATTCATTGGGATCGTCACTGGTACCTGCAAGCAAAACAACTAATGTTATGAATTTATAGCAGACAAGACTTTTCGTTATACAGGGTGAGCTAAGCTGATAATATCAGAGAGTGGCACTGAAAATTTAAACATATTACAATTTTTCTTTACTGATTGATAGCGAATTGTAAGGTGTATGTGATTGCTTAAATACTTTGGTGAAAATTTCTGATGTTTTTAGTCCTATGCAACAAGGGTTCTGCCTCTGCCTGAAAGATCTACACAAATAGCAGTTTATGATTTTTCAACAAAAACTGTTTATTTTGTACAGGATGTTGCTTTGGAAATGCTCCTGGACTTGATTAAAGCACATGACTGTCTAGGTCATGACCTTTTATTAAGCAAATTGTGTAAATAAAGCATAAAAGAAAATGCTTTAGACTCGTTTGTTTACTATTTAACAAAGAGTTGGCCACAAAAAGCAAAGAATTTTATTTGTGCTGTGCAAAGGGACCGTTTGTTAAATTATGCATATGATAAAAATTATCTGAACCAAAGACTTTAGTGACATACTTATGTAAGTTCTTATTTCTAACAGCTTGTGACATGAAAATATGATTGTTATATTAATTATTGTAAAATTGTTTTTTCAGATTTTCTTGAAAAAAATGTTTGCAAATTTTCATGTAATTTTTTTTTAAGTTTCGTAGAAAAGCTTTTTATGAATAATTATATCTTGGCAGGTCGGTAAATATTTTGAAGAGGTTAGTTGACAAGGAAAATCAGACCAGTGTTTGGGAATAAGTTTGTATATATATATATATATATATATATATATATATATATATATATATATATATATATATATATATATATATATATATATATATATATATATATATATATATATATATATATATATATATATATATATATATATATATATATATATATAATATATATATATATATATATATATATATATATATATATATATATATATATATATATATATATATATATATATATATATATATATATATATATATATATATATATATATATATATATATATATATATATATATATATATATATATATATTATATATATATATATATATATATATATATATATATAATATATATATATATATATATAGTGGCTTGGATAATTTTGTTAGCCAGGAAAATCAGCCCAGGCTTTCCCGGATAATTTTGTGTTTGCTTTGGGAAAACTTTTTTACCTCCGCAAATAACAAAGTCAGGCCAACCAAATTTGGTACACATGTTTGTATTATAAAACGTCTGGGGACAGCAAGTTCGTTATGGAAGTGATTTTAAAAACAAGACAGTTGCAACCCTCTTTTAGGTTCAAACTATGTTTTATAATGCTCATTCCGGTTGTTTTATATTCTAAGGTTCTAATGCACCAACTCACGACCAGGTGTGTGATACAGTTGTTCCAGCGCTTGTTGGTACAGCTGGAACATAAATTAAACGGCACAGATGAACGTTCGTGTGCGGTAACCGTTGTTCGACTAAATTATTTATTATTTTAATTTAATTTGAAGTATGTCAAATTAAAATGTCATTTTTGGTCTCCTACAAAATTTACAATTTCGGCAAAAATATGGGTAGTTGAGAAAGGTTTGCAGTTAAAAAAGTATTATTGAGTGATTAGTATTAATTGTAAATGGAGGTATCAGGTGAAACATTAGAAGAACGAAGTGGAACAGGAAAGAAATTTTTTGGAATGTCAAAATTTTAAGGTTTTGAATTTGGAGTGTTGTGAAGCAATTTTGGATGCAACTATGTATAAAATTATGTTAATATTCACCACAAGTCTTACACTTATTGAATAAACATGCTGTATAATTTTAAGCAATAAAGGTAATAATAATAATAGTAATAATAATATTTATTTATTTATTAAATACAATACCAAACGGGGAAATCCCAAAATAAAGAGATTGAACAAACATTAAATATTACAACAATAATCAGAGATCAACAAGTTAACACAATAAAGAAAAGAACTACAGCTGGATCACACGTCCATCAGCCCAGCAACAGATCTGAGAGTGGACTTGTTGCACTCGAAGATGCCAACGCAGCGATGTACATAGCTATATATAGAGCACATTCTTTGTACCAGTCAATTCATGTGAAACAAGACCTGACATCCGGAATTAACTCTGGCCGTGTGGAAGCACAACAAGCGTAAAATATGTGAACATTCCACGACATTATGCAACAGACAGAATAAAAATAATAAAGGGAAGTAGTTTAGAAGCGCAACAACAGACAGCTATATATTCATAGATAAAGCTTTAATTATGAATTATTCAGTAGGAGTTCTTATCTGTGCCCAGTATTTGACATTTTATAGCCATAAAAATTACATTTTTCATAAAATATACGTGTATCTTAAAAACATTATGTAAATTAAAAGGGAAACCTATAAAAAGCTGCCTTTTTTTTTCGCATGATGTTTAATTTCAATATCTTAGTTATTGTATTAATAGCAGCATTCTTTTAAAAAAATTTATTTCATATCCTACTTGCCTAATTAAGATTATTATAGAATAACAATTTACCTATGCCAAGTAGGTATGTGTCTGAAATGTTACAACATATTTTACCTTCCTTAATTTTTATTCAGATCCACAACTCAAAAGCTTCTATTTTCTTTCTCCTCTACTTATTTAAAGTCCAGATTACTGCAACTTACATTATAACGCTTTGTATGTGTGACCTGATGAACATTTCTCCCAGGTCTTAAGTTAAATTCATTATTTATTAGTGGGTATATATATATATATATATATATATATATATATATATATATATATATATATATATATATATATATATATATATATATATATATATATATATATAAAGTTTCATCAAGTCATACACACGGAGCGTCGTCATAATGTAAGGTGCGGAAAGATGGACTTTGAATAAGCAGAACAGAAAGAAAATAAAAAGAAAAGTTGACATAAAGAAAAATTACGAGGATATGTTACACTGATAGAAAGACGAACAAAAGTGCCCTGGGCAAGGTGGCAAGAAAGATGCTTGTTCAAAAATTTATAGAAATAAGGCAAAATTTGTCTGAAATCTTCTGAGACATAAATGATTTTCCGACATTTTTTAAAAGAGAAATACTTTGAGAAAAGAGAGAAGGTTGACCAGAATAAAAACTTCTGGAAAACCTCATTTAATTGATGGAGTGTAGAAGCCACAAGTCACAATGAACTGAAAAGAGCTGTGCTGGAGGGATAGTCATGGTTATGACGATAAGGCGACATCGCTTTTTGACTGTGATTATATATATATATATATATATATATATATATATATATATATATATATATATATATATATATATATATATATAAATATATATATATAGGTCTTTTAAATTATTTTAATAACTCATCCATTTTAAATTACCCTGAAAACTTTAACTTTGATGGTAAAGCTTTTTTAGGGGAACCTGTTTACCAAATTTCATTAAAATCACTGTATTATTTTTAGGAGCACTTTTTTTTCTTTTTCCTTCAAAATCAAACTTGGGTTTTAGGAATCATAAACCATAAAATCCCTCAAAAAGAGGAGTGGTTTAAAAGAATTTGGTGACTCACTTAACATTAAACATAGATTCATGCAGTGGTTCAAGATTGGAGTCGTATAATATGCAATACACCAATACAACTCTTGTGGCTCAATCATGGACTCATGAATCGTGAAATGAATCTAGAGTCTGTGAGCCAAGACGAGTGAACTCAGTGAATAGACTTATTTTAGTGAGTTGATTCATGTGAGTCAACGAAATGAGTGATTCTGCCCATCACTACTAACTTGGGAATCGGGACTGGTAGCTCTACCGGCAGAACGCAGTACTACAAAAAATCTGCACACCACAACTCAGCTTGTTTTTTTTTTGGGGGGTACCCTCTCATATGATGTAGATGTATAATATTGCGTGGACAGTTTTTTCATAGGGCGATTTTATTGTGTTAACGTCATTTTACAAAAGTACTTTGCAAGTCTACAACTTAGGTAGGTCTCTTATTGAAGAATATCTCTGGTGTCTATAACTACTTGCACATGCTGGATTTATAAGCATGTTTCTTCAATAAATTATTATTCACTATATATATATATATATATATATATATATATATATATATATATATATATATATATATATATATATATATATATATATATATATATATATATATATATATATATATATTTAGTTCATTAAATATTTTACAAAAAAATATATATTTCTATTTTTGTATTGCAGTAAAAGTAAAACTTTTAAAAATTCTGATAAAAAACGTTAAACTTGCAACCCGCTCAGAACAATAAGTGTACAGAGTCATGTGGTGATGATTCTGTTAATCATATTGAAAAATTAAGAAGCCAAACTGAGAGTGGAAAGAGATAGAGAAGCAGTGCTGGCACTTGAACAACATGGGAAGCAAGGCTTGAGAAAAATAGAGATATGTTTATTGCTTTCATAGACCCGACAAAAAATTCGACAATGTTGACTGGAAAATATGGATCATATGAAGAGAGCTGGACGGGACCAAAAGGATATCCCAATTTATACAAAAATCAAAATGCTATAAGATATGTTAATTTGAAGCTAAAGGAAGAAAGGGTGTACATCAGGGATAAGCATAACTGCCATATTTGTTCAATTTATGTAAATTTTTTCCCTCAGGGCTCGTCCGTGGCCTTGCCGCCCCGATAGCACTGCAACCTTTGGTTGATTGTGCATAACCTTAGTCTTACTCCACCCATTCCAAAATCACTGTGCCTTGAACTAGTCTGCACAGCGATTGGTAGGGTGAAGTTTTATATTGCTCTGTCTCTGGTCTAGACTTACCGTAGATCAGTTGTCTTTTGCGGTCCAGAGCTTTACACTCACACAAGATGTGCTGGGCTGATTCCTCCCCCTCGCTGCAGAGTCTGCATGCGAGGTCCCCTTTAAACCGCCCCATTTTATGCAGGTGTTTCTTGACGGCCATGTGTCCCGTCAAGAAACCTGTTGTGTTTCTGTGCTGTCCTCTGCTAAGATTTAGCAGCTCCACAGCTCTCTTTGAACTGGGTCCGTCAATTATTGACTTCTCATGTCTGAGCCCTGGACAATCTGCCCAGTACACCTTGTGTTCGTTTCTGACCCAGGACTTAATGGCTCCCCTGGCAGTGCTCTTTGTCACGCCTAGAGCCGGTTCTGGTCCCATAAATGCTTCTGCTGACCCTCTCTTCGCGAGACTGTCAGCTTCTTCATTGCCTTTGACCCCGGAGTGACCCGGCACCCAGATAAGGGTCACCTCATTCTGCCCAGCCAGGTCGCTCGTCTCATCACGGCACTCACTCACCAGCCAGGAATTTACCTGTGGGCTACTTAGTGCCTTAAGGGCTGCCTGGCTGTCTGTGGCTATGAGGATCCGCTTGTTGGTGTAGCCCCTCCTCCCTTCAATTTATTTACAGAAGATACAACAATATAGATTGAAGAAAAGACAACAAGTTTCAAAATAAATATAAAAGGGTTTCACTGCCTAAGAGACACATATGATATAGTCCTGATAGGTGAAACTGAAAAAAATTGCAAAGGATGATCAGTATATTAGGTGATAAATTAAAAAGAATCAATTGAAAACAAAAGTAATGAAAATAAGTGTGAGAATATGACTGAGAAAATGCTGAACAACTTGAACAAGTAGAAATGTTTATCCACCTTGGGAGTATTATTACAAACGATGGTATATAGAACTGAGGAGGATCGAGTAAATATTTTTGTGAATTATAGTCCCGTTTTCAATGCATTTATCTTATAGTTAGTAAGTGAGACAATGAATATATATATATATATATATATATATATATATATATATATATATATATATATATATATATATATATATATATATATATATATATATATATATATATATATATATATATATATATATATATATATATATATATATATATATATATATATATATATATATATATATATATATATATATATATATATATATATATATATATATATATATATATATATATATATATATATATATATATATATATATATATATATATATATATATATATATATATATATATATATATATATATATATATATATATATATATATATATATATATATATAGTAATTTTCACACATTTGATAATTTGCACAAAATTTGTTAAATAAATTTTAGAAGAAATTAAAGGAGAAAGTGTGTCTAACACTAAACTCGTATTCTTTTTATAGCGAATTATCTAAAAGAGAAAAAAAATGTCGAAAGTAAGACTGAAAATATCTTCAGAAGAGGATTATATTACATATAAAAATTATGTCTGTCATCAGCACACGGGTGTATTTCTCGTCAAAGCACATGGCGTAATCCTATGTGGTTGATGATGCCTATTATAAGTTATTTACTAAAGTCTAATGATACCATAAAGCAAAACACTGCAGAGACACAAGTAGATTAAGAGACAATAAATAGAAATAAAAATGGCACCTGAGGAAACATATCTCTTTTAATATGGAACAGTTCTCAATCAGCGGAAAAGTTTCTACATTAAAATCTAACATGAAAAGATTCCACCAAATGAGAGCAACTATAATCAGAGGATACTTATAAACTCGATGTCTATATTTATTTATTTTAATAGTCGGGTTAAAAAAAAAAAAAGGTAAGATGCTTACTGGCAATTAGGCCATTGCTGACCCTTTTTGCTCATCTAAACTAACCCACCCTCCACCTTGAGCTCGATCTCAACGACGACAGTGATTTGAAAAATCATCCGCCGCCGGTGAGTCTCGAACCGACGTCCCCCGAGTCCGTATTGAAAAATCTGAATCGACTTTCCCGCACGGCCACGGAGGCGCTAATCGGCTTAACTCAACTTTACTATTAAATAAATTTTAATTCGATTTACAGATACTAAAAATAAACTAATAGTTATACTTACCACTATAATAAGCCAGACTTGAAACATGTTTAAGGTGTAAGGCTGTAGAATAATAGGTTAGGTAATAATTATTTTGGTTTGTTGAAAATATAAATATAACAATGCAGTATTAGAATTTTCCTATTTTTTGTTTCTTTATAATGTACAAATTTCCAATATTGCTGACAATTACTAATTTGTTTTAAAATAGGCATGTGCTTATTTAATACAGGATACATTGTAAAACCTTTCACCACCACAAACCAGCTGTAAATAAAAACATTAAATCTGACATTTCCAAACCAAAACAAACTTTCCTACAGGTGGGGGAAACTGTCAAATGACAGACGACAGGTGACAGCTGACATTTGTCAGCGCCACCAACTCATCACATTTTCCTTAACTTCTTACACACAAAGAAGACTATAGAGGAGCAAAACTTAAATTGTCAATAAAGGCTAGTATTATGTTGCACAAAATTACCAATTGACCCAAAGAAAAAGTTTTTCTGGATATTACACTGCAACCTCTTGCCTGTAAGAAGTCTTAACATAACATTGTAAAGAACTGATCAACAA
The DNA here is from genome assembly GCA_964006375.1 of Tillus elongatus. Lineage (NCBI taxonomy): Eukaryota > Metazoa > Arthropoda > Insecta > Coleoptera > Cleridae > Tillus > Tillus elongatus. The sequence continues at coordinate 281,621,536 of OZ023262.1, forward strand.
TTTTCCAATTGTGGGTCCTGTCACCTATACAAGGCTACCATCACTAGAAATACATACTGGTTTTGCTCGTTAATGTGTTATAATAATGATAATACACATCTAAAATAACTTGATTGCTGCCTTCCAGAACACTAAGGGATGTATCACAGTGGCGACCTCTCGTGTGTGACTAGACACTGAGCATTGATATTATCAAGATCCAAGACTAATAAAAGTATGAACAGATGCATTAGATGGAAAAGTTATGGAAAAAATTACTTTATTTGTTATGTGAAAATTTTAAGCAGCTAATTGAAGTTTCGTAAGAGTAGTCCAACATACAGGGTGATTGGTAATTCGATACATTTCTTCAGAGATCCGATGAGAGAAGATGTCAATTTGAGCCTAAATGCCTTATCTGAAAATCAATTGTTTTTGAAATGACATTTTTTTAAATTTTTCCCCAAACAGTAGATCTTGATGTCTTTAAGTGACTGTTTTAAGAAATCTGCTTAATATTTTTGATCTTTTCAGACTACATAATTACACCAACATTACGTTATTATGTTTGAAATGAAAACAAACCATAAACACTTTGCTCATGTGAAAGCTTCCAAAGAGAACTTGCAAAACAATTTTTTTTTAAATTATCTACGCAAATTTCTGGTCTGCTTTTTTCAGAAAATAATTCAGGTAACCCGCATACATCTTTTTTTCTCAAAAACTTCTTCATTGCAAAAGCTAACCAATGAGGTACAAATATTACAACAAACAATTGACAGTCTCAAAATAAATTAGCAAAAATGTTACAGGTGGCAGAATTTACTCAACTACTTAGGACTCTATTGTTAGTGAAACTGCGGCAGTTCGGGAGTAGTCGCTAAAAATCAAGTTCCGGAACCTTGTGTACATGACAAAATTTGGACAACTATCAGGTAGTTTCCATTGTTAGCGTGTTTGTTAGTGAATTTCATAATTATTTCCTAGTTATCTAGCATTGAAAATTAGAGGCTTCCATTTTGTTATTTGTTTTTGTTATTTTTTACCATGGTCTTATACAGCCACAAAGAATATGCAGACATCTTGTATGTCTACGGATATTTGGAAGCTTGTAGAGAATATGAACATCGCTTCCCGAAACGTCGCTTCTCAAACCGTCGCATACCAAATGTTTGTGTTTGTAACAACATATCGAAATATAGCTGAAAATGGTTCCGTAATGTCTGGAAGATTTGACGTTGTTTCTAACTAGATAATGAGGAAGATATATTATGTCATTTTGATAAAAACCCAAGCACTTCCAGACGTGAAGTGGCAAGGCGAACCAGAACGTCAAAATGTCAAGTTTTCTCCACAATATGCAGATTAAGATGGCATCCTTACCACTATACTCCTGTCCAGGGCATGGAAGAAGGTGATCCTTTTAGAAGAGTAGAATTCTGTCGCTTTATTCTTAATTCAGATGGAGAAGATGCAAGAACCAACATTTTATGGACTGATGAATCAAATTTCAACTTTAAGGGCATAACGAATTTCCACAATTTAAATTTTTGGGCGAAAGAAAACCCTCATTTAACAAAGGCAACTAGTTATAAAAAGAGGTATTAATAGAAGTCATCGGCTCCTATTTAATAGGACCATATTTTGTACTTAAATTATTAACAGAGAAATTAATTAACATTTTTTGAGATATGAGCAGCAGGTGCTTCTAGATGTTCCTCTGGTAGTCAGACAGCAAATTATATTCGAAAAGGATCGTTGTTCTGCGAATTATCGTATGACAGCTATTGGATCAAGAGTTTTGTGATAGTTGGATTGGAAGGCCAGGCACAATACTTTGGCCAGTGCGAAGTCCAGATTTGACACATTTAGACTATTACGCCTGGAGTCATATGAAAGAGATGATCTCCACAACTCTAGTAAATACAAGAGAAAATCTAAGACAAAGGATAATAGATACTGCCCAACAAATATGAATACCCTGGCAACCAGACTGAATTTTAAAATTCATCAGGCATCAAACGCTACATTCACAATCCCTACATTTTTACTGTTTCTTAAAAAAAATGTATCACCTGTAACATTTTTGTAATTTATTTAGAGTGTCAATTGTTTGTTGCCATATTTATACCTCATTAGATAGCTATTGCAATGACGCTTTTGAAAAAAAATGTACCCATGTTATCTGAATGATTTTCCGAGAAAAGCGGACAAGAAATTTGGGTAGATAATCTTGAATTTTTTTTTTGCAAAAAAGCGCAATCACAAACATGATGTCTCACATAAACATTTATAGTCATTTGGATACAAAACTCAAACAATTGATAAACAGAAAATATACTCAACAAAAAATACATTAGAAGGCTGAACAAAAAAAAATCCTGTGCTTCATGCATTGAGAGTGATTGTATGCATGCAGAATGGGAAGAAAAACCCCCAGGATGAAGAGAGTTTCTGCCCCATCAGCCAAAAACACGGGAGGTTCTTCTTCCCCTTGTTCATGCATACAACCACCTTCAAAGCATAAAGCAGCAGAAAAATTTCTTGCTAACAACCCCAAAGAAAGTTACAGTACCTGGGGCGAATATGAGTGTTGTGCGAGGTCGACAGGGTTTAAAGGAGGTATTGCTGCAAAATGTGAAAAACGCATCTTTTGAAAGACGGACTAAGTGATTTTTTTAGTATTTTCTGCTCATATTTCCTCCCCGCCTAGCACCCCTATTCATTCTTGGTACTTTAACTTTCTTGGGAGATGTTTGCAACAAATTTATCTCCTGGCTTGTGCATCCAAGGGGGGTTTTAAGCATGTTTCTATAAAAAAATTCTTTTCTACGTGCAGTAAACTGCAAATTTAGCGAAATTACATTCCACTTCGTCGCCTATAATGTCTTTTTCAGATCATATAGAATACAGCACTAAATTAGATAAGTTCACCTACATTTTTATTTGTTTTTTATTTTTATATTACATATATAAGCACAAGATAGTTATAATTAAGGGGGCCCTTAATTAACATTGTGGCAACACAAACTTGAAAAGTAGAAAGTTATTTAGAGCGGTTTACAGTCATAAACTTAATTTCATCATCAAGTCACAGTAGTATTCTGATCATAAAAAATTACTTCTAACTGAATGCACACAAAAATTAAAAACAGTTTCGTAATTTATTAAGAGATTATGGGATGTGATGAAACGTCAAACTCACTGTACTGCCGCATAATATTATTATGTTAAGACTGTACTCACCACATGTCGCATGCGCCTGACTGTGCAAAAATAGATAGCAGCATTATCATATCTTTTTAATAATTGTATCACGTCTAAAGCCTAATATTTGACGTTAAATTTCCAATTTGCTAGCAATTAGCAAACCATAACTCAGTGAAGTATTTTTTGAGTTATCGGATGATACATATTTATACACAGGGTGGCCGATTGAAAACGAGCTGGCAGCCATAACTGCCAGGAAAGATTTTGTCGGAAAAACATCAACACCTCAAGTTTGCATGAGGGTGACAACTTTTGACGCAAAAAGTATAGCCCAAAGTTTCCCCCTAAGCGGAGGTTCATCCCCTTATTTTTTTCAAATGGGAATAGGGACCATGTGATAGTAATTCTTTTTATTCCATATACATGGCTTTTTGATTTTTTTAATTCAGTCTGTTCGTTTAGAAGATATGGATTTTTGAAATATCACTAATGCATTTCCCGAGAAATTCTTAATGCTTCAGTTGGGCCTTGCCAACGTCCTTTACAAGATAAATTCCTGTAACATAGAAATGTAAATTTCGGTACATATTTTCTTTTAATATGATATCCTTGTGTACCAAATTTGATTACCATAGCTTTTTTATTTTGAGATAAATTTTTTTTTGCGAAAGAAAACCCAAAATTTTTCTAAAAAACCTGGTTTGAGTTTCCTGGCTAACGAATTTAGCCACGCCACTTACAAAAGGAGGGTAGATGCCAAATTTTATCAAAATCGGCCCATTATTCTTTGAGTTATTGGTGTGATACATACATACATACATACATACATACATACATACATACATACATACATACATACATACATACTACATACATACATACATACATACATACATACATACATACATACATACATACATACATACATACATACATACATACATACATACATACATACATACATACATACATACATACATACATACATACATACATACATACATACATACATACATACATACATACATACATACATACATACATACATACATACATACATACATACATACATACATACATACATACATACATACATACATACATACATACATACATACATACATACATACATACATACATACATACATACATACATACATACATACATACATACATACATACATACATACATACATACATACATACATACATACATACATACATACATACATACATACATACATACATACATACATACATACATACATACATACATACATACATACATACATACATACATACATACATACATACATACATACATACATACATACATACATACATACATACATACATACATACATACATACATACATACATACATACATACATACATACATACATACATACATACATACATACATACATACATACATACATACATACATACATACATACATACATACATACATACATACATACATACATACATACATACATACATACATACATACATACATACATACATACATACATACATACATACATACATACATACATACATACATACATACATACATACATACATACATACATACATACATACATACATACATACATACATACACATATATATATATATATATATATATATATATATATATATATATATATATATATATATATATATATATATATATATATATATATATATAGTAATAATAAATTTATTTATCAATCACTTTACAAAGTATAATACAATTTCAGGATGCAGCAAGTGCGTCATAGTAGCGAATTTTCATAAGAATTCTACACTATTATTATATGGCATATTAGTAAAGTTAATACTTTAAACTTACACAGACCTTGAAGATCGATTTTAGAGGACCTAGTGCGCGCGAATTTGAAGAATTCTTTCGAAAGTGTTGCCATTAATATCTGTCTATTATTAAAAAAAATCTTGTGTTCTAACTACTTTTGAGACAAATGACCAAACCTCAATTTTGTATGAAGCTCAAGAACTAAATTTTGCTATATCTGTAGATAGTGTGTCTCTTTAAAAGAAACTTGTATTACAAATTTCATCAAAGTTACATGTATGAAAAAGTTCCAAAAGGAAACTGAATTCATATTTAGAAAAGTAAAGTATCTGCCAAATTATAAACATACCAGTTATTTTTCCTTATTAATCGCCAGTATGATTTCGTTTTAGTCAACCTAATCAAACTGGTTTTTTCAATATTAACAATAACAAAATGTCTCCTGAAAATCATAATTTCAGGCTCAAAGGTGACAAACTTGTTTAGGTGTTTTAAACAAAAATGAGATCTTGTTCAAAACGTATGAAATCTGTCCACTATTGTTTCTCCAAATGTCAAAATAAAACATTAAAAAACATACATTCATTGAGCTGGATTCGATCATGCAATCTTCTGCGTAGCAGTCCAGCACGCTTCCAATGCGCTATCTTCTGATACGTCAACTAACGTTTTGTCTACATGATACTTAACACAGGCCTAATGCCTGGGGTAGAATATGAAAAGTATACGTAACAATTAATTACAGAATTAGTACAATTGCCATTGAAACACATTAAAGGATTATTTCGGTCTTATATGACTTCTTATGTTTAAGTTTAAGGATAAAAGAAACTATTTTAGAATCATTTTTATAGACTTGACTTGATTTTGTTTACATTTCTACTATATTATGTGACAGATTAATATATCTATGCTGCGCTAAAACTGTATTTGGGGCCGTTCATAAAGCTACCAATATAGTGGATTTTAATAATTTATTGAATCCCCCGGTTCAATCAATAACAATCACTTGGCAAATATTTAATTTCATGTTGTTTGTTATTTTCTAGAATTGCGGCAGAGATTTCACGATTGCTGGTTCGGATAGTATGTTTTATGCCTGGTATATATTTAGTTTGGTTACCCGTGATGTATGGTTTATAGCTGTTGTATGAATCAATCTACGTGTGGCAGTTAACTACTCTGTCTGTCAGGCATTGGACTTTAACCACTAAGTTGTTTCAACGCATGTCTTTGGGATTTTATTTTTAATTTGAAAAAACTCTAAATATTGTGTACCAAATTATTTAAAATTCACAACATAGGTTTATTTGCACTATTTCTAGCCACGTGTAAAGTCTCATTCCAGTTAAACTGATACTTACAAAAATCTCATCTCCCCCTCTCCCCTCGCCGGCCATCTCCTCTCATCACCCCCCTCTCCTCTCCCATCCTCACTCCTACCCCTCAAAGACACCACCCCCCTCCCCTCCAGAGTTCCACCCCATCCCACAATTCCATACTATCAGCGCATAGTACAGATTTCTCATGACAGTCGAATCAAAAGTTCCCTTTAATTGTCTATACATAAGCAATAGGCCGCGAAGTTTCGAGACCAATTTCTTTATTTGACTATCCCCAAATGTGAGCCTACCTTTATTCCCAAATATTTTATACTACGGCGGACTCAATTTCAATGTTTGATTCCGGCCTTCCAATGATCAGTTATTGGATGCAGGCAACATGGATACACTATAAGAGAACGGAACAAACTTTGTTTTCTTTAAATTTATGATCAGAAGATTTTCATTAAACCAGCCTGTAATCAGCAACAAGTCATTCTCAATCTCCTGGCGTAGAATATCCCATGAGTCCGATTTATAAATTATGGTAGTATCATCTGCGAATGCACTACATCTCCTACCGATGGCAGCAGATGTATTCAAGTAAATAGTTAAAAGACTTGGGCCAAGTACAGTACCTGCGGTACACCAGTCAATAATTTGTGATATACTGTTGTAAGCAGGATGCTTACTGGTTTAAGTATTTGGATTTATGATATCTTTACATACATAAATGTTTGTTTGATTCTGACATTTTTTTAATGAAAAATCGCCACAAGTAATTTAATTATCGTAAATTTATCTACCATAAAACGCATAAAATATGTAGGCCGCAAACAGGCGGAATTTCAATGTATTTACTTATGTGTAATCAGAACACCTTACCAAGCGAAAAGCGCGCGGTACAAGGATCAAATTTTAAAAACCGCACCGTGTGCGAGAGGACAAGTTGGTAACCTCTTATCGGGTCACTGAGTTTGCACATATAAAAGTGCAAACTCGGGATTTAATAAAGAGATAGAAAAATACGGAGCGAAAAGAACAGTGGACGGGCGGCGGCCTCGGGGCATAGGCAGTTCGCCGCCACGGCTGTGTCATGGTTTCGGTTAAGTAAATTCGAGAGAATAAGTGAGATTTCACAGTGAGAGAATGAAAAAAAAAACGATTAACGCGGACGCGTGTGATGTATCGGCCGATAGAGGGGCTGTTGAGGCAAATTACACAGAGCTAGCGCATAGCTCCAGAATTTGGTGAGTCCATTCCTTTTTTTTAAGCTATTGCTTAGAATTGTCTTGTATTTGAAGGGCTGGCTGTCCCGTTGTACCGATTTAATACTTAAACTTGAATTATATGTATATTTTTGAATCATATGGGCTGTAAGCTAAATTAGTGTAGGTAATTTTGTGCCGTAGGGCGCTGTATTAGAATAAGAAAGAATGAAATCAGATTAAAATTTCGGGTTTGTTTTATGATAGAAATTTTAATGGATGGGGGAAAGAATTTAGGAGATTTTATTATACGAGGGAGAGAGTCAATCATTAGACTAGGACAAGGATACCGGGGGCAAGAACAATGTAGTTCTCGCCGGTATCAACTTTATATATAACATTTAATCCACTCTAAGGTTTGGAAAAACCTCTTACACCCTTCTGTTTAAATAACCCTTAGGATTTGTATTATTATAATTTTGAGGTTTAGTATAATTTTAACCAGGCTTAAAACCTTTTGAATTAAGGAATTTTTATTGAAACATTATTGAAAGTTTTCTTTGGTTTAATTTTTATAATACGGGAACCTTTATAGATCAAAGGGGGTATTAAAATTTGTTCAGCTGTGTAAAATATTATCTGTATAAATTTTATTTTTTCATTAAAGTAATTTTAAAACTAGATGCTGGGTTTCATTATTAGCTTCGGAAGCCCTAAACTAGGGTGCATTTTAACAGTTTCTTATAGGGTGACTCTGATGTACTAGAGTCACTGAGTATACACTAAGACTGCATATATAGTAAAATTCTGGGAATTCGACCCAGATGCTCGGTCTTTAGTGTTCCAAATAAATTTTGGCAAGACCTCCCTTGAAGGTCGTAAAACTTAAATATTAAGTTCAAGGTAACAAGGGGATAGAAAAGGGACACACGTTCTGCCGCTCGAAACGTTGCCGACCCTAAAACATAACTAAATCAATAATTACTTAAATTTTGATAATAATAATAATAGCGCACTAGGAAAGAATTGAAAAACCAATGTTCTAAAGGGTAGTAAAAGGTTCGTAAAACCCCCCGTTACAATTGGTGACAGCGGTGGGATTTTAATTTTTTTGTGTTTTTATATATGATCGGTACTCCAGACAGCTACAGCCATCCCCTTAAGCCCTTAAAAATTTTCTGCGCTAAGTCTTGTGTCAAATAAAATCGCCGGAACGTTGAAGTAGATAAAGATACACATATTACAATTAGTAAAGATGGGAGTTTTGGAGCTAGAGTAGAAACGTTGAGTGATTAGGGCGGTTTTCGTTTTGTTAGGGGAGAGAAATATTATTTTAATGAAAGACACAAGATTTAGGGTAGAAATCGAAAAATTTCACTAGGACCTATCCTAAAGAACGTTGAACAACTGCTGGCATTAATCAACAATTATTTTTTCATTGTGCGCGTGGCCCTTTCTCATAGATATTTGAAAATAGGGTTTTCAGGTCAGTTAGGCATTAGATAACTTGAAAATTCAGAAAAAAAAATAGAAACATGGAGACTGTTTCGAAAAATAGATAGGTGAACGTCTTTCAACGGGAAATGTTAAATGTAGGGTGGTCATTTAGGAAGGGAGGAAGTAGAGAGATTTATTATTAGGAGACACTGTGGCTTGGACAATGTAAGGTTAGATTACAAAAAGAAGGAGGAAGGCATATTTTATTTTCGTGCGAGGGCAGTAAATAAAATTGGAGCTAATAGCGCTATTACTAGGTTTAAACTCCAAGGCGTAGAGGGAGTCGAGTTCAATTTTCGTGCTAGGGGCAGAAAACAAGGGGACTCCAAAACGTAGGGAGAAGATTTTAGTTTCCGTGCAGGGGCAGGAAATAAAATCGCAGTTAGTAAAGCTATTAATAGGGAATCAGGGAACATAATAAATTTCAGAGAGAGACTTTTCCTAATGTTTAATTTATTTTATTTACCCTACATGTTACTAGCCAGACCTTAAAGGGCCACAGAGCGTGATATTTAGGTAGACGAGAAAGCCAGTAGTGGTTCAATCAACGAGGAAAAAAAAATTTCAGCTAAAACCCTAACCAATGAGGGCTTAGACATGTTGGATTTTATTTTATTTATTTATTTTTTTTTTTTGGCTTAAGGTACAATCCCCATATCGGGCCATGATTGTCTCGTTTTACGTTGTTTTTTTTTTTTTTCAGCTTCAAAGCTGGGGTAGCTCTGAAGGTAATAACGGTTAGAGCTGTAATAACTAGAGGGTTTAGAGAGCCCCGTTTAATAGCGTACTAGGAAAAATTTTAGCGAGACGGTGGGCACACGTAGGGGGTGACACTAGTTTAAGAGGTAAACAAAATACAGAGTAGGACTCTTGCGAGGAGCGTAGAGAGTTCTAAAAGTTAAGGAATTTGAATTTTAATTTAGCGAATTACAGTTTTCAGGGCGCAATATATAACTAGACAGGATATATATGCAAATATATGTCGGTTGTGATTTATTAATTATTATTTTTTTTGTTTGCCTCTTTCAGGAAATTATTGTTTTCGGGGCGAAATAAATACAAATATAAAATATCTAGCTAGGATATAATTATCCTCATTCGGGGAAAACATTTCTTTTCTCTCTCTGTAGTTTAGAGAGTTCTTAGTGCTGGTTTCCCAATTTGCCAAAAATTCGCTTGAATAATTTTCCAGGTCAATTCCATTTTGGGAGCGCCCTGTTTTGGAGAATTTTAAAGAAAATGACTAGGACCCTATACCTAAGTTTTAAAGGGCCGCTGGATTGTTAATCTAGGTTTTACTTGCGAAATATTATAGGGTTACAATTTGGGCGCATATAGGTTTTGTTGTGCGTTAGTTCGAGAGCGTGTGGTTGGCTTAAGAGTGCAGAGTAGTTGAGCGAATTTAAGGTCAACAGACGGGTTTTATTTCCCATTTAAACCACCAGGCGGGCACCATAAAGTCAGCTGGCAGTCTGACGGGAAGGTTAAGAATATTTTCAGGATAGAGTGTTTCATTTCCTTCCCTATTTAGGGCTGGTAGATTTGTATGTGTGATTGAGGTTTACCTAACCCAGGAGCGAATCGTTTCTCCGTAGGTATGAGAGCGAGAACAAGACGGGGGGGTCAGAGCGATACGGCTCTAGAGACATAATAGTCACCTTAATTTTGAATAGCCTGGGAACCATAACCGTGGGGGGTGGTTGGCATGATTTCAAGTTGGGACTTTATGTATGAGTGTGTGTGTGCCAGGGCACGAAATATTACTGCTGACTGAGTTAAGTTAGAGGTAAACGGCATCAGACGGTGGTAATGGAGATGATCTCCGTAAATGTATACGAGGGCAGGTTGAGAAGTTTTATGTATGGGTGTTTGTATGTGTGTGTATGTGTGATGAAATATTTCCCCTCTCAGGGGTTGACAATGAATGCCATTTGCTCCTACGGGAGAAGAAGGGAATTTTCTCTGTGTGGAAATCACGGCCTACTAATAACAACTTTGGAATGATAATCAACCTATTTTCTTGTTTTCCATCTGTCAATTTATAGGGCTATGAGCCCGAATTGACTTTAAAAAATTCCTGGTAGCTGCCCAGGCTAGGAACCTGGAGGGCATATGTAAAGGTACTAGGGATTTTTCTTAACCAATGTGCGCCACTGGGGCGCTTTAGTATCTAAAAATTGCCTCATTCAATGTGGAAGCTCGCTTAGTAGAAGGAGTTTAGTAGTAATTGTGGTAGCTTCGTTTTGTCAGGGTAGATAAATTTTAATGCGGGGAGAACACCCGTCGAGTAGATCAATTGCTTTGCGGGAAATTCCTTGTGTGTTCGCATTATGTATGTAACGAGAAATATTGCCTCAAGTAGAAAACATGGGGAAGTTCGCCTTAGGGAGACGTAGGGACGAATTTTATAGGAAGTTTAGAAGGGAACCTTCGGGGTTAAAACAGAGTTGAAAGGGCCTCTCAGTGGCCGGGGAAAAAAAAATAATTTGGAACATTGAATGGGGAAATTAGATAAAGGAAGGCACACGGGCTAAACCAAATTTTTTGTTTTGTAATGATTAGTCAGTGTGTTCTTCAGATTTTCGCAAACTATTGATCTTGGATCTAACCATATCCCTTGTATTTTTGTTAACTATTCTTATCTGAACGGTGCGATAGGTGTGACAAATTGTAAGTTAATTCTAAGAACTTCCCAAACGTCGCACCTGACATTTTTAAAACCAAAACAGTGTTTAAACTAAAGTGAGTGCAACCACAAAGGAAGAGGAGGCGTCTCACCCCTCACAACATAACGGCTCAGTGCTCGTACCACTCTTCCAGCAAAGGTGAACAGACATTTGTTAAGGAAGAGTTTAGTCGGGTTCACGAACACAATGCATAAACAATTTGTCGAGGGACTTAGTTAAGGACTTTACCGTAGGGCGAGATGATTGAACTAATAGACAGTGTGGGAAGGAAGTGACGTTAACGCGACCGGGATAGGACAAAGACCGGGAGTGAACTTTAACAGTAATTTAAGGCAGGTAAATGCTGAACTTATCCGGAAGACCAGGGGGAGCGAATGGTCTGGGACCGGTGGTGTTCGCGAAAGTGAAAGGGACTTCCGGAGATAGTAACGATTTCGTAAACAGTTTAACGTGCGAGTCCGACTATCTCGTGAGACGACAACCCACCGACGCGGTGTAGTACGGGGCCAAGCGGGGGTTACAGCAGACGACTGCAGCGACTGAAGCCCAGTACTCACGCCTTTCCATCCTCAAATGTCACGCATGCCCAGATGTAACTTAATGGGAGTACAAGGTGTAGCTAGTTTCCAAGGATGAATGGAGGGCGTTTTGTTGTGGAAAAAAAAACAGCACCTTGAGGCAAATGAATGATACTTGCCTTGTGGAGATAATCAGTCTTGGTAGTAAATGGAGCTGGTTACGAGTATAGCAAGAGGAACACCCGAGGCAAAAATGTCAAGGATTGCCGGGTGGAGATGACCATGTTGTTGGGTGTTTGGGCATACCTTTTCCTAGTACTTTATGGGAAAGTGTTGTCCAGAACCAGGTCTATTAAGATGTGTGGTCCAGGAATTGCAGGGCAGCCTGGTGAGTTAATGCCAGACAGATTTTATAGCAAAGCAGGGGTAGCGCTAGCAAACACAAACAGCGCCCCTATGTCGTAGCAGCTGATGAGAAACATAGAGACTAGTTTTAATGCATTAAAACGACATACATGAAGAAACTAGCAAGCTTAGCATTATATTCGTTTTCGACTTGTGTTGTAATGCAAGCGAGAAGAAGTTTAGTATGGGGGCAACATAGTAGTGTCAAAGTATATGAGGCATTTGGGGCGTGATATTCTGGAACGGGCCAGTATATGGTGGGCCCAGGCATTTTGGTGTACGAGATTTGGTCAAGGATATCTAAATATGGAGTAGATGGAGGTACCCGATGCAATCAACTCTTCAAAGAGCCAAGCCGAAGACTGCGTACGGTACTGCACTGAGCTGTCAGAGGACCAGCAGCAGCATCGGCATTCGTGAGACGCCAACGAGAATCAACCCACCACGCCACCACGAGTGCTAGTGTTTTAAACAAAACCAGTGCTTCTAAACCAAACGTGCGTGTTAGGTTAGGTTAGGTTAGTCACTTTTCTTTCCCACTGAGTATTCGGGACAGCTATCACCTTGGATATTGAGACAAAATTTTCCTACGGATAAATTTTGTCTTCAAGTTGGGGTCAGATGTAAGCAGGATGCTGCCGGTTTAAGTATCTATTGATATTGAGACAAAATTTTCCTACGGATAAATTTTGTCTTCAAGTTGGGGTCAGATGTAAGCAGGATGCTTACTGGTTTAAGTATTTGGATTTATGATATCTTTACATACATAAATGTTTGTTTGATTCTGACATTTTTTTAATGAAAAATCGCCACAAGTAATTTAATTATCGTAAATTTATCTACCATAAAACGCATAAAATATGTAGGCCGCAAACAGGCGGAATTTCAATGTATTTACTTATGTGTAATCAGAACACCTTACCAAGCGAAAAGCGCGCGGTACAAGGATCAAATTTTAAAAACCGCACCGTGTGCGAGAGGACAAGTTGGTAACCTCTTATCGGGTCACTGAGTTTGCACATATAAAAGTGCAAACTCGGGATTTAATAAAGAGATAGAAAAATACGGAGCGAAAAGAACAGTGGACGGGCGGCGGCCTCGGGGCATAGGCAGTTCGCCGCCACGGCTGTGTCATGGTTTCGGTTAAGTAAATTCGAGAGAATAAGTGAGATTTCACAGTGAGAGAATGAAAAAAAAAACGATTAACGCGGACGCGTGTGATGTATCGGCCGATAGAGGGGCTGTTGAGGCAAATTACACAGAGCTAGCGCATAGCTCCAGAATTTGGTGAGTCCATTCCTTTTTTTTAAGCTATTGCTTAGAATTGTCTTGTATTTGAAGGGCTGGCTGTCCCGTTGTACCGATTTAATACTTAAACTTGAATTATATGTATATTTTTGAATCATATGGGCTGTAAGCTAAATTAGTGTAGGTAATTTTGTGCCGTAGGGCGCTGTATTAGAATAAGAAAGAATGAAATCAGATTAAAATTTCGGGTTTGTTTTATGATAGAAATTTTAATGGATGGGGGAAAGAATTTAGGAGATTTTATTATACGAGGGAGAGAGTCAATCATTAGACTAGGACAAGGATACCGGGGGCAAGAACAATGTAGTTCTCGCCGGTATCAACTTTATATATAACATTTAATCCACTCTAAGGTTTGGAAAAACCTCTTACACCCTTCTGTTTAAATAACCCTTAGGATTTGTATTATTATAATTTTGAGGTTTAGTATAATTTTAACCAGGCTTAAAACCTTTTGAATTAAGGAATTTTTATTGAAACATTATTGAAAGTTTTCTTTGGTTTAATTTTTATAATACGGGAACCTTTATAGATCAAAGGGGGTATTAAAATTTGTTCAGCTGTGTAAAATATTATCTGTATAAATTTTATTTTTTCATTAAAGTAATTTTAAAACTAGATGCTGGGTTTCATTATTAGCTTCGGAAGCCCTAAACTAGGGTGCATTTTAACAGTTTCTTATAGGGTGACTCTGATGTACTAGAGTCACTGAGTATACACTAAGACTGCATATATAGTAAAATTCTGGGAATTCGACCCAGATGCTCGGTCTTTAGTGTTCCAAATAAATTTTGGCAAGACCTCCCTTGAAGGTCGTAAAACTTAAATATTAAGTTCAAGGTAACAAGGGGATAGAAAAGGGACACACGTTCTGCCGCTCGAAACGTTGCCGACCCTAAAACATAACTAAATTAATAATTACTTAAATTTTGATAATAATAATAATAGCGCACTAGGAAAGAATTGAAAAACCAATGTTCTAAAGGGTAGTAAAAGGTTCGTAAAACCCCCCGTTACACTGTATTTATCACCCGCCTTAGTTATCTTTACCCTATCCGTCAAGTAGCTCCTCATCAGAGAGAATGCAGTACGCCTGAAACCATGCCTTTCATATATATATATATATATATATATATATATATATATATATATATATATATATATATATATATATAAATTGAAACTGACCCCGAATATTGGTTCTAGGGGTCCTAGTTTGCGCTCATTTGAAAAAAATTCAAAAGTCGGGATCTCCCCATTAGTGAATTTTTTCTAAGAAAATTCACTAGAATGCAAGTCACAACAGACTTTGAGATAGCTGTGGAGGAACTCGATGATCATGCCACTCACATTTAAAACCTAACAATGTAGGAAACTATAAATTTGTGTATATTCAAAACAAGTACTCACTTGGTTGAGATCCATCATCACAGGCGACTGGTGTGGATGAGCATGTGTTACTGGAGGGGGGCTTGGAAGAAACGTTTGGTGATGTGCATGAGCAAAATCATTCCTTTCTCTATACCTGGGACGCCTCAATGGTGGACTACCCTATATAATACAAAAATATTAGAATTTGATAACCATTAAAAAAAATACAAAAATACAAAACAATAATATTAATATAAACATAAAAAATATTAAATATAATATACAGAAAAATGTAATGTTACACATCCCCACCTGTTCCTAATCAAGTTTTGCGTTTTTAACACTATTTATAAAAACAGTTCCCAAACATTGTTTTCTGCAAGATTATATATTAAAAAGGTCACTTGGGCCACTAAGTCTTATATGTCTTTTGAAATCTTTGTGAATACAGGCTGCTTAAGGTTAAGTCGGCACTAGCTTTGTTATTATTGGAGCTATGTGATCAGTTAAATTAGCACACTTGTGTATCGTTTCTGCTGATTAAAAAACAATCCAGCATCGTGTTTTTGAGATATTGACAGAAACATACTTTTTTCTAATGGAACACTCGTGTATTTTATCAGAATTCAATAAAGTCTAATTCCAAACAAATAACGTGTTATGCCCAAGGATCCTAAAGTCGAAAATTAAGGAGATATCGTCAAATTGAAGAATTTAAATTAGGTAGCCATGAATTGGGCACAAAATGTTTACACCGTTTGACAGAGCAAAACAACAATCTAGATAAATATTGAAATAAAGACATTGGAATGAAAACAAACTATAGATTAAAATAACAGAATGAATAATAAGCTTAAAGCAAGCGTTCGAAAACTTGTTCTTGCACCTCAATACATTTTTGAATATGTGCGTAAATGCTCGTAGGAGCTTTTAAAATGGTTCTGCCATCAATTCTATGGACAATAATAGTAATGATATTCCGAAGTGAGTCAATAGTTTCGTATTTGCTTTTTTACACAATCTCCTCTATACAGGTGTCCCACAGCGAACTCCCGCAGTTGATTTCTCGGAAACTAGACTTTGGAAAATTTTTAAAATTTGGTAGCTTATTAAGTCGATAGGGGCAACTCGGCTAAAATATTTTCAAGATGGTGGCACTTCCGGTTATTACAGGGTGTTGATGTCAACTTGCTTATTGTAAATAGACATCAATTTTCAATGTGACTTTTTGACTACCTGTATTTATTTATTGCTGGCAGCCTGAGCATCGTCATGAGATTCCTAGTAACACTTTCACATGTACATATTTTCAGTAGATCTCATTCATATAAACTTCTTATAACCCAAAGCTCGGTTCAAAAAAGTACACTCAAAAGCAAACTTGTAAAGCAAACTTCATTTGAATAAAAAATAATTATTGTTTGTCAGCTGTTGCAAAGGTATTTTGTTTTATATTTTAAGCATGGCATGCAAGATTTAGTTTCTTAATCTTACAACATTCATCTATAGTATTTTAAAATCAGCAATAAAATGAATGTTTAAAAAAAGGTAGCAAGCATTCAAAAAATATTCTTAAATAAATATGTTACAGGGTGGGTCAAAAATGCACAAAATTGAAAACTACCTATATCTTCTAAACATTCAAGATATCGATGTGTGGATTTCAGCAGTCGCTTTCTCACAAAAGTCGAGCTCATAACGTGTGGGTTCGTTTTTTCTAGCTCCTCCAGAAATTGGTATTTCCTATCAAAAGTCTCCAATTTGAACCAATCTGTACATGAAATGTATTCAGAATTTGACGTAGAATCAAAAATCTCAGGACGCAGCAAGTGCGTTATGGTTTAATTTTGGTATGTAGTAAGGTCTTTCCTAAGGCAAGATATACACCAAATTTCATTAAAATAACTTTGTAATTTTCGGAGTAAAAAAATTTTTTCGAAAGAAAACTTAAAATTTGAATAACTCAATTTTCTATAAACTTAGAAAGTTAAATTTTGGTGCGTAGTAAGATCCCTCCCGAGGCAAAATATATAGTAAAGTTCATTAAAACAGCTTTGTTACTTTCGGAGAAAAATTTTTTTTCGAAAGAAAACACAAAATTTTCCCGGAAACCCCGTCCGATTTTTCTGGCTAACGAACTCATCCAAGCCATTAATAAAAGAAAGGCACTTGCCAAGTTTCATCGAAATCGGTTAATTATTCTTTGAGTTATCAGACAGATACACATTTTTTGTTAATAAATATGGGTCCGATTCGTTTTTGTTTAAAAGTTACAAGCATTTAAAGAATCATAATTTTTCCAGTCAACCAGGAAGTGACACAAAATCATTTGAATGTGAAACAATGCACACCAATAAAATATAGGTACACCTACTTCAATCAAAAGTAGGCTGATAAATAAAAATGACAGTTGCTATGACAATAAATGTTGTTAGTGTCATTTTAATTGTACAATATTTGATACTTCGTGTAAAAGTTCTAAATAAACAATGCATTTATTCACAACTGAGGAATATGCAGATATTGTGTTTGTTTATGGGTATTCCAATGGGAACACCAGAGAAGCAGCTCGAGAATATCGACGCAGATATCCAAATACACCAACCTGCCCACATGGTGTTTAGTGCATCATTTCGTAGACTTCAAGAAGCAGGTAACCCCGCTCCAAAGAAGGCCATTCGTCCTACTGAAGTAAATGTACAAGATGAAGAAAATGTAATAGATGCTGCCCTTGATAACCCTTCAATTATTGTTCGGCGTATATCTAGTAACTTTCATGTATCACCGAATTTTGCATGGCGTGTATTAAACAGAGAAATGTTACATCCGTCTCATCGCCAAAATGTACAAGCGTTGCATGCTGAAGATGCTCCACAGCGATTAGAATTTTATCGCTCGTTACTTCAGCAACAAGCAAGTCATGTGGTTGATGAAGCGTACTTTATTAGGGACGGCATAAATAATAATCATAATGAACATGTATGGGCGTTGCAAAATCCACATGCAATTACATCAAGACGATTTCAGCAACGATTCAGTGTCAACGTTTGGGGTGGCATTTTCAACAATAATTTATTACCTGTGCATGTTCTAAATGATCGTTTAAATGCAGATCTGTATACACATTTCTTAGAACACAACCTTTTAGAGTTCATTGATGACGTACAACTTAACATTATTCAGAATATGTGGTATCAACATGTCGGTGCACCACCACATAGAGGAAGACAAGTTGCTGCTTGGTTAAATGAACATTTCCCAAATAAATGGATAGGCCAAGGAGGTTCAGAATTATGGCCACCTCGTAGCCCCGATCTCAATCCTCTGGATTTTTATTTATGGGGACACATGACGCAGCTGGTCTACCATGTTGAAATCACCACCCACCAGCAGTTACTTGAAAGAATTCAAGATGCAGCTAACCAAATAAGAAATGATCCAAATCTCATCTTTCGGGTGACTGAATCTTTAGTTCGTCGATGTGAGGCTTGCATTCAAGCTGAGGGTGGACATTTCGAACAATTTTTATAGTCTTAAGTTTTGTGATTTTCATTTAAGTTAAATTTTTATTGTTAATTGTTAATAAAGGTTCAACGCTTGTAAATTCTTAACAAAAGCGAATCCGACCCATGTTCATTAAGAAAAATTGTTTACAATTATGAGAGCTATTATCTGGCAAAGTTTGTCATAGAGCTTGTAGAACATCCTGTATATATAAACATATAAAAATTGAAACTGACCCCGGATATGGGTTCTAGGGGTCATTTCGCGCTCATTTGAAAAATTTGTTGCATAGTCTCACCATCGATACCTCTCTATTAGTGAATTTTTTTAAATAAAAATTCACTAAAAATCCAAGAATACATAGGGTGTTTTATTTGAAATAACAAAGTTGACATCTACTTCCGGTATAAGAGCCACCATTTTGAAAATACTTTAGCCGATTTGCCCCCATTGACGTTAGTGTATGGTCAAATTTCAAAATTTTCCATCGTCTAATTTTCTAGAAATCTACTGTGCTGCAGTTCGTCACGGAACACCTGTATACTTTATCTTTTGCTGGTTCTATTGAATAAACCAACTGAAGTAAGTAAGTTTACTATCATATCTAATTTAATTTTCATGAGATCACAAGTACTGTAATTCATTATTTGAAACAAAGTGGTCATGGTATTTTCATATTTTTCTTGCCAGATGGATAAATCCAAAGACCAGTCTCATTAAAAGATAGCCCAGATAGCAACCCAATAGAAGCATACAAATCATAGTCAACATGAAATTGCGAAGTTAACAGAAGTTTCACGGGCATGAAAAGAGATTTAATGCCAAAATCACCAATGCAAAACGAAACCCCAACGAAAAAGGCATTGTGGCAAAAAGAAACTAGTAACTGCAAGGGTTCAGAGGCGTCAAAATATTGTTTTGCAAAACAGGGAAGCATAATATTTAGATATAAAAAAGCAATTTTAAATAAAAAGGCTTCAACATATCAGAGAGGATGGTACAAAGAAATCTATTCGAGTTGCAGTTGCGGAACAGAAGGCCAGTGAAAAAACAAAAATTGACTGAAGCAAGGATGAAGAAGAGGCATGAGAAGGCTAATTCGTACAAACATTTACCCTTAGATGATTGGAAAGAAATAAGTAGCCTAAATGTGTTCACTGCTACAATTTTGCAAACATTTTTACTTATATGCATAGATATGCCCCAGCGATGAGTCGACATTTCAGATAAACCCCGTAAGCCAAATGAAGGACCCATAAAAAGTATGACTCAAGACTGTGTTATAAAAACAGGCAAGTATCCATCTTCAGTGGTGGTATGGTGTGTCACAAGCGACAAGGGGCTTTTAATTCTCTCCCTCCGGGCTCGTCGCTTTGATAGCACCGCAACCTTTGGTGTATTGTGCATGCCCTTAGTCTTTTTACTCCACCTACTCCAAAATCACTGTGCCTGGAACTAGTCTGCACAGCGATTTTCCGCCTTCCCCTGGTCTAGCGTGACCTCAGGATGGAGTCTGTCAATCACCACCATCCCGAGGCCCTCCGCAGCCTCCCTATACGAGCCAGTCTGCGCTGGTGTTCCGGCCTTGGTCTTTTTGGGACGCCTGTCTGTAGTAGGCGTGCTGGAGCCCGAGCGCGGCGTCTTCTGACTCGCACTCTTCTCTTGCGCCTTTACAGGTGCCCTGGCCCCTTTGGGACGTCTGTCTGTAGTAGGCGTGCTAGAGTCCGAGCGCGTCCTCTTCTGACTCGCACTCCCCTCTTGCGCCTTTACAGGTTTCTCGACCGTCCACGTCCCGGTCGCCATTTTCTGCGCCCTCCGGAACTTCTTTCTTTGCGCCCTGGAAAGACGCTTGGACTGCCGGGGCAGTCCCTCTACCCCTACCGTAGGGTCCTCACTGGCAGAGGGGGCCCCATAGTCCGCCGACCTCGCCGCCCTCCGGTGGGACCCAGCCTCCAGCTTGGGTGTCTTCACTGCCATCCCGAGGCCCTCCGCAGCCTCCCTATACGAGCCAGTCTGCGCTGGTGTTCTGGCCTTGGTCTTTTTGGAACGTCTGTCTGTAGTAGGCGTGCTAGGGCCCGAGCGCGGCGTCTTCTGACTCGCACTCTCCTCTTGCGCCTTTACAGGTGCCCTGGCCCTTTTGGGACGTCTGTCTGTAGTAGGCGTGCTAGAGCCCGAGCGCGTCCTCTTCTGACTCGCACTCCCTTCTTGCGCCTTTCCAGGTTTCTCGACCGTCCACGTCCCGTTCGCCATTTTCTGCGCCCTCGGGAACTTCTTTCTTTGCGCCCTGGAAAGTCGCTTGGACAGCCGGGACAGTCCCTCTACCCCTACAGTAGAGTCCTCACTGGTAGAGGGGGCCCCAGAGTCCGCGGACCTCGCCGCCCTCCGGTGGGACCCAGCCTCCAGCTTGGGTGTTGGGGACCGGTTTGTGGCCGAAGCTACCCTCTGATCCCCTGTATCTACGTCAGTCGTGAGACCTCCAGAGTTCGCTGACGCCCGCTGGCTCGTCTCCGGAATAGACTCAAGGCACGAATCTGTAGCCGGAACCACTCCTCGAGCCTCATTGGTTTTGGTTCCATATATATTTATGATTTTCATGTTGTTCCCACGAAAATGGGGGAAATACTGTCCACACCATCAGAACCCTCTGTGTGGTGCAAGGCGGGTTACTCTGGAGGGTTGTCTGGTACTCCAGAGATTACTTTCACGACACCATCGCCCTGGTGCCATCCATCCCTAGGCACGGGTCACGTGACACCGTAGATTGGGGGAGTTCAGTTCCATCTCCTTGTGTAGATCCGTCATGTTTAGTTATTAGCAGGGTCACCTCGTGCAGGATGCGGCTCTTCACCGCGCATGACGGTCTTGGGGAAAGCTTCATCAAAAGTTTATGTTGTTGTTGACAAATTCCACTCCCACAGTGGCCTGGCAATTCACCACAGATGAACCCGATCGCAAATGTCTGGGAGCGCTTAAAAAGAGAATTGGCGAAAGAAAATATTACAACAAAGGTCCAGTTGATTGAAAGAATAATTTACCACTGCAACCATAATAGACAATTGAAGCTACTAGCCAACATTTGTATTGAGAGCTTGCCTCAAAGAACTGAGGCAGTGATGAAAGCCAAAGATGGCTTAACTAAATACTACTTTTTCACTTTATTCCTAAGTTAAGAGTTAATTTACATTGTAATCTGTCTTAGAATGTTTAGCATGTAAAATGAGAATAATCATTAAAGGAATATGCCTTTTAGGTCAAAATTTCTAAAGTAAAGGGAGTATACATTTTGGATTTAGGTAATGGAAACTGTTGAAACTCAGTTTACATATCACCTGGTCAACAGAACCTCACGCAAGTTTTAATGCGTCTGACGTCTTATTTGGTTTGTCAATGACCAAAACTTACTATACATCTAATAGACCTAATAAATTGCTTTAAAAGAATTG
This sequence comes from Tillus elongatus, assembly GCA_964006375.1. Lineage (NCBI taxonomy): Eukaryota > Metazoa > Arthropoda > Insecta > Coleoptera > Cleridae > Tillus > Tillus elongatus. The sequence goes on from OZ023262.1 coordinate 281,643,808, forward strand.
AAAATATATTTTTTCGACAACCGTCCGGGAAGTACGCACTTCCCGAATGCTTTTTCTTTGAGAAAGTAGCATTTCTCCGGCCTAGTCCGGGAAGTACGTACTTCCCGGACTAGGCCGGGAAGAATCACACCATTGTTGTCATTGTGAATATGAAAATCTTGGTAGGTATGATTTTGATAAATACAGTTGAACATTACCATAGCAACGAAATAACGACTGACAGCTATCTGAAATGAAATTAGTTGACATTTTAATTTTCGAAAGTTTGTATGGTTTTTGGTCGCAATTGTCTCAATAAACTATGGAAAGCAACAGCGATAGTAAGTTTGAAAATGTGCCTTACGAAATTTCCAATGCAGCAGCTGCTGCTACAGCTCAATTATTGCCTGAAAAATCAAAGTCCAGGTATGAAAACGTTTATGAATTTGTTCACGAGATGGATGGATATGAAGAAATGCAAAACTACTACAGAGGATGTAATTTTAGCTTACTTGGCGCAAAAATCTGAAACTGTCAAATCCTCTACCCTGTGGAGCATGTACTCTATGTTGAAAAGTACCATGTGAAGAAAAATGTAAACATAGCCACTTTCCCAAACGTAATCGCATTTCTTAAAAGAAAGAATGTTGGTTATAAAGCAAAGAAATCAGAAGTCTTCAGCAGTGAGCAAATCAACAAATTCCTTAGAGAAGCAGATAATGAAACATATCTAATGCTAAAGGTAATTTTAACAAAATATTACGATTGTAGGATATAAAAGTATCAACTTAATTCGCTTCATTTTCAGGTAGCAACAATTATTGGGTTAGCCGGTGTGTGTAGACGGGAAGAACTAACAAAAATGTCAATTGATCTAATAAACGACAAAGAAGACATGTTGCTTGTGAAAATACCAGATTCTAAAACACATATTGAGAGAACTTTTGTTGTAATTGGGCAAGAAAACCTGCTGTTGTATAGGCAATATTTATCTTTACGGCCACCCCATACTCCACATAACAGATTATTCGTGAATTACAAAAAAGGAAAATGTTCGATTCATCCTGTTGGTATCCACAGTTTTGGGAATCTCGGAATAAAATTTGCAGAATTTTTAAATTTACCCAATCCTAAAAATTACACAGGCCATAGCATGCGTTGAACTTCAGCGACGATATTTGCTGATAATGGTGGAAACATCACAAATTTGAAGAGACACAGTGACTGGAAGTCTACCAATGTCGCTTAAGGATATATAGACAATTCACTAACAAACAAAATTAAAATTGCGAATACCATTCAAAAATTATCAGATGAAAACAATCAATATGAAACGGAAACTTTACTTTCTTGTTCTGACTATAAAAGGCATTTAAATATACCAAGCATTTCAAACAAATTATCAATATTAGCAATTGCTCGAATTTTAATATAAATATTAATATAAATAAGAATTAGAATGTTTCTGTTAGTACCTATCTTCTGTTCGAATTTCAATATTTAATACAAATAAGAATTAAAATGTTCGAAATTTTGTTCTACAAAGAAATATAATAAAGAGATGTGTCTCATTGATTTGTTATTCTACACGGTTGCGGAAAAAATAGTGTACGCAACACGTCCGAAAACAGTTTTTTTGGACTCGCAGACTTCCAGGACTCGCCTACGGCTCGTCGTAGAATTTTGTCAACTCGTCCAAAAAAACAGTATTTTCCGGACTTGTAACGTAAATTACTATTTTTTCATTTTCAATATAAACATTATTTAAACTGCAAACATTTTTCGGGATGGAAACTCTCTGTGAGAAATGTCCATTAAACTGTTTGAATATGCAGCATGCCTGTTTTAGTTTATGATTTCCTGCGGCTATGATGCTTATGTTTGAGACCCTGGATCAATTTTAGCAGAAAACTTTAAATATTTTACCAAATGTCGACAGATTTACTTCCGAGAGCAATTGGCAATCTACTAGAATATGATTGGTTGCCCATTAAACTTTCTTAATTTTGTGGTTCAATGGCCACTACAAATTGTAGGTCCTTTGGACTTATGTATCATTATAAAGCATCAGCATCATGTATACTTGAGGCATCGTTTTATTTAAATTAAGTACAACACCTGAAGGTGGGTAGATTTGAGTTTTGAAAAAATTGTTTGAAATGTGGCCCAGTGATCATACTTTAATTGCTTCAACATTGATTTCACAAATCAAGCAAACTTATTTTCTTTTAACAGTGCTGTAAACCTTGGGAAATGTGAGGTTATGTTAATCTACAAAAGTGCATTCTTCTGGACATGATTTGTCGCTATAAATATGTCAACCCTATTTAAAAAATATTCATAACTTACCAAATAAGTTCACAAAAATTAAATCTATGGTGTTGCTCATGTGGTGAAATCTATGAGAATTAGAAACATTTTCGTAGAATAAATACTACCAAAGAATTTCTTTACGAATGAAGATGACTTTCATTAATATTGTTTTCAGTTAAAACATAATCATATGTGAAATTTGATACACAACTAAATTCTGTGGTGATTTTCATTCTAATTACAAATCAGAAGCTAAAATAACTGTGGCGGCATAAATGTTTGTTAATAATAAATAAAACATGGGGTCGTAACACAATCAAAAATCACAATTTTGATGTATAGAAATTAATTACTGGTGGTAATGAAAGAACTATATGGCAAAATTTTGAAGTTTTTCGTTATGGCAAATTTTTTATAAAGAAATGAAAATTAACCTGCCAAAATACTCATTTTAAAGCCCATAGTTTGACGTACTGACCTCAAAGCATCTGGTTGGTCAAGGTTTCATCTTAAAATTATAAATCTCAATGACCAGCAAGGTCCCTGCAATACTGTCATAAACGTCATCAGTCATTTTATTTTTATTAAAATTTAAATGGTCACCCTCAGCAGTCAGAGGAGCTACTAATCACAGGAACACGTTCCACATATCATTATGAGTTTTGACAGTTGGTTTTGTGGAACATGTTCCCGTGATTAATCGCAAAACTTTCAGTGACACAAGGAAGGGCCCAAACTGCTCGCTGCCGGAGCCATCTTCTGTCGCAAGCACAAACTAAGTGTATTTTGTGAGGTAATAACCTTAAGTTTGAAATTCAATTTTATAAACTCACTGCAATCTTTGGTAATTTTTTTTTGCCATATTATACAACTTTAAAGAAAAATAACGGATGTGTTCATACGAACTTTCGAAATATGCAAAAAAAAAAAAAGTGTTACGACCGCATTGGTACAAAAGGCTGCTTTTCATTTCAGCTGGATTAAGTTAACTCATCCAGTTAAATTTTAATTTTATACTACTTTTTTATAAATTTGGCTCATAAATGAATTTAGAAACCTAAAAGGGTTGTAAACAATAATTAATTTAATTATATAAAACAATGCAGTTATTTACGGTTCTATATGCAATCAGTTCTTTAGCTACAGGCCTAATTCATGAAGTGCTGCCGATGAATCCTAAAATAATTATATAAATTCAAGCATTTATAACAAATATAATTTTAATGGGATTAAAAATAATTACGGGTTTCCCAATATCCCGTGTGTCCCAGATAAGAATTGACATTAGGGTGAGATCTTGGAAACCATAATATACAAAGGCGGTTAAATTACAAAAAAGGTGGGCAATCGAGAGGTCAATATTATGTTGCCAAGGAAACCACAAAATTCCACTTACTTCCAAAGATATTCGAAAAAAACCGAAACTTTACGATTGCATTTTTATTTTTTCCTGAAGTTATTTGAAAAGGTATGAAAAAACAGAAGACACTTTCTCATTGCCACTTTTTTGCTCTATACGAGGGTAGATAGATAGGTGCCCCTGTTTGATGACAGATGGCGCTGCTGAACGAAGTTGGCATTATCATCATGTACTGTCATCAGTCAAGCGGCACCATATTAAATTTTAGACTGATTCAATGGTTAGTTTTTATTTGGCAGCCAGTTGTATCACTCGTGTTTCTAAATAAAATAGAAAAAGTGCAATATCGATCTGCAATTGGCATTCTATTTTTGGATGGAAAAACATGAGAAGAACTAAAAGTGAATGCTGTCTATGGGGTCCCTTCACCATCTATGACAATCGTGAGATATTGGTTCAACGAATTTAAACGTGGTGGTCGTACATCTGTTTTTGGTCAGGCCGCCCGACAGAAATTTGTACCGAGGAAATCGGTGAAAAGGTCTAAGACATGATTCTCGCTGATTGCCGAAGTAGAGTGCCCAAAGTAGCAGAGGCCGAAGGCGTAGGGTAGAACCAGCAATCAATATTTTACATGATAACTTAAGTATGAAAAAGGTGCCGGCCCGATTGATGGCACAATTGCTCACGGTGGACAACAAGCGAATATGGTTGTCAATGCCAAAGCAGGGTTTGGACCATTTTAAGGGAAATTCCCAGGAGTTTTTGCGTCAAGTTGACTCCGTTGATGAAACCTGGATATATTATTATACGCCAGAGACCAAGCAACAGTCAAAACAATGGATTTTTTTCGGGGGAATCTGCTCTGAAGAAGACAGGGACGGTCCAATCACTCGGAAACGGAAAGTTCATGGCCCCGATTGTTTGATTCAAAAGGGAAATCCCTCATGGACTTTTGGCAGAAAGAAAGAATGATCACTGTGTACTACTACAGAGAATTATTGGACCGATTCGATAAATATAGCAGACAGCGCTCCATTTGTCTGAGAAAAAAAAACAAGCTGTTTCACCACGAAAACGCACCAGCACATTCATCCAGAATTGTCACTGCCAAATTGCACGAACTGTGCTACAAATTGCTGCCGCACTCACCATACTCGCCCGACCTGGCCTTCTGCGACTTCTTTCTGTTCCACAACATAAAACAAGAAATTCAGTACAAACGAGGAGGTTATCACCAAGATAGAAGCGTATTTTGAAGAGTTTGACTAATCATATTTTTTGGAGGGGTTAAAGAAATGGCAGAAACGTTGGAAAAAGTGTATTGACCTCAAAGGACATTACGTTGAAAAATAATAAAAAATTGTGAAAAACTTGCATCTTCCTTCCTAACATGGGTATTTATTGATTAACCCTCGTAAGGTAACATTTATAAGTTTTCAATACAACATTTCGTTTTGAAGAAATCACCATCAGTTTTTTTTTAAATATGGACCACAAGAAAATCTCACCTTGTATTGGATAGCATTCTCATTACAAATTCAAGATGTACGGTACAATATGATTCCTTATGTTTTTATTTGAAAATAAAAGCATATTAATAAATTTCGAACATTTTGGTGTAGTAAGCGTTGAATCCAAGGCGATGAAATTCCATTCTGACAAAACAATTTTATTGGCATATTATTTTTGCCACATTTCCCAATTAATTATATTTACAATGGAGGGAGGCAATTTTATAAATGAAAAAAATTTAATGTGCTGTCCTGTTACATTTTATGCCAAAGAGATTGTGTAGCAGTCACCTGAAATCAATAACTGGGAATTTAAAAGAAATTCGCAGGCACACAAGGTATCAAGAGACATGTTGAAGGCAAAAAGCAGTGGTGTAAGGCATCAAAAAAGTCATAAAAACGAAAAGTGGAGAATCTTTTACAGATAACGTCACAAATAATATCTATCAATGGTAACCTAACAAGATCAACAGTAGGGATGTTTACAATACTCGAGTTGTAGAGCAAATTGACGGCAAGGAAGATACCGCCACCCATGCTCATATTTCCTGCCCGACCTAAGAATAGAATAACAACTACCAAATATTTCAGTTATCAATGTCTGAGTCACCACGCATCTCAGTAAAAGCTAGTATGTCATAATTACAAGAAAGATTATCACCTACTACTGAAGTAGAGACGTCTGCCTGTAATTGCTATGCAGGAAAAACATCAGCCTTTAGCTAATGCTATTTTGTAGGACGAGCATGCATTATAACTCCACGCTGAATGACCAATGTTTAGATCAGTTTGATGCTTTTTATTGTAAACGCTACATTACAAGCGCAAGCCACGACGTGTAGAAATAATACGCTTGTCGAGCAACTTGCTGATTTTAAAAATCAGCGGTGTCATCTAACATCATCCAGTCTCCATCTATAACATTCTGTGTTAACTAGAGCAGTTGTGACGACGTACTACCTGGTTCCGCACCGAGATGACGCTCCTGTCTTACATTTCACAATGTTATACGCTCTGACATCTTGCAATGATGATGATGTAACTTCCATTGTCTATATTTATATCTACCATTTATTTAAATAGCATAGCAGTGCAGGTAACGTTATCGGTCTTTGTCCAACAATGTAGATATTGCAGTTGATAGAAGATAAGGACTCGCTTTTGCAATTTTTAACTTCATGAGAATCACAAACAGCTTTCGAGGCTCACACTTACTCTTGCAAGTATCATAAAATGAATTACGTCTATAGCAGTGTAAAACCTCTGCCGCAATGCAGCATCAGCTATAAGTAAATTGACCACTTGCGAATAGAATCAAAAATAAGCAGGATTGTTTAGGTGAAAGACACGAAATTCTTACTCAAATCGAGGTCAAATTTAAGCTTTGTAGATGTTGAAAACCTATCTTTAACCTTAAAGAGAAAACCAAACTTTTTGTGGCTGCTCTAGCGATACTGATGACGCCTGAGTACCACCGAAGATCACTAGATTTCATGAGCAGGAATTTTTTTTTGTCTTCCATGATGAGGCTTAGAGTATCGGTATGTTTTTTTGGAAATAAAACAGTTCCTAGTTTTAGCAATGGTTGAAATTATTAAGATAGACAAATCCAAGTTGTAACATTTTGTAAAGATCACCAATTTAATAATCATATAGAGGCACTAGATGAAGATCTCTGAAAGGTAATGACTGTAAAGAATGTTATTGTGATTAAAACAGTATATATCATTTCCAGTGGTGACAGCAAGTCAGTTCATGCAGAGAAGTAGAAAAACTTGGTGACAGAAAGAAAAGCACACCAAAAATGATAAGAAGAGGTGAAACATGGGAATAGTAATCTGAGAGAAACTAATACCAAAAATACAAAACATGAAGTAACTCATGTGATGAACCTTAACTAAGTCAAAGCTACATGGCAATCAAAGTCAACGAGGTTTACTATGCAATAATTTTCCCCTCCATAAGCTTCTTCAGGACCATGTTTACAAGACATAACTAAGCAGGTCCCCAATTGATACATAATAAAATAAATGCTGATAGGTACCTATTTTTTTTAAATTAGGAATGCATAATCAAATAACAAACAAATAACATAGGTTCAATTATTTTGACAAAGCTACTTCTATAACCTTAACAAACTCTTTCATCTCAAAGATGTGAGTCCACAATGCAAGCTGTATGCCTGGAACCTAGTTGTCGGGTCCCCTTAACAGCATCTGCAGCTTATGGTCTGTTGCTTACCTGCATATTGTGATGTGATGTGGAAGGTGCATGCTGTCTGGGAGACCTGCGTGGAGGCGAAGAAGGCTGAGTGTTAAGCTCCATATGGTGGCCCGATCTGGACAGACGTCTGCGTTTACGGGACGGACTCTCGCTCTTGATACTCTCATCACTTGTTTGTCTATAGAAAGGCGGCGAGTGTTGGGGGAAGTGTATGGGACTCACACGCAAATCTGAAACAACAATACTAACCTGTTTTACCAGTGACAAAGACAATATTAATATATATATATATATATATATATATATATATATATATATATATATATATATATATATATATATATATATATATGTACATATATATATATGTATATATATATATATATATATGTATATATATATATATATATATATATATATATATATATATATATATATATATATATATATATATATATACATGTCAAAATTTAAATCTAAATAACAAATAGTTCCATCAATAATAACAAATTAAAAGAAAAAAGAAAAAGAACACAAATAAAAGCAGACAAAATAAATGACAAGAACCAAAAATAAACATGAAATATCACTTTCACAGTCTTATGAGATATTTGTTTTGATCGTGACGTCACCTGTGAGCGCGATTACATAATCCACGATTTTTTATAGATGGAAATCTGGGTCATGCATTACCTCTTTTAAAATGTCTTTTATCTCTATCCAATATTATCAGTAAGTTTAATTAATTGAATTTTAATAGTGTCAAGTAGCATTAGTAGCCATGGTGGGGAGGCTAGTGCCAGGGCAAGTAGGCCACATCGGGCCCTTTTTGCACACCCGGCAACCAACAACCATGCCCTATTGCTCTTCAATTTTGTCACCAAACCTACACCTCAAAATAAAGGTCATGACGGTCTTCTATTGAACGGGAACTCACTTGACTCCCCTGTGGTCATTGATCCAAACTTTTCTGTTCGAAGACTCCCAAAGGCCTCATATTCTCACAAGTAGTGGTAAGACATTTCTTCAGTCTCACCGCATTCTTGACAAATGGAATCCCTCTCGACACCTACCAATGTATGGTGTCTTCTGAAACTACAGTGGTCTGTTAGCACACGGATGATATGGCGAGGTGCAGTACGACTCCTACAAATAGGCCAGTCATTAGCTTGCCTACAGCCGCCGGCCGACCTCCGTTGTTTCTCCATAGCGTCCTCAGTGCAGCTATCTAGGGCGTCGGAAACGACCTTCCTATTTATGCTTATAACAGGCTCCGTGTCACAGAACTGCCGTCGGGAACCAAGCTTTGCGAGGTCATTCGCCACCTCATTCCCGCCACGCCAGTGCCCCGGAATCCACATAACTGTACCAGCATTTATTTAATTCAGGCGCTTGACTATCCCGTAAATGTATACATAGCCTCGGGGCTCGTCCTCACATCCTGTCAAATAGCTAGACAGGATAGTGTATACCTCCTTTCGAATGCCGTGGCATAGGCGCCCAGAGTATAACTCTAGCACACCCCCAGGCTATCGATGTATATTCCCGCCCCGAATGAGTGCTGCTCCTCCAGCCATGATCCATTACTAAAACAAACAAGGCTAACAGGCTGGAAAGCAACCTCATTATCCCTACATTGATCGTTGCTGGGGATTCTGAGTGCATATGTCCTAGTCGGCATAATATAATCCTCTGCATTTCGTACCTTGATGGTGGAAATTGGAATTTCCTTTTTCACCTCCTTGGCAACTTTTGCATGTCCTGTTATTACTCCCTCACCACACCAGTTTCCAGGGTCTCGCATTCTGAGACGCGACGCCATAGTCTCCCTTCTGATACAGATGGGAAGCGGCGGTAGCATCAGCAAGACGTCTAGCACGGCTATGCTTCCGGATAGCGGTTTGATTCACACCAAAGGACCGCGGACCCGGACGAGCGAACTGGCTGGGCAGAATGAGGTCACCCTCATCTGGGTGCCGGGTCACTCGGGGTCAAAGGCAATGAAGAAGCTGACAGTCTCGCCAAGAGAGGGTCAGCAGAACCATTTGTGGGACCAGAACCGGTTCTGGGCGTTGCAAAGAGCACTGCCAGGGGAGCCATTAAGTCCTGGGTCAGAAACGAACACAAGGTGTACTGGACAGACTGTCCAGGGCTCAGACATGGGAAGTCAGTAATTGAGGAAAACAGTTCAAAAAGAGCTGTGAAGCTGCTAAATCTTAGCAGAGGACAGCCCAGAAACATAACAGGACTCTTGACGGGACACATGGCCGTCAAGAAACACCTGCATTATATGGCGCGGTTCGAGGGGGACCTGGCATGCAGACTCTGCGACAAGGGGGAGGAATCAGCCCAGCACATCTTGTGCGATTATAAAGCTCTGGACTGCAAAAGACAACTGATCTACGGACAGCCTAGACCGGAGACAGAGCAATATAAAACTTCACCTTACCAATTGCTGTGCAGACTAGTTCAAGGCACAGTGATTTTGGAACGGGTGGAGTGGTCGCCCACAACATCCGACCAAGTTTTCCTGGGTCTTCTACAGCCTCTCTTACCATTCACATGCTTTATAAATTCTGCTTGTTAATCATTCCATGTGCAAACAATCTAAGCATGCTACACATACTTGGTTTAAAAGGCTTTTCCACATTAAATTTGTCCACAACCCATTGATTCCTAACTTTATTCGTCCTTGTTTTACCCACCACTCCTCTCAAGAAAGTCCATTCTCACACCATTCGATTTTCTTACATGCTTTGCCTCACACCCAACTTTGCACCCAACTTTCAGACCCATATAGAGCAGTGTTATATACAACCCACTTTGGCCTCTTTATACATCCACTCTTAGCTATAGTGGTTATAGCTCCCACCACCTTTCTACCTGCATTTACCCTACTTTTTATCCCATCATCTATTCTTCCGTCATTTGAAAACAGTCTTCTAAAATATCTTAATTCATTTACTTCCTCTGCTAGACTAGCATGTATCAAGATACTGTAGTTACTTCTTTACTATATTAATCAAACACCATAACTTTTGTCCTCTCTGCGTTCACATGTAGATTCGTTTTATTTGTTACTGTCATCAGTCTCTCTAACACTCGCTCCTTATCAATGATAATCCCCAAATGATGATCTGTCTAAGATTATTAGCTGCGGGTCTACAAATCTGGTTATGTTTGATGCTTCAAAAATAGAGAAATGCATATCCTCCAGGAAAGAATGACCCAGGCGGTCAGATGGCTGGAAAAATACTGCTCAAAAAACCCAAACTCTACATTGGGTATGACTGTGGCAGAGAATATTTACATGTATCCAATATTGAAAAAGCAACAGCAAAGAAGACCGGGTATCTGTTATGGTTAAACTTTTTTTACCAACAGCTTCTGAGGCACAGACACGTTCACTGTAGAACGAAGTTCTCATGTATGTGGTGTTGTCCCAAAGAGAGCCATGATAAAGGTTGGACATCTTCGCCTCTTGTATCGATACTACCATCGACATTGCTCTTCAGAAATCGCTACGTTAGTACCTCCGCCTGCAACCGTTAGTCTGAAACCGGCTTTAGTAAAAAAGCGCACAATTTTGGTGTCAAATTATCCACTTGTCGAACAGTTTGTTAGAATCCTCTGTCTTTCTTAGAGCGTCTAAGCTTTGGGATGCCGGCAGACATATTTCCGAATACATATTGTGACGGAGTTACTGCTTTTAATTAGACTTGAATTCGATTTTAAATTCTAATTTGTACATAGAAACTGCCGTGCGTCGGTCAGAGAGTATTGATCGCATGGTCCACACAAAGAGGCATCCACTGAGCGGTTGATATGAACGTCGACGGATGGGCTGTGGGACGCTAAGACAGTAGTCGTCTGTGTGCCGAGAGCCCGCCTGTGACATCAGTGCCGCAGTTTCCAATTAGATTGTTTTATTTTATTTGCTTGTCCCACTTTAAAGTGTTAGGTACATCGCACACATGTCTCCGGCTTCACCTATCACCGCTTAAGTAATTTTGTCATTCTTTTCTTCGATATCTAATTAATGTTTCAGTTTATTTAAGAATCAATTTTAATTTAACATTAAACCGTGCATATCTTCCTCCTAAATATAGTGGAAATACATACACATATTGACAAGGAACACCACCCATTTCTCATCAAAAGCCGGTCCTTCCACATTCGAGTGAAAAATACAGACTGTCTGAATACGAGAATCGAACCCGCGACTTCACAGTCAGATTCTAGAGGTTACTGACCTCGCGAACTGAGCTATTCGGCCTTGTAATAGTTATAAATAGTTAAGGGATTACCAATCCTCATCGCCCCGTCCTAAGTATTAAGTGAGATGACAATACAATCTCCACCTATTTAAGCGAGTAAACACCCACCTTGTGGCAAATAATAAAGTTCATGGCATCTTAGAGACAGTATTTGCCTTTCATAAGCCATTTCGTAGAAAAAGAACGTTGACCAAAGGAAATCATTCCCGGACAGGCCGACCGCGGAGTATATGAATATCGGCGATAGAAACAGTGCTGTTACTTGTCTTGTGCGGTTTGCATTAGCTAGGCCGTATTCAGTTAACACCGTGGCACTAAGGGAGCTTATCGGGATGTTAATTGTGATTTTTCAAAGCACATCTAAGGTCTCAGCCGTCCATACTGGTGCTGATTAGCTCGTCCAGTCGTCTCACTGTCCACATGCAGATTCTGTGAGGAAGCTTGTCAACTGTTGATTGCGAGCCTCAATACCCACTGAAGAGCTCGGCACGTCAAGGCTGGTGCTGGTACTGCTGGTAGCCAACCTTAGCGGTTAAATTGCGAGTTCTTGGTGTTAACTGCGACACAGACCTCTCACGGGACTATTAATGTTACTTGCGACCAGGAGTTTAAGCGGAGAACTCAAAGAGGCAGAGCACTTCAAGAGTTATGATTCTACTCTATTATGTCTGCTCCTTTATACGATTTCTGGCTTGGTGGAAGAAGCCTTATCTATAGGAGAAGGGCTTATCTCTGCGCCGAGAATCGAAGGGTAGGTTTGGACTGGACAGCAATGGTGGACTGCTAGGGTCCGTGTATTTTCTTGATAACGATACGTATTAAACATAAAATCAAAAGATAACGTTACAGGCAGATGGCATAGCGCTGATAAGAAACACGGGGAAAAAAGTATGCTGCCTGTACGGATGATGGTGAATGTGTCAAAGAACTGAGAAGGGAGATCGCGATGACAAAGCAAGCATTCGGTAGAGAAAATACTTTTCTCACCAATAAATTAACATGGATACGAGGAAGCGATTTAACAAGTAAACTGATAGAAAGATGAATAAAGATGCATTAGAGGAAGTGAGCGAGGAAAAATGTTTACAGAAAGACAATGACCCAAGGAAGGCAAAATGTGTTGGTCATATTCCAAAACACAATAATTTTCTAACAGCAAAAGGAGACATGCTTAAGAAGAGATACAAACCAAGAGGGAAACTTTAGGAAAACCTAGTTTAATTCGTGAAATTCGAAAGCTACAAGTAAATAGAAAAACTGCTGGAGACAGTCACAGTTGTCGCGACAAGACGACCTCGTCTCTAGACTGTGATTATCAAAATACTTACCAGACACTCCTCAAAGTTACGTATTTACATTTTTAATCTGGGAAACAGAGACGATAACTGGAAACTTAAAAGTACACAGTTAACATGTAAATAAGAGGAAAATATAATAAAAAAGAAAAAAATAAAGAAAATAAAGAATAAGCAACCACCATCAGCACAAAAGCCAACACCAAATGAATTTATTTACCTCTTCCGTGTCTCCTTTGGGTGATAGAGAAATCTATCAAATTTCTCTGATGGAGATGATCTGGGGGCTGCTGACCGTTCAGCAAGTTTGTTGCATTTTCACATATGTTAATGTGCAACGGGGGTGATATATGATGCCTGTCTGAAATGTTTTGTAAATGTCTCCGATCTGCATTAATGTAGTTTTGCCTTCTGTCTGAAGTGTTCAGTAATGGAATGTGTCTTCTATCTTGGTGCTGGTGACCTATAACATTTCTAAACTGAGCCACCAGTCGCCACAGCATTCGCTACATACACATTATGACACAAGATAATTCACAAAACGCGTTTATCAGATATTTTTGTACTTAGAATTTAATTTTTTTAACATATAGGGAGGCTGGGGATGGTTGATACACTTCGAATATTTATTTCATTATTACGAGCTTTGCTTCTATTTCGAGACACAGCGTGTGTCTCTATAATAGTTATGGCTTATGTAGTTCCGAGCATTTTTAAAGATATTTTGTAACAAATGTGTTTTTAGTATTCAAACGTATCAGTTGCATCACTATATTCTTTTCAGTATGATATTGGCTATTTTTTAAACTCTTTGCGGTTTACTGCATTATTTGTGAATGTCTTTAGGTGTGAAAGTTGTATGTTATGTTCTGTTATAAGTTTTACTCAAGTTAGGAGGCGAGGTTGTGTTGTCAGATTGCAAGTGGGTATATTTGATACATAATTTGTAGAAATATTTGATACTGTATCAAGGATTCGGGCTTTTTTAACGTTGTTTCAACTACAAAATATTTTCTTCTAGATGCTGATGTATTACAAACCAAAAGCTAACACTAAACAAAGATGTCAGACTACCCCTGGCGCAATGCAGAGAGCAGTTAAAGAAGCAGTAGAAGAGCAGCGTCTCCAAAAAACCGCTGATAAATATGAAATGGAAAAGATGACTCGTAGGACATATGTTTTAAAATAAAAGGAAAATAAAGCAGACAATAAAAATACGAGTTTTGAATCAAACTATGCAACCAATTTAGTATTTAGCAAGGAGAAAAAATGTATGCTAGAATCATTTTTAAACACAGGAGCTCAGTTGTACCATGGCTTATAAATTTGCAATCAAAGATAGAAAAATCTGCTCGGATAAATGGAACGAACAACAAATTGCTGGCTATGACTTGTTCGGAGGTTTTATGAACCGCAATAAAGACTTGTCAAATTAGACAACCAGAAGCCACCAGCATAGCCAGATCTACTGCATTTAATTGCGAAATTGTTAGGCAGTTTAATGACAATATATACAGGGTCGCGCATTGAAAACGAAACAGACCGATTTGCGTCCAGATAATTTTTTTTTAAGAAACGCTGAAACACGTCAATTTTAATATTGAGGGTAACATGTTTTGATATAAAACTCAACTTTGTCACATCAACCCCCTAAGGCTGGTGATAACAACCCTTATATTTTAAATAGGGAACATGGGTCGAGTGTTACATCATTTGAAAGCTCTTTTTTTTTTCTGAATTCAGCACACTAATTTTTTTTTGAAGTTTTATCAACTCGTTTAAAAATTATTCACAGTTGAAGTTGCAAGAACGTATTTCATTCATTGTGATAAGAAATGCACTAATTAGTCAATTTTTCGTTAAAAAAAACAACTAAAAAACAAAACCAAACGTTCAAAAATGTTTATTCAGTTAAGTAATTCTAATTGGTGACCACCAGCTTCCATACAAAAATACAAATTTTGTTCAAAACGAGCTCTGACATTCTGGAGCATTTGTGGAGTTATTAGACGGCATTCTTCAACAATGCGTCGTCGTAATTCTTCCATAGACTCCGGTCCTGTTGCGAAAATTCTACTCTTAAAATGGCCCCATAGAAAGAAGTCTAAAGGAGTTAAATCCGGTGATCTACGGGGCCACTCAATAGCACCTCTACGTCAAATCCATTGCTCTGGAAACTCTCTGTTCAAAAACTCCCTAACACGTTGTGAAAATGCGGAGGACCTCCATCTTGTTGAAACACTAATTGATTTTCTTGATAGCGATCATCATTTTCAACAATGTCAATTAGTAGAGGGTAAACGATATCTTCTAGTAACTCCAAATACGTTTCGCCACTCAAATTGCCATCAAGAAAAATTGGTCCGAATAAACGGTCTCCAAAAATGCCACTCCAGGCATTCAATTTCTGTGGAGTTTGAGTGTGGACTTCGTGAAAATTTCTTGGATTATTATCTGCCCAATAACGACAATTATGACGATTGACTGTAGAGTTTAATAAAAACGTACACTCGTCTGAAAAACAGATATTGAACAGAAAGTTCCCGTTATCAGCTATTCGTGCGGTCATAACATCACAAAACTCCAGCCGCCGATCAAAATCATCTTCATTCAGTTGTTCTACAAGATGAATTTTATACGGGTGAAATTTATGATGCTTCAATATTCGCTGAATAGTTCTTTTGATGTTTGAAACAGAGGCCAATTTTCTCGTGCTCAAAGTTGGGTCTGCAGCAATTTGTCCTAAAACTTCAATCTCAGTAGTCTCATTTCTAACGGGAAATTCACGTTCAGGATCCTGTTTTTTGTTGGCCACTGAACCACTTTGTCGAAACTTTGCAACTAACTCCAAAATGTATTTTCTGTTAACATGTCTGTTCGGATGTCGTTCATTAAACAAATTTGCGGTATGGTTGGCACAGTCATCGTTTTTGAAAAAAAGAGTAATTATTTCAACTCTTTCTTCTACAGAATACACCATTGTGAAATTAATTTTCGGTAGTACTATCAAGTATCAAAACAACCGATAAACTGAAATAATAAACCGCATTTGTCTCCTCATTCCGATAAGAAATGTTCTGATAGTCAATTTTTTGTTTACAAACCAACAAAACATTGACTATCAGCACATTTCTTATCGGAATGAGTGAAATGCGTTTTTGCATCTTCAACTGTAAATAATTTTTAAACGAGTTAATAAAACTTCCAAAAAAATTTGTGTGCTGTATTCAGAAAAGAAAGATCTTTCAAATGATGTAACACTCGACCCATGTTCCCTATTTAAAATATAAGGGTTGTCATCACCACCTTTAAGGGGTTGATTTGACAAAGTTGCGTTTTATGTTAAAACATATCCCCCTCAATATTAAAATTTACGTGTTTCAGCGTTTCTTAAAAAAATTCTCTGGACGCAAATCGGCATGTTTCGTTTTCAATGCGCCACCTTATATAACAAGTATTAAACAGAGAAATTTTTTTACCGAATGACAGTTGTAACATCGATGAAACCGGTGTAACCACAACTCACAAGCCAACCAAAGTTATAGCTGAAAAAGGCGTAAAACAAGTTGACCAAGCTAGATCTCAGGAGCGTGGTACATTGGTTACAGTATGCAATGGTATAAATGCTATCGGTAATTCCATCCCACTATTTTTTCTACCTAGAGTAAAAGTAACCTCTTACATGATTGCTGGTGCACACGGTGGCTCTGAAGCAGTGAGCGAACCAAAGTATAGTGGACGGACAACAAAAGAAAATTCTTTGATTTCATAAAACATATAATAAAGCACGTGAAATGTTCTGCAACTTCAAAAAGTGTATTGCTAATGGATAATCATGAATCGCATGTTTCATTAGAAGTATGAGATTTAGCAAAACAATGGGGTGGTAGTACTAACTTTTCCCCCATTGCAGTTACAAGCTGCAACCCCTTGACGTAAGCGTTTACTTTCCATTTCAAAGCTCTTACAATAAAGCGGCACAGCAGTAGATGTTTAATCACCCGGGTCAATCAATGACAATATAATGTAACATAGGTGAACTTGTTGTAAAGCCTTTCGAATGGCATTTACTCCGCAAAACATCATTGCTAGCTTCAGAAAGACTGGGATTTACTGATGTAACGAACAAGCCACCGCCTAAACAAGATAATATCTTGCCACGTAATAATAACCTATCCACGTCAAATGCTGATAATGAAACATCCACGTCACATGCTGACAATCAAACCTTCACGTCACATGCTGACAATGAAATGCTGACAATGAAACCTCCACGTCAAATGCTGATGACATGGGACAACCATCCAGCACCCGTATTATTAATGATGATCAGACAAATGAGCATAGTGAGAACCAAATAATTATACAACCGAAAGAAATACGACCCCATCTCAAAATGTACACATCAACAACAAAACAACAAGGCAGAAAAACTAGAAAATAGCTCATATTAACAGACACGCCAAATAAACTAGAAACTGGACCTCAACAAAAAGCAAAACAAGAAAAACTGAACAAACACAAAAGAAATATATTTATTGGAGAAAAAAATAGTGCTGCAAATTGAATCATAACGTCCACATAGCTGTGATAATCTACTCTCCCCAGAAAGACATTCTCGTGAAATGAATTTAGGGTCCATGACTTGACCACAAAGAAAATATTTGTATTCCTGTACCCATAAACTTCTAAAACGTTATATTACTCAAGTTTTAACGAAAAAAATGTCAATTTTCACCCTGCCCTCTGAAGCGACCTTAACCAAAAACATTTCGAAGCGTTCCTTTGTCGGATGCTAACTGGATACCAAATTTTAAGATGATATCACAATTCATTCGAAAGTTATTACGCCTACTAACAGACAGACATACACGCCGACCGACCGACAGACAAACAAATTTTCGTTCCAGAATCAAGTTTTCTATATGTTTTAAGACTTTTACGCCATTTTAGCAACAACAAAAATTAGCGAAATTTCTGTCACCGCCACATATTCAACCCTTAATTTAATTTTAGCACAGAATACCGGATCTTTGATGAAATGAAAAGTTTTTAAATAAACAAACCCTGAAACGTTACATTAAGCGAGTTTAACGAAAAAAATGTTAATTTTCAGCAAATCAACCTCCATTTATCCCCTACCCCCTAAGGCGATTTTAGCCAAAAACAATCCGAACCGTTCGCTTGTCGGGTGCTAATTGTAACTGAATTTTAATTATCTCAATTCATTCTAAAGTTATTATAGTGGCTACAGACAGACAGACATACAGATCGACAGACACAAAAAAAAATTGTTCCCAAATCATGTTTTCTATGTTTTGACACTTTTACGGCGTTTAAGCGAAAACAAAATTATGAAATTTCTGTCGCCAAAGTCATACTTCGACACGTATTGACGATGTGGAAGGAATAATTAAAAAGCAGAAAAAAAGAGCACGAATAAAACCCGATCGCGTGGAGACTGAATCTGAGGAACATTTTTCCTTTCCTTCTGATGTTTCGTCTACTAATGATACTTCTAGTTATGAAGACTCGTCAGAGTTGTTTTCTACATAAGTAAAGGTGAACGACTGGGTATTAGTTGTTCTTATGGGAAAAAACCGTGCGTCTTTACGTAGGGAAAATTACTTAAAAAATATCTCTTGAAAAATGGCAAACCAAGTCTGTATTAAAAATAAAAGGTAATAAATTGAAATAGTTGGAGAAAGACGATATCAGTGTTGTTGATAGTGATTAGTTTAATTGTCAAAGTTCTAAACCAGCCCACTTTGTGTTTAGAGAAAATTTTGGCGGACTTTTTTTGTTGAGTGATTGAGTTTGAGTATTATGTAAGCTATAAAGTTTTTTTAATTCCTTTTCAACTTGACGTTCAATAAAAGAACTGTCTTCTTGCATTTTATTGTATTTGTTTTATACTTAAAATTTGTGTATCAAACATCCCTATCTTTGTATCACCTCTCCCTGACTTTGGGAGGCTTGATACAAATATATTGTTTTATAAGGTTATTTCAAACATATAGGAAAATTTATATTATCTGTCTAATTCCACTTTGCATTCATAAGTAAGATATTAATGCTTACCTACAAACAAGTATAATCCTAAATTAATGAAAAAAACCTTATTTCTATTCTGGAACAAAAAACATGTATCAATGATCCCTGTCCCCTACCTAGTCTTTTAAACAAAAATATTTTCAACATCTGGTTGTTCTGTAAACCGCAATCATTTCGATTAGTTTAAATGAAACAGGCTATATTTGTAACGCTAAATGGCTTCCTGGCTGTTTTGCAGTGATCGAACTCACCTAGTGAGTTTCTCCAACCATAGCGGCTGTCTCCTCCAGTATCAGGACTGGCACAGCAAAACAGCCCAGAAGCCATTAGCATTCCAACTAACACAGGCCGTGCCTTAAGACACTTACCACCATACATGAAGAAATCTTTTTAAAATTCAAAAGTCGCAATCTCCTCTAAAGCAATTATTTTTTGAGAAAATTCACTAAACACAGACTACACAACCACCAACTCTATGCCGAAACTACTGCCAAAGCATCAGAGAAAGGATTTATTTGAAATGAATTTTCAGCAAATATTTTTGTAAAATGACATACAATGACGGTTGAAGCAAAAACTTAGGGCTTTGTAAAACACACTTACGACTTTTCTTTTACATAACCCGCATTTGTTTCAGATTCTTTGTCCGAAAAATTGCCAATTTTGACGCTTCAAATTGCAACTTTTAACATTTTAAGAAAAACTATAAAATTTTCAAAACAACTTTTGTGGTATTTCTTGACCATTTTGCACCAAAAAACTTCACGTTTGTCTGTAATGTTCCATAGATTTTTGTTAACCACAAAAAATATTATTACATCCTTGTCCATGAGAGTCGTGTTCATACAACATTATTACTTCTATGGTCACAGGCAGCTTGTATTGTGTTGGTAGCAGCGAACACCCTGGAGTTATATTCGAGAGGCGACTAGAAGTGACCGGTATGTAACAATGTAAAAAGGTCTAGAACCTCTATGGACGGTATAAATAAGCGAGCCGCAGATAGAGGAGTCAGTCAGTGAGTTAGTGTTGGTGCAGAATACGTGATTATAGAAGGCGTATAGTTAAATGTAGTTCTATGGACATCTGCTACTAGAGAAATCTTTTGGTGTTTGGGTTTATTGTCGGAAAATAGTTGGTTATAAAATTAGTAGTTTGAAAATCCGAGTTTTGTTAAGCAACAAATCTGGCACCCCGAAGAACGTAACAACTGGTGTCAGAATTGGGATTTTCAAGCTGCTAAAGAGGATAACAACGTGGAAATTTCTAAAATATTTGGAAGATCAGTGTCAGCGGTAAACTATAACTGGTTGTATTTTTGAGACAGAACAAACTGTATACCAGTTTTGAGTAGGTCTAAGCTGAAGGCAGATAGCGCAACAGTCAACATGGACACCCAGCTATATAAATTGAGTAAATAAATAAAAAAAGAAGCTAGAAAAAGAGATGAAGTAGCAAAGAAAGGAGACGATGGTGCAAAGGAAGAAATGAGAAGAATAGATGAAGAAGCAGAGAGAGAGAGAGAGAGAGAGAGAGAGAGAGAGAGAGAGAGAGAGAGAGAGAGACGTCGAATCAAAAGAATAACTAAGAAAGGGGCGAAGAAGCAGGAGAGGACCTGAGAAAAAGAGACGAAGAAACCAAGAAATTCTCCAAGAACAACAGAATTGAGAATATTACTTCATGTGTAGACGAACGAATCAAGCAGGTAAAAAACGACATCTTTCAGCAATTAGAAAGTCGAGTGAGGGGTATCAGCGACGAGGTACATGACAAACAGAAGAGTGTACAATTGCTAGGAAAGAAGTATGATACCCTAACCAAGGGAAACATCAGACTCAAAGATAGACCCGTCATACGAATTAAGGTCCCCACATTTGATGGCTAAGTCCCTTGTGATACTTATCTATGCCAGTTCGAAGCCGCTGCTACAGCCAATGGTTGGGACGAGAGGGAGGGGTTGGGAGGGGGGTAGAAGGGAGGGGGTAGAGAGAGGGAGAGAGAGAGAGAGAGCAGCTTCGTTGATCGTAGCTCTCAGAGGAGATGTCCTAGATGTGCTCCAAGGTATTCCAAGTGAAGAACAGTTCAGTTTTGACAGCATTAGACATCGATTTGAGATGAGGTTTGGCGACCAGCATTTATAAGAGCTGTATCGATCTCACTTGAAGAATCGTTGTCAGAAATCAGGAGAAAATCTCAAACACCTCCACGCCGACGTTGTCAGACTGGCACGATCAGCTTACCCCACAGCTCGGGTGGAAGTTTTGAACCAGCTGTCGCAAACATTTATTGGCGACATCAGAAATAACGACACGTAACAGGCGCTGGGGATGGCGAGACGTAAAAACTTGAACGATGCTTTGGCACATACCTTGGAGTTTGAACCAGCAAAGCAAGCATCAAAAAATCATGTGAGAGTTCGCAAGTGTACTTATCAGTGCTCATCACAGGTTCCAATCTTCAATTGGTGAACCCTGTATCTTGGTCATCAGCTTTTCGATATAGGTAAATATGCATGGTTAAATCCTAATATTTTCACATAATTAATCTGTGGTTTCACTGTGTATCATTAATTAGTAGACACCTGTATACAAACATAAAAAGTCTAGACGCAACAAGTGCGTTATGGTAGTGAATTTTCATAAATGTTTTTAATGACAAATATGTCTGTTTCTTATTCAAAGGAATCAAACTGGGTACCATATTTGATCAAAATAACTTGGTTCGAAAAATATAAAATTTTTCCGAAACTAAACTTCAAATGTTTCCGAAAAAACTGGTCCGATTTTCCTGGCCAAGGAGCCTCTTCAACATATGTACACATCTGTCAAGATATAATTATTCCCAAAACAATTTTTGACAAGAAATCCAAAAAATCTTTGCATAAAACTTTGCAAACAATTTCTTTCACGAAAATTCGTCATTATTAGCGAATTTTACGTAGAACAAAAAGATCATTAATGGAGATATCTGTGCTTATATATTTTTATTTCAACAACACACCACGAGGGCTTACAGCCTAAATACTATCGTACCGTGGGAGTCGACAAGGAGGAAAGAGGCAACTTGTTAATTCTGGACTTGAAGGTTTGGAGGTTCGGAGGAGAAGGAAAAACATGTGCCGGCAAGGAATTCCACAACTTGGAAGTCCTAGGGACATAACAAGATGTTCTATGTCTAGTTACCTGGACAGTAAAGCGAATGCACCCTATTCGCTCTGTTCCTCTGGCGGATCTGTTGGGGGCAGCAGATGCAGGAACTATGGAAGAAGGCTCCTCTGAGCAGTGCCCGTACAGATATCTATAAAAGAGAGAGAGAGAGAGAGAGAGAGAGAGAGAGAGGTCACCAACGGCACGTCGGTGGGCAAGGGACGGCAGCCTTTGGGTGAGGGTAGGGTCACCGATGAGACGTATAGATCTCTTCTAAATGGAGTCCAGGATAGCAAGTGTAGAAGCGGCAGCGGCACCCCAGATGTGGGAGCAGTATTCGAGGTTTGGCCTTATTTGTGAAGTATATAAGGTATAGAGATTAGCTGGTGAAAAGTATTTGCGAGCCCGGAAGAGGAAACCTAATTTCTTAGCACCCGCTTCTGCAATTGATGTGACATGTTGATGCCAATTCAAATTCCGATCCACAGAAATGCCAACAAGTGAAAAGGGCTCATTACTTTGAATAACTTGGTTGTTCATTGTGATAGGTCTAGGGCTGGTGTATCTTTTATGAGAAAGAAAGCAAGACTGAGACTTGGTGGGGTTGAATTGTACAAGAGTTCTACTTCCCTAGTCTAATATTTTTTGGAGATCCACGGAGACAGAACCCTCCATGAGTCTGCGATCCTCATCTAATTGGGCTAAAGAGACAGGCTTAGAATATTGTATATTTGAGTGGAGGATGCTGTTCCGCGTAACTGTGAACTGAGTTGGATGTGCTAGAGAGGAGGTCATTGACGTGGAGAAGAAACAAAGTAGGGGCTAAAGCTGAACCTTGAGCAACTCCTGCATTAATTGGATACAGTTTAGAGGAATGGCCATCCACGACAACAGAAATGCTTCGGTTGGAGAGGAAATTTGCTGTCCAGGTACAGAGTTTTGGTGGTAGGCCATAGGCCGGAAATTTATTAAGCAGCGCTGCGTGCCAGACCTGGTCGAATGCTTTGGATATGTCTAGAGCGACAATCTGGGATTCACCGTGTAGTTCCATAGACTTGTTCCAACAATGGGTGACAAAGGAAATGAGGTCGGCAGTTGATCTGCGCTGACGGAATCCATACTGCCTGTCGTGGATTAGACTGCCTTTTTCAAGAAATTTTAGTAATTCGGTGTTTATATACTTTTCCATCACTTTAGAGACGACTGAAAGTAGAGAAATAGGCCTGTAGTTGCTAGGAAGCGCTTTGGATCCTTTCTTGGGGACGGGTTGTACTCGAGCAGTTTTCCAGTTACTAGGGAATATACCTCTATTGTAAGATGTCTGAAACAGACGAGTCAGGACAGGAGCAAGTTATCGTGCGCATTTTTTGAGAACAATTGCTGGGATCTCGTCAAGGCCAGAGGCTTTCCTGGTATTAAGAGAAGAGGGCATCTTTCGTACCTTTTTAGTTTTGAAAATGATATCCGTCATTTTATACGCGACATTGGGGACTGTTGGTGGTTGAACATTTGGAGGTGGTTTGAGAGTAGAATTTCCAGCGAACAACGAGGCAAAAAGTTCAGCCTTGCCCAGGGCGGTAGAAACAATTTCATCCCCTGAGACAAGAGGTAGGAACGTGCTCTTGCAGAAATTATTCCCAATAGATTTAGCAAGAGTCCAGAAGGGTTTGTCGCCGTTGGAGCTTGAGAGGACTTTGTTTTTGATGTGGTTATTAAACGAGTTTTTTTGCCTCAGAAAGAATGCGGACATAGCGGTTTCTTGCGTCGTTAAATGCTTGACGGTTTTCTTGACTGGGATTGTGTAGAAGCGTTTTGTGAGTTTTGACCTTTTCAAGTCTGGCCTTGTCACAGGATTTAGAGAACCATATATATATATATATATATATATATATATATATATATATATATATATATATATATATATATATATATATATATATATAAAATAATGGGGCAATTTTGATAAAATTTGGTAGGTAGCTTCCTTTTGTAAGTGACTTGGACAAGTTCGTTAGAAAGGAGTAAAAACATGTCTACTATGCTTTAGTCATTTGGGATGTTATTTATTATCGTAGTACGCTATGGAAAGGGCTAATCTTAAAATAATCCATACCAGGATGTGGAGTTTTTGAAGTACTTTATTTAAAGAAAATTTTGTTTTGAAAATCGACCGACCCGTTATGAAATAATTAATTGTCGCCACTTAAAGTGAAATACACTATATATATATATATATATATATATATATATATATATATATATATATATATATATATATATATATATATATATATATATATGCACTAGAAAAATTGAAAGTGACATCGGATATGTGTTCTAAGGACCTACTTCGTGCTCATTTGAAGAATTTTTTTATCAAAATTCACTAATTTAAATTGATTCTGGATATGCTAGAGGTTCTAGAGGTCACATTACTGCTCTTTTTTCTACAAAAATTCGCTAAAAGGTTAGCTTTTAATCAATGGCAAGTCATTTCTTGGATTTATCAACAACTTTTATCTTATTATTACTATCAGAATGCGCCTCGTATACCGTCGTTTACCTTGTCAATGGTTAATCTTTCTTCAAGATAAATTTCACTACAAAATATTTGTTTGAATTGTAAATTATTTCAAGGATAAATATTTATTTACTGTAAATATGTGATCGCCAAGGTTAGATGCAACTAAATAATCAGGTACTGTTTAAAAATTATTTCGCACCGTTCAGCACTTATCATGCATATATTCTTAACCTCTTCATTAAACAACTGACAATCAAAAATGAGGGAATGATTTTTATATACACTCTGTAGATTACAAGAAAAATAATAATGAATTAAAAGTCGATTACAGGGGTGATGCAACAACCGTTACACGTGCATGAAAATTCCAAGGTTTTCGTAACCACGAATTGACTAAGATATTGTAGGTAAGGTTCACTTAACATGCAGTAAATTACTTTTAAGGTAGCACAACCAAAATTCTTAGTCATTAACAAAATAATATTACATTGAAATATTGCATCGCATTAAAAAAAAAGCCTGGACGCAGCAAGTGCGTTATGGTAGTGAATTTTCATAGAAATGATCTGGAATCAAATATTTTATTACAACTTTCCTTGTAACATGGAAATCTAAATTTTGGTGTACAGTTTACTTTTTATATCGTAAACCTACCTACCAAATTTGGTTAAAATAGCTTTTTGTGAATTTTCTTAAAAAAATTCACTAATGAGGAGATCCCGATTTTGAATTTTGAAAAAATTTCTTCGCATGAGCGCTAATTAGGCCCCCCAGAAAACATATCCGGGGTCAGTTTCAATTTATATATATATATATATATATATATATATATATATATATATATATATATATATATATATATATATATGTATCACACCGATAACTCAAAAAAAAATGGGCCGATTTTGATCAAATTTGGTGAAAAAATTCCTTTTGCAAATGGCTTGGATGAGTTCGTTAGTCAGGAAAATCTGCCCAGGTTTTACCGGAAAATTTTGTGTTTTCTTTCAAAAAAAATTTATATCTCCGGAATTAACAAAGTAAGGGCAACCAAATTTGGGACGCAGGCTTACATCCTTATAGGTAAGTTACCTACCAAAATTTAGCTATGTAGGTCAAAAGACAAAAAAGTTATAGGCATTTAAAAATAAATAAATTGGGGTTTTCCTCAAAACGTCAAAGTGGCGATTTAAAATGTCAAAATTGGCAACATTTAGGCAAATAACTTAAATCTAATACGGGCTATAGAAATAAAATGTCTCAAGAAGGATGTTTTACAAACCCTAAAGTCTTGGTTTCAACCGTCATTGTCCTTCATTTTACTAAAATATTTGCAGAAAATTCATTTCAAATAGACCCTTTCTCTGATACTTGGCAGTAGTCTTAGCTATAGAGTTTATCGTTTAATGGTATATAATTTTTGTCGAATTTTCATAAAAAATTAATAAAGCTCAATATATCCGTTATTATATAAGATATGAAGAAAATTTGTATATATTAATTATAGGGTGTCTTGAGCTACATCTTAAAATAATATTTCTGCAATCACAGGTGGCCCATAAGTCGTTGGTGATACAAATTTCCTTTTTTTAATCAAACACGCCTTATGTTATTGCATTTTTGCATTTTCCATCGAAATATAATGCATGATTGTAAGAAAATAAATTCTGGACGCAGCAAGTGCGTTATGGTAGCGAATTTTTATCAAATGTTTTATATTTGAACAGTTCAATTTGCTATTAACCTATAAGGTTGACCAAGAAACGTGTTTTTTCGGGAACATTTTAAGTTTACTTTTGGAAATTTTTGTACATTTTCACACAATAAAGTTATTTTAATGGAACATGGCACATTGTTTTTACTATATAGGTTATACTGGTAACCAAATTTGATGCCTGCTTTCTTAAAAAAACACACATATTTGTTATTAAAAAGATTTTTATGAAAATTCACTACCATAACGCACTTGCTGCGTCCAGAATTTTTTATTTTTTGAGGTAAAAAAATTTTCGAATGAAAACTCAAAATTTTCCCGGAAAACCTCGTTCGATTTTCCTGGCTAACAAACTTGTCCAAGCCATTTACAAAAGGAAGGTACATGCCAAATTTTATCAAAATCGGCCTATTATTCTCTGAGATAAATTTTTTTAGAATGAAAACTCAAAATTTTCCCGGAAAACCTCGTCCGATTTTCCTGACTAACGAACTTATCCAAGCCATTTACAAAAGGAAGGTACATGCCAAATTTTATCAAAATCGGCCCAAACATATAAAAATTTAAACTGACCCCGAATATGGGTTCTAGAGGTCCTAGTTCGCGCTCATTTGCAATTTTTTTTTCAAAATTCAAAAGTCGGGATCTCCCCAATAGTGAATATTTTCTACGAAAAATCACTAAAATGCAAAAAAAATGGCGAATCAGCGAATATTCATTTAAAAAAAATACCACAAGGGGTCTCAACTTTCGAACATTAAAAAAAATTCTTCAAATGGGCACGAATTACAGCCGCTGGATCTGATATTTCGAATCCGTTGCAGATTATATACAGGGTGGCCATTTGAAATCGAAACAAGCATGTTTTAGGGCACGTATTGTGATTTTGTGAAAATCGTTCAGAAGGTAACTTTTGGTTCCAAGGGGGCAGGACTTTTAGTTTGTTTTTTTTTTCACATCGCAACACCATCCCTTAGGGGGCATCAAGTAGCACGTCATTTTAGAGCTGGTGTAAATATATTTTCAATGGTGCCATATTTTAGTGAATTTTCGTAGAACAAATTCACTAGAGGATATCGCGACTTTTGAATTTGGAAAAAATTTCTTCAAATGAGCTCGTGCACCTTCATTTTGCAAGTACTTGCATAAGTTCGTTAACCAGGAAAATCGGACCAGTTTTTCCGGGGATTTTTTTTTCGGAATTTTTTTTATCTCCAAAAATAACAAAGCTATAGCAACCAAGTTCGTTAACCAGGAAAATCGGACCAGTTTTTCCGGGGATTTTTTTTTCGGAATTTTTTTTATATAAAAATAACAAAGCTATAGCAACCAAGTTTGTTACGCAAGTCTCTACTATAAAACGTATCCTGCGTGACAAAATTTAGATCTCCAAGTTAAAATGAAAAAAGTTATAGGCATTTAAAGAAAAGAGTTGGGTTCCACTGGTGAGAATTGTACAAAACCAAAATATTTTGTAGTTGATTAACAAAATCTATTGTATATGACAGACAATAATTAAGTTATCTTGGTGCAAAAAGGACAAGAAATACCAGAAAAATTGTTTTGAAGTTTTCGCGATTTTAAGCGTCAAAATCTTTCGATTTTTAGATAAAGATCCTGAAACGAATTTTGGTTATGTAGAAAAAATGTCGTAAGAAGTGTGTTTTATAAAACGTTAAGTTTCTGCTTCAACCGTCATTGTCATTCATTTTACTGAAATGTTTGCAGAAAATTCATTTCAAAAAGACCTTTTCTCTGATGCGTTGGCAGTAGTTTTAGATATAGAGTTTATGGTTTATTAGTCTATAATTTTTAGCGAATTTTCGTAGAAAAAGTTCGTCTTAAGAAGACCGCGACCTTTAAGTTTTGACCAGATTTCTTCAAATGAGCGCGAACTAGACCCCCTCGAATAAATATCCGGTGTGAATTTAAGTTTTTACATGCTTACATATATACAGGGTGGTGCATTTTACGGTAAAGCTTAATATATCCGTTATTATACAAGA
Organism: Tillus elongatus; assembly: GCA_964006375.1. Classification (NCBI taxonomy): domain Eukaryota; kingdom Metazoa; phylum Arthropoda; class Insecta; order Coleoptera; family Cleridae; genus Tillus; species Tillus elongatus. The sequence goes on from OZ023262.1 coordinate 281,672,213, forward strand.
TACGAGAAAAATTATGTAGTTTAATTATAGGATGGTTCACCTGCATCTTATAAAATTATTTTGAGAATCCCAAGGTGGTTCATAAGTCGTTACTGATACAGTTTTCTTTTTTTTTTTAATGGAACACGTTTTATATTATGTATTGCATTTTTGCATATTCGATCGAATTATAATGCATGCTTGTAAGGAAAAAATTGATATCGTATTCAAGTTAGTTTAACTGTTTGCAACTTTACACGATTTTGGCACATATCAAAAATGATGAGACGCCGTTTTCACCAATAGAAATCGGAACCTCATGCAAATGAAGTATTCAGGAAGGTTTTCGTTTGTATTATTCGTCACACACACTCCCTATACTTAAAAACTCTAGTTTTGTATGTATTTACGTTTATAATCGCCGGCGTGATTCATGTAGGATCAGTTAAAAATGGTTATTTCAATTTTATATTTAACTTTATTAATCAAACAGCAAACAGATTATGGGATTTTATTTTATTTTATTCCAAATTCGTTTTAATCAGATTATGCGATTATTTAGCGAATTGTTGAAGAAAAATATTAAAAGATTTAAATTAACTTTGGTACAAAAAAAAAGTAAAAAATAACAAATTTTATATCTACATATATGTATTTCCTTTCATAATATATGAGTAGTTGGTAATTTGTTTTCAAAAATGTCAAATGAAACTTTAAAGTAACAGACTTATATAACCTTATTGCTTGTGGCATGAAAATATAAGTTTTTTTCTGTTATATCTTTCTTCACTTCCATTTGGTTCATTTTTTTAAATTTTAATTAGGTATATGATTAGAATTTGATGTATTTTACACCCACACCGTCACAACGTGTGGAAGTATCGCATCGGCGACAAAAGTTTCAATTTTTTTTTTTTCGCTTAAACGTAAAAAGTTTCAAAACATATAGAAAACATCATTTGGGAACTAACTTTTTGTCTGTTGGTCTGTGTGTCTGTCTATTTGTAGCCACGATAACTTTAGAACGAATTGAGATATCGTTTTCAAATTTGGTATACAGGTAGCACCTGACAAACTAACGGTTCCGATTATTTTTTGGGTAAAATCGCTTTAGGAGGTAGGAGACTTTTTCGTCAAAACTCAAGTAATATAACGTTTTAGGGTTCATTTATTAGAAAACTTTTAATTTCATCAAACATCTGGTATTCTTTTTTTTTATTTCAACAACACACCACGAGGGCTTACAGCCTAAATACTATCGTACCGTCGGTGTTGACAAGGAGGAAAGAGGCAGCTTGTTAATTCTGGACTTGAAGGTTTGGAGGTTCGGAGGGGAAGGAAAAACCTGCACCGGCAAAGCTTGGAAGTCCTCGGGACAAAAGAGCGGGCATAACAAGATGTTCTATGTCTGGTGACCTGGACAGTAAAAGGGTGCATTCGCTCTGTTCCCCTGGTAGATCTGTTGGGGGCAGCAGGTGGAGGAACTATGGAAGAAAGCTCCTCTGAGCACTGCCCGTGTATATATCTATAAAAGAGAGAGAGAGAGAGAGAGAGAGAGAGAGAGAGAGAGAGAGAGAGAGAGAGAGAGAGAGGTCACCAACGGCACGTCGTTCAGTGAAGAAATTACATTAGGCGTTGAATGTGTGGGGGGTGGAATATTGTTGACGAAAAGTTCGAATTTATTTTTTGGTAAAACGGCGTAAAAAGTATCAAAACATATAGAAAACACGGTTTGGATGGTTTTTGGGTAAACTCACTTTAGGGGGTAGGGGATTGGGCGTGATTTGGTGAAAATTGACATTTTTTCGTCAAAACTCGAGTAATATAACGTTTTAGGGTGTAGTTATTAGAAGACTTTTAATTTCATCAAACATCTGGTATTCTGTGCTGATAATTAAATTAGAGATTGAATGTGTGGAGGTGGAATATTGTTGACAAAAATTACGATTTTTTTGTTGCTAAAACGGCGCAAAAAGTCTTAAAACACACAGAAATTGATTCTTGAACGAAAATGTTTTTGTCTGTCGGTATGTACGTCTGTATGTTAATAAGCGCAATAACTTTCGAACGAATGAGTTATCATCTTCAAATTTGGTGTCCAGTTAGCACCCGACAAAGGAACGCTTCGAACTGTTTTTCGGTAAGATCGCTTCCGGGGGTAGGGGATAAATAAGGAGTGATTTGGTGAAAATTGACATTTTTTAATAAAACTCGAGTAATATAAGGTTTCAAAAGTTTATGGGTACAGGAATACAAATATTTTCTTTGTGGTCAAAGTCGTGGGCCATAAATTTATACCATGAGAATGTCTTTCTGCGGCGAATAAATTATCACAGCTATGTGGAAGTTATTATTCACTTTGCAGAACTATTTTAACAAATTTTCGCATAAAAAGTTATTATAAAATATATATATATATATATATATATATATATATATATATATATATATATATATATATATATATATATATATATATATATATATGTATATGTATCACACCAATAACTCACAAAATAATGGGCCGATTTTGATAAAGTTTGGCACATACCTTCCTTTTGTAAATGGCTTGGATAAGTTCGTTAGTCAGGAAAATCGGAAGAGGTTTTCCGGGAAATTTTTGAGTTTTCATTCGAAAAAATTTATATCTGCGGAATTAACAAAGTAAGGACAACCAAATTTGGTTCATATCATCATAGGTAAACTACATACCAAAATTTAGCTCTGTAGGTTAAAGGGCAAAAAGTTACAGGCATTTAAAGAAAAATAAATTTGGGTTTTCCTCAAAACGTCAAAGTCGCGATTTCAAATGTCAAAATTGGCAATGAACCTGAAATTAATATGAGCTATGGAAAGAAAATGTCTCAAGAAGAATGGTTTACAAAGCCTGAACTCTTAGTTTCAATCGTCATTGTCCTTTATTTTACTAAAATATTCCGAGAATATTAAATTAAAATCCACCCTTTCTCTGATGCTTTGGCAGTAGTGTTGGCTATAGAGTTTATCGTTTAATGGCATATCATTTTTGTCCAATTTTCGTAAAAAATCATTAAAGCTCAATATATCCGTTATTATGCAAGTTACGAAAAAAAAAATTGTATACATTAATTATAGGGTGTCTTAAGCGATTCTTAAAAAATATTTCCACAATTACAGGCTGGCCCATAAGTCGTTGGTGATTCAATTTTTTTTTATCGAACACGCCCTATGTTATTGCATTTTTGCATTTTCCATCGAAATAATACATCTTTGTAAGAAAAGAAATTCGGGACGCAGCAAGTGCGTTATGGTAGCGAATTTTGATCAAATGCTTCGTATTTAAATAGCTCAATTTGCTATTAACCTATAAGGTTGACCAGGAAACCAGTTTTTTCTGGAACAATTTAAGTTTAGTTTCGGAAATTTTTGTACATTTTCAAACAATAAAGTTCTTTTGATGAAACATGGCACATTGTTTCTACTATATAGGTTATACTGGTAACCAAATTTGATGCCTGCTTTATTTAAAAAAAACATCTTTGCTATTAAAAACATTTTTATGAAAATTCACTGCCATAACGCACTTGCTGCGTCCAGAGTTTTTTTTATTATCACAATATCTTGGCTAGTGTAGTGTTTGTGAAAATGCTTGGATATGTTTGAATGAATATTTTGGTTTTATGCGTTTCTCTATCAGTTCCCCCCCCCCCCAAAAAAAAAATTTTAAATGCCTAAAGCTTTTCTGTCTTTAACTTGGAGAGCTATAGAGATTTTGGTAGTAATATACTTTTAATAATATAAACCTGTGTACCACATTTGGTTGCCATAGCTCTGTTATTTCCGAAGATATATTTTTTCCGAAAGAAAACCCAAAATTTCCCAGTTTGGTGCGATTTTCCTGACTAAAGAACTTATCCAAGCCACTTGTAAAAGGAAGCAACTCACCAAATTTAACAAAATCGGTCCATTACTTTTTAAGTTATTTATATATATATATATATATATATATATATATATATATATATATATATATATATATATATATATATATATATATATATATATATATATATTGAAACTCACATCAGAATCTTCGATTTAAACACAAATATAAAATTTTCTAAAGTATGCAATAGGGAATACTCAAAAAACCAAAACAAAAAACAACTTTTGTGTTCATACATTGTTTAGAAAATATATAAGATTCTAACCAAATTTCCATAATTAATGGCTGATATAAGCAATTCTCAATTTTAGCTATCACCATGATAACTTAATCAAGGTGACATTAATTGCATTCCTAAGTTCTATTTTTCATCCAGACATTAAATCGTCATTAAAACAGTATTAATTTTATAATTTCTTGAAAATGTTATTATACTTCATAGAAGATCCCCGGACAAAACAAGAGGATAAAAAAGTATTTGTTGGGTCAGGTAACAGGGAAGTAAAAGGGTCTATTGATTTATTAGTCACCTGGTGTATTTGTAATACATATATGGGGTCATTCCACAGGAATGGGAAATATTTCAGGAGTAAAGTCAGGAGTTCAAAATAAGAAAAATAAACCCGTAGGTTATAAATCGAATGTCAACCATTCTTGAAATAACTTTTTTTAACAACAAACTTTCTTCCAAAAATCAAGTCTGTTCTTTTTTTAACAATCACATGTCACCTGGATGATATGTGCAAATCAATTTTTAATTTGTCAGAATTAGTTATGTTAGTTTGACAATAACTGGTTTAGTTCCGAATTCCTAAAATGCCCCAAATATTCAGCCATAGGGAATATGCAGATATGATTTTTGTTTATGGATGTTGTAATGGACACTTAACGAATATCGACTGCAAATTCCTAACCGGAGGGTCCCTAATAGAAACTTTTTAAGGACTTTTCAAACTGGTGTTTTTCCAAGCGTAAGGATTTTTAGAGAGAAGGTCTTCACATACGAACCGAAGAAAACATTCTCAACATTGTTGATGAAAACCCGACGGGAGAGTACGAGAGTAAGATTGCAAATCAACTCTGAATATCACAGAAAGTCGTTTTCAATCCGCTCAAGATAAATAGTTTAAAGCCTTTCCGTGTCCAGTTCGTTCAACATCTTGCAGATGGCGGTAACGTTTAAAAGTTACAATTAGCGAATTAAAAAAAATCACTAATGAGGAGATCTGTGTTTTTATATATATATATATATATATATATATATATATATATATATATATATATATATATATATATATATATATATATATATATATCCGACCGATAACTCAAAAAATAATGACCAATCTTGATCAAATTTGGTAAGTATCTTCCTTTTGCAAGTGGCTTGGATAAGTTCGTTAGCCAGGAAAATCAGACCAGGTTTTCTAGGAAAATTTTGTGTTTTCATTCTAAAAAAAATCATATCTCCGGAAATAACAAAGTAAGGGCAACCAAATTTGGTACGCGTGTTTGTATTATAAAGAGTGAACTCTGTACCGAAATATAGGTCTCTAACTTTAAAGACAAAGAAGTTATGGGGAGTTAAAGAAACAAATTTTGGAGTTTTCCTCAAAACGTCAAACTCGCAATTTTAAACGTCAAAATTGGCAATGTTTAGGCAAAGAACGTGAAACAAATACGGATTTTGACAAGAAAGTGTTGCAAGAAGAGTGTTCTGCAAACCCTTAAGTTTCAGATTCAACCGTCATTGTCCTTCATTTTACTAAAATATTTACAGAAAATTCATTTCAAATAGAGCCTTTCTCTGATGCTTTGGCTGTCGGTTTAGTTAAGTTTAGTTTAGTTAGGTTTGGTGAAGTTTATGGTTTAACAGTCTATAATTTTTAGCTAATTTTCGTAGAACAAATTTGTTAATGCATTTTTGCATTTTTTATCGAAATATGATGCGTTTGTGAGAAAAAACCTGGACGCAGTAAGTGCGTTTTGGTAGCGAATTTTCGGTGAATTTGCAGTTTAGCTCCCGAACGCTTTTCAAAAAACTGTTTTCAGAAACCTGCCTAGGGCCCCCCTGGATCCACAAACCCCAAGAAAAATTTCTTGTTCACACCCCATAAGGAAGTTACGGGACCAGGAGTGAGTAGGGGTGTATAATTTTTTTAGCTAATTTTCGTAAAACAAGTTCGTTAATGCATTTTTATCGAAATATGTTGCGTTTGTAAGAAAAAAATCTGGACGCAGTAAGTGCGCTTTGGTGGCGAATTTTCGGTAAATTTGCAGTTCAGCGCCCGAACGCTTTTCAAAAAACCCTTTTCAGAAACCTGCCTAGACCGCCCCCCTGGATCCACAAATCCCAAGAAAAATTTATTGTTCACACCCCCCCAAGGAAGTTACGGGACCAGGAGTGAGTAGGGGTGCTGGGCGGGGTAGGTAGTAAAAAGGAAATGAGCAGAAAATTCGAATAAAATGGACTTGAAAGCTGTCTTTTTCACATCTTGAAGCCATATCCCCCTTAAACCCTGCCTACCGCGCACAGCACCCCTATCCCCCCATGTGCCGTAACTTCCTTGGCGGGTAGGAACAAGACATTTTTCTTGTGGTTTATGCAGCGAGGGTTGTTGTATGCACGCGAGGGGGAAGAAAAATCCCCACGACGAAGCAGCCACCCTCCAACCCCCCACCCCTGCCACAAGTCGAGCCGGGGGGTTTTTCTTCGTCGTAGGCATTTTCCTTCCCACTCCTCGTGTGCATACAACCACCCTCGTTGCATAAACCACAAGAAAAACTTCTTGTTCATACCCCCCGAGGAAGTCACGTGACCTGGGGAAAATAGGGGGTGCTGTGTGGGGTAAGCAGGGTTTAATGGGGATATGGCTTCAAATAGACAGCTTTCAAGCAGTTTTCTTCGCATTTTCTGCTCATATTTCTTTTTTACTACCTACCCCGCCCAGCATCCCTATTCACTCCTAGTCCCGTAACTTCCTTGAGGGGTGTGAACAAGAAATGTTTCTTGTGGTTTGTGCATCCAGGTGGGGTCCTAGTAATGTTTCTGAAAACAATTTTTTGAAAAGCGCTCGGGAGCTAATCTGCAAATTTACCGAATTTTCATTAAATCCTTCAAATTTCAATAACCCAATTTGCTATTAACGTAAGCTTTGTTGGTTAGGAAACCCACATTTTGATAAAATATAGTACATTGTTTCTACTACATAGGCTATACCGGTAATCAATTGATGCCTGCTCGCATTTGCTATTAAAAACATTTTTATGGAAATTCACTTCCATAACACACTTGCTGCATCCAGACTTTTGAAAAATGTTTATATATTTTCAAACAATAAAGTTATTTCGATGAAATATGGTACATTCTTTCTACTATGTAGGCAACCAAGTTTGATGCCTGCTTTCATCAAGAAAGACATTTGCTATTAAAAATATTTTAAATAAAATTCGCTACCCTAACGCACTTGCTGCGTCAGACTTTTATTTTGTGAACGGATTCGCCAAAATCCGACAGTAAGTGAATGCATTTTGGTATAAATAATTTTCACAATGAGCACCGATGGTCAGAAGAAAACCCTCATGCTCTGTTTGAACGCAATTTTCAGCATCGATTCAGCATAAATATTTGGTGTTGCGTAATCAATGATCAGGCAATGGGTCGGTTTGTGTTGGATGGGCGTCGTACTGGGAAAGGATATTTACAGATCCGAGATCATTTAGCAGAAAGTCTGGAAACTCAGGTAGTAATTTACGGTAACACCTGCAGCATTCTTGACGAGTCGTTTTATATAGATAAAGTAGTAGTAACAGCAGTAAATTATTTGAGTTAAGCTAGTAATTTCTATGAAGAAGCTAAAGTGACAAATTTTCAAAGTTGTTACGTGTAATGGGATATACAGGGTGAGGCGCTAAGATTTTCTGTTAGGAGTTTCTCCATAACCGAACCGATTTTAATTCGGAAAATTTCGATTTCTAGGTTTTCGGCCTAGCCGACATAAACTAAAATATTTTTGACCACGTGATATCAACTTCGTTATTTTAAATACAGTATCTTACTTTTTAATGTATTTTTGAATGCTACTAGTAATTAAATTTCACTTTCACTTGCATACTTGTATCAAAATTAACCATTTTCAAAATATTTCGTTTTTTTTTACATTTTTGCAAAATTATAGTTGCAATTTATAGCTGATAATTTGAAGGAAAAATAAGCTACAAGATTCATCTTTTGCACACAACACACCAGTATGAGAATGTAATATTAAAATATTGTTACAAAGCATCTCAATAGATGTAGGTGCGGTGTTGCCACATCTCCAGAACTTCCCCAACATCTGGGAATTCTTGCACAAACTGGCAACACCTTCTAGTAAGAGAAGGTCCTGGAACCTTCTGGAATGGAACGCTCCAGAAACGAGGTACGGCGAGTATATAAACGCGAAAGCAGGCCAGCCAGAGACACAGTTCAGTTAGAGAATGTTGAAGTGACTCGAAGAAGCAGTAACTAGTGTGAAGTGTTATAGAGTAGCAACTGTAGTTTCAGTGTATTAGTGACTTTTGTTCAAATTAGTGATTGTAAGGCCAGATAAACTAAGTGTTTTGTGAGAGAGACATTCTAGACCTTTATTGTATCCATATTTAGACAGTAAATTAAGTGTTCTGTGAGAGAGACATTCTTGAACTTCTATTGTATCCATATTTAGAGAGTAAATAAAGTTGTTTTGTTAAAATTAAAAGTCTCACTTATCCAGAACCCGGAGAAAACGCAACAATATATATATATATATATATATATATATATATATATATATATATATATATATATATATATATATATATATAACTATTTATTTATAAAGAACTATGTATGGAATGAGGAAAAATTAAAGAACAAGCACAAATTTTATAACTACAACAGGTGCTCAAAATTGCCTCCACCAACTTCAAGACAGTTTGTTACTCGTTTCATTATGTTCTTGCCGGTAGCCCGACTTAATTCTTCTCGACTTAAAGTATTTAATGCATCTACAACTCTATCAATCATGTTTTCTTTTGTGGTGGCAGGTTCTGAGTACACTTGATTTTTAATATAGCCCCAGATACTGGCGTCGACTGGAGGTAAATCTGGTGAGTGCGGTGGTGATCTATGTGGACCGAGGTGGCAATCCATCTGTCATCAAAATGTTGGGTCAAGAAATCAGACGCCAAGTGAGAATTGTGCGAAGGCGCTCCGACTTGTTGATACCAGGTCGTTTCAGCTTCTTCTAATCTCAGTGTATTTAGAGAAACGAGAGTAACGTCTCGTAATATATTGCAGTAACCGACCCCAGTGAGATTTTCCTCATAAATTTTCATGCAGAAAACTTTATCATTTTTTTAAGACACAAAATACATTAATGACTACTAACGGTCTTGACAATATTTGGTTCTTGAGACGTGAGGGTTTTCATGAGACCAAAAAAAAACTGGCTATTGTGACAATTGAACTATCCATTTTTGCAGATCTTCGCCTCATCGCACCACATTTTTTTGCAAAAAGCTCCATCTTCGTGTGTTAAAGGAACTATACACAGAATTCAACACGTCGGGAGTTATCACCGGACTGTAAACTAGGGATTAAGTGATAGGAGAAGGGTCTCCAGTTGTGCTTTTTTAATATTCTGTGTATGGTTCTTGTTGATAAACTCAGCTCTCTTCGACAATCCCTGAGAGGTGAATTTGGCTTAGCAGCGATATGATAATACATTGACTTCGTTTACCTCATTATCAGCAAGACAATTTGCATGGATTTTCCATTTACCTAATAGTTTTTCATACATAGAGCATTATTACATGCGTGAAAATACCCAAAAACATGTACAGTGAACAGAACCTCGGTGGTTCAGGGGTAAGAACGTGTGCCTCTGAACCGAAGGGTACTGGGTTCGATCCCAGCGTACTCCTTTCACTTTTTCAGTACAAACTGTAACATCAACATCAACCGAGGTTCTGGCATTGTATTTGAGCAAGTTGAATGTCTGCACGTTCCGCCCTTCGGAGGGGGCGTAAAGCCGTCGGTCCCGTGTCCATGCGATGTTGGTCACGTTAAATATCCCTACCCTCCTTACAGAAAGGCAGGGATTCGGCAAAATTCCCAGGATAGTGAGGTGAAACTGCTCCCTGGCGTCGGTGATTGGCCATAGTCGCGGAAATAGGCCGACGTTAAAGAAACAAAAACACACACACATGTATAGTGAACAGAAAAAGACTTCTAAAATCAAAAAAATCGAATTACTATCATGTGACCGCGAACGTTCTGTTATTGGTCGTGACATAATTGGACAGTGAATAAATGTCGTGTTTACATTTGCCCTATGGTATAAGTACGGTCGCTTGTTTCTCAGCATCGTGGTGATGTAAACACAGAGAAGCAAGCTCATTGTTATTTTAACATTGCGGTCCAGTGACGTCACAGATTGTGCCGGCAAAATGGTGGTGTTTGAAATCAATTATGAAATTCCAATATTTCTTGTGTCGTTATTTTTGTTGTATGTGAAATGAAAAAATATTAAAAATCATCTTTGTGGGATGTTGTCTATCAGATATGATAAGAAAAAAAAAATGCAAATTGTCTGTTGGCTTTGATTTCTCCTTTCTGGGGATAAAACTCCCATAACTTGAACAATTCTTCAATAATCTCTTTACTGTGTCAGTTGGTTGACAAATTGAATTCCAAAGGCTACTATTGTTACAAGTTTGCAACCCCGATTCGAATCAATATGTGGTTAGCTCCAAAACGGTTAGATTTAGGTATATGAAATGCTAATGCAAATCGAAAGAGATTCGAAATGCCAATTAACGTAGTTAATAGAATAAAATACAGGTGTCCCATTTAAAAAACGCAAGTTTTCATCAGTTAAATTTTGTCAAGTTGACAAGTCAATTTCTATCAGCCTGTATGTTGTAACGCAAAACTGTAATACGTGTGATGAAGGTACAAACACTGGTATGCTGTGCGCAAAAGATGAATCTTGTAGCTTATTTTTTCTTCAAGTTATCAGGTATAAAGTGCAACTATGATTTTGCGAACATTTTCGAAAAAACAAAATAATTTGTACTGTTAATTTTCGACACATAGTATGCTAGTCAAGGGCTACCTTAAATTACGACAGAATTCAAAAAACTATTTAAAAGTGGCATACTGTACTTAAAATAACGAAGTTGGTGGACACTTCCGGTAGAACTGAAAGTGTCACGTGAGCAAAAATATTTTAGTTTAATTGGACTTGGCCGAAAACCTAGGAAACGAAATTTTCCGAATTAAAATCGGTTCGGTTATTGAGAAACTCCTAACAGAAAATCTTGGCGTCTCACCCTGTATACAACGATCGGTTTATAACGATGTGTTTATAATACAAGAAACATTAGTGATAAACGACAGAGCCCTTTAAAAGCTGATGAAATACGCAGCTCTGAAAACTGTTTAATAAAAGTTGTTCAGTTACATCACTACAAGTTTGAAATAAATGATACCGTAAGCGTAAAATTTGACCAACAAATTGAGAGGAATCCATTTTTACACAACAAAGGAACTTTAACGTTTAGACAAAGGTGGATCAACGAGTATCTACATCAATTTTCAACCACCAACGGTGTCGGCGTCGTTATGCGCGGCTGATCTAGTGCTGCTGCATACTCCTAATTTGTGGCTTTTATTGTGGAAAATTGTGTATCGAAAAGGTTTTTCCAGGCCGTGATGGAAAAGTACAGGCTTGTTAAGTGCGGCTTCCAAGTGGGCAAATTCTACGTCGGCCTGTGCAACTATTGTATACTCTGGAGGTTCATTATCCGGGGCGGGAGGATGTTGAAAATTGTGTGGAACAGGAGTTTAGATTTAGTAGATGGAAACATTGTGTGACCCATATGTGAAAAAGGCCACACATGAAGAAAGCATCTGTATCATTGAGTAGATAACTCCTATAGTTTTAAGGAAAGACGAAAGCTAGTTCTGAACGGCATTCGAACGTGTGAAGACACATAGTACAGGCAATAGAGAATTTGTTTCTGCATTAAATTACAGGAGGTTTTTTTTTTGATACATAGGTTCAGAATGACGTACTGAATATAAAAACACAAAATCCTTACAAATTAGGAGGCCGGAAGTGCCGCCATTTTGAGAAAAACCGTTTTAGTCTATATCTCCGTAACCGTGCACTTTAGGTCAAAAATGGTAATGACCTTTATTGTAGATAATTGCATTTCTCATGTTTTTTGTTAAATATTTTTTTTGTATCACTCACCGTTTACAACTTATACGACTATTAGCATTCATTTATTGACTTTTTTACCTGTATCTTTGTTAATAATTGTTTAAAAAATAAAATGCTTATAACTTAACTTTTCAATCGACAAATTTCCTACAATTTTTAAATGAAACTTTTTTTTCTAAAATTATTATTAGTGCATTTTCTTTAAAAAAATTCACTAATGAGGAGACCCCGAGTTTTGAATTTTAACCAAAAAAATTGAAATAGGCGCTAATTATGCCCCCTAGAACACATACTCGGGGTCAGTTTTAATTTATATATATATATATATATATATATATATATATATATATATATATATATATATATATATATATATATATATATATATATCACACCGACAACTCAAAAACGAATGGGCCGGTTTTAATTAAATTTGGTAAATACCTTCCACTTGTAAGTGGCTTGGATAGGTTCGTTATCCAAGAAAATCGGCCCAGGTTGTTTTGTGTTTTCTTTCGAAAAAAAATCATATCTCCGGAAATAACAAAGTAAGGGCAACTAAATTTGGTACACGGTTTTACGTCATTATAGGTAAATTACGTACCAATTTAGGTCTGACAAAAAAGTTATAGTCATTTAAAGAAAAATAAATTGGGGTTTTCCTCAAAACGTCAAAGTGGCGAATTAAAACGTCAAAATTGGCAACATTTACGCAAAGAACCTGAAACTAATATAAGCTATGGAAAGAAAATATCTCAATAAGAATGTTTTACAAAGCCTGAAGTCTTAGCTTCAACCGTCATTGTCCTTCATTTTACTAAAATATTTCCAGAAAAATTTGGCGATTGAAAAGTGCAACATTTAACGCGTTATAACTTTGAAAATATTGATTTTAGAAAAAAAAGTTTTTAGTAAAAATTGTAGGAAATTTGTCGATTGAAATTAAGTTATAAGCATTTTATTGTTTAAACAATTATTAATAAGGATATAGGTAAAAAAGTCAAAAAATGAATGCTAATAGTCGTATAAGTTGTAAACGGTGAGTGATACAAAAAAATTTCTTTATCATAAAAGATGAGAAATGCAATTATCTACAATAAAGGTCATTACCATTTTTGACCTAAACTGCACGGTTACGGAGATATAGACCGAAACGGTTTTTCTCAAAATGGCGGCACTTCCGGCCTCCTAATTTGTAAGGATTTTGTGTTTTTATATTCAGTACGTCATTCTGAACCTATGTATCAAAAAAAAAAACAACTCCTGTAATTCTGTAATTTAGTGCATTATGGACAAGAGTAACGGGCTCCTCTATTGCCTGTACTAACAGCTCTAGCGAACGTTTAGTGATAGTAAATAAATATTAAGTAATTAACGTAAATACGATATTTTTAGTAGTTATCATTCAATCGAGCATTAATAAGTTTTTAAGTAGTTCTGTATACATTGTGTTATCTTTGTTTCTTTATTAATTAAAGAATTTCGAGACGCAGCAAGTGCATTATTGTGGTGAATTTTCATAAGAATTGTACACTATTAGTACAACATATTACTAGAATTAACACTTCAAATGTAAATGGACTTTCAAGATTGGATTAAAGCTTCTAATACAGGCTCATTTGAAGAATTTTTTCGAAAGTGCTACAATCGATATCTCTCTATTATCAAAAAAAAAAAAAAACATTTTAATCTTGTGTTCTAGCTCCTTTTGAGACAAATGCCCAAAATTGAATTGATTTTTTTTAAAACAAATTATCTTCTTTTTCATCCACAATAACAAATGTATGCTTAAATTTATAATTATAGATTTAAAAGGTGACAAAATTATCCAGGCGTTTTAAAGAAAAATGATATTGTTACAAAGCACTTCAATAGATGTGGGTGCGGTGTTGCCACATCTCCAAAACCTCCCCAACATCTGGCAATTCTTGCACAATCTGGCAAAACCGCCTCCCCACCCCTGGGGTGCCTGAGGTGACCCCCACGGGCGAAGTCTCAACCCTCTAGGACCAAAAATAACGAAGTTACCAACTTGTACCCCGTCGGAACGGATAACTGAGATCTGCGTATTCCGCACACCCTGTATATACACCCTGTATACGCAAAGAACCCTTACACCCTGTATACGCAAAGAACCCTTACACCCTGTATACGCAGAGAGCCCTTATAGTAGGAGAAACACATCTTGTGTAACATAGGAGTAATGGCTACATTCGGATCATCCTGTATATGCATCCCCTGTATACACACGGAGCCGTTCTGTATTCACAGAACCTTCTAGCAAAAGAAGATCCTTGAACATTCTGGAATGGAAGACTCCCGAAACGAGGTGGAAGGTACGACGGGTATATAAAGGCGAAAGCAAGCCAGCTGAGTTCAGTACAGTTCAGTTAGAGAATGTTAAAGTGACTCCAAGAAGCAGTAACCAGTGTGAAGTGTTAGAGAATAGCGACTGTAGTTCCAGTGTAGTGGCTTTTGTCCAGATTAGTGATTGTAAAGCCAGATAAACTAAGTGTTTTGTGAGAGAGACATTATTGTATCCATATTTAGAGCGCCAATAAAGTTGTTTTGTTAAAATTTAAAGTCTCACTTATCCAGAACCCGGCAAAAACGCAACAATACCTTGGTACAAACGTATGAAACTTGGACAATACTGCATACAGACTTGGAGACTACTTCTCTGGCTTCACTGTTGGTTTTTGTAGGTGAAGGGCGTAGCCAGCGCGTGAGCTAACTGGAGCAAGTGGCCCTTCGAATTCTGGAAGTTCTAGGATGTTCTTCAATGCTTCTGTGACTATAGTTTCGCTGCTTGACAGCATTTTCAGACAGATTAAAATTGAATTAGTACGAAATCATGACAACTACAAATAAATATCTGTTGCTATGTTATGATATGATGTTTTGATCAAAAAATTTTATCAAATTGAAAATAAAATGAAACACAGATGACAGATGAGGTTTTCAAAATGTCTATGTGATGTATGTCAATATTTAACATAAAAACTAAAACTACCCTATAATAACTATGATAACAGTTACAACAATAAAATAACTAAACAATAACAGTATAAAAGTAGTCTCTATACAACGAAAATATCGACATACATCAACTCATTATTTTATTACAACTTTTTTGAAATAATAGTTAAATTTATTTTCTTTGACATATTTAATTAGAAAGAAGAATATCCAAGAAAGGGGAATTTTTTAAATCAGTTTGCTCGTTTAAAACAAGGTAATTATTGTGGTGAGTGTGCCTTTTGACTTCTAAAGCTTCAAAAAAGTCTAGTTTATGTTTGTCATTATACAAATGTAGTGGTTGTATGCGGTTATTTATTGTAGAGGCCGCTACACACGCTCGTTGTTGAATTAATGCATCAACGTGCATTCACGTACGCGCATGCAAAAACGTTAGTGTGTAGCCTTAAAACGCTACGTACTTGAATGCGCATTCATGTAGCACGTCGCGTTCAAATTATCTGTCTTCGCTTGATATTTTGAATGCGCGTGCATAAAAAAACAGACAAGTCTCAACGTGTGGAGGCAAATTTATCTGCTTGACCGTGCATTCACCAGGAGCGGCGTAGTCGGTAAGCAATGTTTTAAACATTTTGTGCATACATTATTAATAATTATTGTATGTACAACATATGGCTAAACTAATGTATTTATTGTTTACAGGTTGTAATGTCTGATTTAAGAACAATGTCTCGGGACTTCCTACGGGAGTTCATCGAATTATACCGAGAACACCCTTGCCTTTGGCGAACCAAATCCAAAGAATATTTAGATAAAAATAAAAAAAAACGAAGCTTATAATGTGCTACTCGATAAATTAAAAACGGTGCAACCCAATGCAACAAAAAATGCTGTAATAGCAAAAATTAATACCCTACGCGGAGGCTTTAGAAGGGAATTCAAAATTTTTTTGATTTTTTTTAATAGCATAGGCGCACGCCACTGCCATTACAATTAATTCGTCTTCGCTGCACGACATGTCCGTACACCACAACTACTACGTGAAAGACTGTCAGTCAAGTTTGTGTGTATGTAGACATGCGCGTTAATGATTGCACGTTGATGGGTTAAGTCAACAACGAGCGTGTGTAGCGGCCTTAGCCAACATATTTATGGAAAACTTAGAAAACCAAATTTTAACATCAGAACTTTCACATAATATTGTCTTTTGGTACAGATACGTAGATGATATTTTAGCATGTTTTCAAGGTAGTCATACAGAATTAAATGAATTATTAAATTTTATTAATAGCTTTCACACAAATATTAAGTTTACTTTAGAAGAAGAAGCTAACAGTTGTATAAACTTTTAAGACTTAACAATTAGAAAATTAGAAAATAATTCATTTGACTTTTCAATATATAGGAAACCAACTTACACTGACACAACCATACCATACGATTCATGTCACCCTTTTTCACAAAAGCTGTCAGCCTATCATTCTATGATACATCGTGCATTTTCAATACCTATGTCACAAAACAATTTTGAAAAAGAAATTTCAATAATCAAGCAAACAGCATTTAATAATGGCTACTCTGTTAAAATAATAGATAAAATGATAGAGAGAAAAGAATACAAATTAGCGATTGATTTAATTTATCCAAATATTAGAGACAAAGAAGACAACAGATACGTTTCGATAACTTATTTTGGAACCATTTCAGAAAACATTTCAAAAATTTTAAACACTTGTACAAATACAAAGGTAGCTTTTAAATCTTACAACACGACGCGTGATTTGTTATTTAACGCGAAAGAAAAATCTTGTTTCCTGACAAAAGCTGGAGTTTATAAATTAGCTTGTACACATTGTAACGCAATCTACATAGGCCAAACTTCTAGAAATTTTAACACCCGATACAAAGAACATATTTCTGCATTTAGAAATAACCACGCTGACAAATCTACATTTGCAAAACATATTATTGATACCGAACATAGACCTACAATAAATAACCGCATACAACCACTACATTTTTATAATGACAAACGTAAACTAGACTTTTTTGAAGCTTTAGAAGTCAAAAGGCACACACACGACAATAACTACCTTGTTTTAAACGAGCAAACTGATTTAAAAAATTCCCCTTTCTTGGATATTCTTCTTTCTAATTAAATATGCCAAAGAAAATAAATTTAACTACTATTTCAAAAAAGTTGTAATAAAATAATGAGTTGATGTATGTCGATATTTTCGTTGTATAGAGACTACTTTTATACTGTTATTGTTTAGTTATTTTATTGTTGTAACTGTTATCATAGTTATTATAGGCTAGTTTTAGTTTTTATGTTAAATATTGACATACATCACATAGACATTTTGAAAACCTCATCTGTCATCTGTGTTTCATTTTATTTTCAATTTGATAAAATTTTTTGATCAAAACATCATATCATAACATAGCAACAGATATTTATTTGTAGTTGTCATGATTTCGTACTAATTCAATTTTAATCTGTCTGATAATGCTGTCAAGCAGCGAAACTATAGTCACAGAAGCATTGAAGAACTTCCAGAATTCGAAGGGCCACTTGCTCCAGTTAGCTCACGCGCTGGCTACGTCCTTCACCACTAAAAACCAACAGTGAAGCCAGAGAAGTATTCTCCAAGTCTGTATGCAGTATGGACAAGTTTCACCAAGTAAGGGCAACAACAATCAATGAATTGGACAATACTGTTTCTGGAAAATATTAAAGTTAGTGAAATAAAACAAAACGGTAATGTGGATCGTGCCGGAATAGAACACGCAAGTTTAGTTATGAGTCGAACACGGTTACCACTCGGCCAATAGAGATGCTTATTGACACGGTATTATTCGTGTGCTTAAACCCTGATCTTTCCATGCTACATTTTCAGTCTGAAACTTTAATTGGGGCCGTTCATCGGGAACAAATATAGTGTATTTTAAAATGGGTTGAATGTCCCACTTAAAAAGCATTACTTTTACAATCACATCATTTTTAATTTCATGTTATCTGTACTTTCGCGTAATGGCATGGTAACAGCATAAGAAGCAATTGTTTATTATGCCGACGACTGTGGCAGGGGGATGGTGTATAGAGTGTTGACATTGACAACGGTGTTCGAGTGTTCGGAATTTTAGATTTGCCGATCGCTTGTTACGGTAGTAATTTTGACCTGTGTTATATGTATTATTTGGTTCTGTGGTATGTATCAATCTATGACAGCTAACTAGTCCGTCTCTGTCGGGCATTGGACCTTAATCACTTACGTGGTTTCAACTCATGTCTTTCAGATGTTGTTTTTAATCTGGAAAAAGCTCCACATTTTGTGAACCAAATTACTTGAAATTTACAAGAGAGGTTTATTTACACCATTTCTAGCTACATGTAAACTCTCATTTTAGTCACCCATACTTTCAAAAATATCGCGTTTTCAAAAATATTTTTTATTTTTGGGGGGGAGGGTCCGTTATAGCTGATTTACGAACTCGTCAGCGGCCTCAACATAATGAAGATATTTGCCAAGTTTGAATTGAAGTTGAGTACTTTTTGTGTTATCGCACGGATAGATGCATACATAAGATCAACCTCAGATCTCTCTGAGGCCTAGGGTTGAACACACTGAGACCTCACAGACGATCTCCGGCGAGATCTGGGGAGTAGGCAGATTGAGGCCCCGTAATCGAGCTACAACAACCCAACCTACCTTTGTCCACCTCTCTAAGGAGTAAGCAGATTGAGGCCTTAGAGTGTCCTTACAAATTTCCTTTACCCACCTTTGTCCACCACTTTAAGGAGTAGGCAGATTGAGGCCTTAGAGTGTCCTTACATATTTCCTTTACCCACCTCTCTAAGGAGTAGGCAGATTGAGACCTTAGAGTGTCCTTACATATTTCCTTTACCCACCTTTGTCCACCACTTTAAGGAGTAGGCAGATTGAGGCCTTAGAGTGTCCTTACATATTTCCTTTACCTCTTGAAAATGGGTCCAAAACGAGCCGAAACGTCGAGTTTTCATGAATTCTGGACGCGGTTCAACCCGAGAACCAATTATGTCATATATATATATATATATATATATATATATATATATATATATATATATATATATATATATATATATATATATATATAAATTCAAACAGACCTTGGATATAGGTTCCAGGGGCTCCTAATTCGCGCTCATTTGAAAAAATTTTCCGGAACTCTTACCATCGTTACCTCTCTATTAGTAAATTTTCTTAATGAAAATTCACTAAAATGCTGAACCAGCAACGTGTGTGTATTTTTGTAACGAACGCGCATATTTTTGAACATTTTTTTTAGATTCGGTCGTCACTGGGATTATAGAACTCGTGTAGGGGACAATATTATTCTGAAGCTAAGCGTTTTAGTGAATTTACTTAGAAAAAATTCACTAATGAGGAGATCTCGACTTTTGAATTTTGAAAAAATTTCTTCAAATGAGCGCGATCTAGGACCCCTAGAACCCATATCCGGGGTCAGTTTCAATTTATATATATATATATATATATATATATATATATATATATATATATATATATATATATATATATATATATATATATATATATATATATATGTCACACCGATAACTCAAAAAATAATTGGCCGATTTTGATAAAATTTGGCATGTACTTTTCTTTTGTAAATAGCTTGGATAAGTTTGTTAGTCAGGAAAATCGGACGAGGTTTTCCGGGAAAATTTTGAGTTTTCATTCGAAAAAAATTCTTATCTCAAAAAGTAATTAGCCGATTTTAATAAAATTTAGCATGTACCTTTCTTTTGTAAATAGCTTTGACAAGTTTGTTAGTTAGGAAAATCGGACGAGGTTTTCCGGGAAAATTTTGAGTTTTCATTCGAAAAAAATTTTTATCTCAAAGAATAATAGGCCGATTTTGATAAAATTTGTTTACTACTGGGCTACGCTTTAAATTTACTCCACCCGTGATATCAAGTTCTAATCCCAGTAATGACCGAATTTTCAAGAAATGTAAACGATGTTTGCGATCGTTAGAAAAATACACACACACAGTGCTGGTTCAGCTTTTTTAATAAACGTGTGGTGTATGTTTGTAACGAACGCAAACATTTTTTACAGTAATGAAGATATGATAGGTTTCCAGGTAATCATCATCTCTCTTGTTTAAACAATCGGGACGTTTTACGATCGATTCGGAGATAATTCTGATTTTGAAGTTATAGAATTGAAGCTATGGTTTTGGCATTGTCTAAATCTATTTTGTGCCCTGAATATCATCACTTGAGCAGCAAAGCAGGGGCTTTGGCACCAAATCGTGAACTGATTCTGCCCAGGATATGATCGAACGAACTGGGCTGAAACGTATAGCAGAAACATTGCACATTTCATATGAACGTGTGTTTTACATTGTTAATTACAACTTTGCAATGAGAAAACTTTCGCCAAAATCGATTCGGAAATACTTGAACGCTGATCAGATGCGCTCGTTTGACAATAATATCAAAGAAAATGTGCACCGTTTTGAAGATTAGTGTAGCAGCTTGGTGAGGCAGAGACATGCAATCAGATGCTATTGTACCACGGATAAGCAATTGCATTCAGTATCACGAAAAGTCTGACACATAAATTCACGTCCCGCTGATTCAAGAAGCGTACATTCGTATCTAATTTTTATACTATCAGTAGTATCCCCCCACGTTAGTGAGGGATACTATCAGTAGTATCCCTCACTAACGTGGGAATTTTAGATAATGGTACGAAGGTAATCTTTTGCATCTGGGTGCTATAGTGGCTACACAAGCAATAAAACATCTTTACGAGCGTCGATAAATAAATACCGGTGTTAGGAATGAAGACGCAAGTTCTTCACTTTTTTTTCAACGTAATCTCTTTTTAGGTCGATACGCCTTTCCCAACTTTTTTGGCATTTAACTCCTCCATAAAATACGATTCACAATACTGTCTCAGCGATAACCTCCCCGTTTTAGCTAATTTTTCCCAGTCGTGTTAGGGAACGGAAATAAGTCGCAGAGTCAGGCCAGGCAAGTATGGTGAGTGCGGCAGCAAAAATGACCGCAGTTCATGCAATTTGGCCGCGACAGTTCCGGATGAATGTGCCGGTGCGTTACCCTGGTGAAACAACACTTCTTTATCAGCCGAATGGAGCCGGGTCTCCTTCAATTTCTCAGCGAATCGGTCGCATGATGAACTGTAGTACTGCCCTGTGATCGTTCTTCCATTCTGCAAAAAGTCCATGAGGATTATTTCCTTCGAATCCAAAAAAGTTGTGGCCTTGATCTTTCCGGCCGGTGGGGCCGTTTTTGTCTTCTTCGGAGCAGATTCTCCCGGAGTTTTGACGGTCGCTTGGTCTCTGACGTTAATAATGTATTTCGGTTTAACTTAATCATGTAAAATATTGATTGCTGCGCCGCACGACACGCCTACGGCCTGCTACTTGGCGTACTTGGCGATCAGCCGGAATCGTGTCGTGGACCTTTTCAACGATTTCCTCGGTAACCACGTCTGCAGGGCGGCCTCGCCGCTCCTCATCAAGAGCAGATGTACCACCACGTTTAAATTCGTTAAACCAATATCTCACGGCTGTCATAGACGGTAAAGGGTGCCCATAGACAGCATCCAACTTCGCTTTTATTTCTTCGCATGTTTTTCCATCCAAAAATAAAAAGCGAATTAAGGTTCGATGTGGCACTTTTTCCATTTTATCGTGAAACACGTGTGATACAATTGGCTGCCAGATAATAACTAACCAATGAATCAATCTGAAATTTAGTATGGTATTTATTATTTATGGTACCAATATCTCACGGCTGTCATAGACGGTGAAGGGTGCCCATAGAGAGCATCCAGCTTCGCTTTTATTTCTTCGCATGTTTTTCCATCCAAAAATATAAACCGAATTAAGGATCGGTGTTGCACTTTTTCCATTTTATCGAGAAACACGAAACACGTGTGATACAATTGGCTGCCAAATAAAAACTAACCAATGAATCAGTCTGAAATTTAGTATGGTATCGTTTGACAGATGACAATACACGACGGTAACACCAACTTCCCTCAGCAACACCACGCCGCCTGTCTTCAAACACGGGTACTTATTGATCGACCCTCGTACTTATTTGAAATTTCTGAAAACCAATTAGAAAGAGTGAAGGGAAGCGACACCCTGTTGGAAGAGACAGTTTGGTAAATACACCTCATATGAATTATTTTTTCAGAAGATGTACTTAGTACTTTTTTTTTCAATAACACACCACGAGGGCTTACAGCCCAAGTACTATCTTACCGTGGGTGTCGACAAGAAGGGAAGAGGCAACTTGTTAATTCTGGACTTGAAAGTTTGGAGGTTCGGGGGAGAAGGAAAAACATGTGCCGGCAAGGAATTCCACAACTTGTAAGTCCTCGGGACAAAAGAGCGGGAATAACAAGATGTTCTATGTCTGGTGACCTGGACAGTAAAAGGGTGCATTCGCTCTGTTCCCTTGGTAGATCTGTTGGGGGCAGCAGGTGGAGGAACTATGGAAGAAAGCTCCTCTGAGCAGTGCCCGTGCAGATATCTATAAAAAAGAGAAGTCACCAACGGCACGTCGGTCGGCAAGGGATGGCAGCTTTTGGGTGAGGATAGGGTCACCGATGAGACGTATAGCTCTCTTCTGAATTGAGTCCAGGATAGTGAGAGTAGAAGCGGCAGCAGCACTCCAGATGTAGAAGCAGTATTCGAGGTTTGGTCTTATTTGTGAAGTATATAAGGTATAGAGATTAGCTGGTGAAAAGTATTTGCGAGCCCGGAAGAGGAAACCTAATTTCTTAGCAGCCCCTTCTGCAATTGATGTGACATGTTGGTGCCAATTGAGATTTCGATCCAACAAGTGAAAATGACTCATTACTTTGAATAACTTGGTTGTTTATTGTGATGGGTCTAGGACTGGTGTATCTCTTATGAGAAAGAAAGCAAGACTGTGATTTGGTGGGGTTGAATTGTACAAGATTTCTACCCCAGTCTAATATTTTTTGGAAATCCACGCAGACAGAACCCTCCATGAGTCTGCCATCCTCTTCTAATTGGGCTAAATACACATGTTTAGAATATTGTATATTTGAGTGGAGGGTGCTGTCGTCCGCGTAACTGTGAACTGGGTTGGATGTGCTAGAGAGGAGGTCATTGATGTGGAGAAGAAACAAAGTAGGGGCTAAAGCTGAACCTTGAGGAACTCCTGCATTAATTGGATACAGTTTAGAGGAATGGCCATCCACGACAACAGAAATTCTCCGGTTGGAGAGGAAATTTGCTGTCCACGTACAGAGTTTTGGTGGTAAGCCATAGGCCGGTAGTTTATTAAGCAGCGCTGCGTGCCAGACCTGGTCGAATGCTTTGGATATGTCTAGAGCGACAATCTGGGATTCACCGTGTAGTTTCATAGATTTGTTTTAAGAATGGGTGACAAAGGAAAGGAGGTCGGCAGTTGAACTGCGCTGACGGAATCCATACTGCCTGTCGTGGATTAGACTGTGTTTTTCAAGAAATTTTAGTAATTCGGTGTTTATATACTTTTACATCACTTTAGAGACGACTGAAAGGAGAGAAATAGGGCTGTAGTTGCTAGGAAGCGCTTTGGATCCTTTCTTGGGGACGGGTTGTACTCGAGCAGTTTTCCAGTTACTATGGAATATGCCTCTATTGTAAGATGTCTGAAACAGACGAGTCAGGACAGGAGCAAGTTCTGGTGCGCATTTTTTCAGAACAATTGCTGGGATCTCGTCAAGGCCGGAGGCTTTCCTATTAAGAGAAGAGAGCATCTTTCGTACCTTTTTAGTTTTGAAAGTGATATCCGTCATTTTATGCGCGACATTGGGGACTGTTGATGGTTGAACAATTGGAGGTGGGTTGAGAGTAGAATTGCCGGCGAACAACGAGGCAAAAAGTTCAGCCTTGCCCAGGGCGGTAGAAACAATTTCATCCCCTGAGACAAGAGGTGGGAACGTGCTCTTGCAGAAATTATTCCCAATAGATTTAGCAAGAGTCCAGAAGGGTTTGCTGCCGCTGGAGCTTAAGAGGACTTTGTTTTTGATGTGGTTATTAAACGAATTTTTAGCCTCAGAAAGAATGCGGACATAGCGGTTTCTTGCGTCGTTAAATGCTTGACGGTTTTCTTCACTGGGATTGTGTAGAAGCTTTTTGTGAGCTTTGACCTTTTCAAGTCTGGCCTTGTCACAGGATTTAGAGAACCAGGGCTTTTGAGTGGCTGCAGAGGTTTTCTGTGTACGTGGAATAAATAATTCCATGCCAGCTTGGATAATTTCGGTGACGTTTTGTGAGATATCAGAGGGGTCAGGATGAGAGAAGCAGACAGACGCCCATGGAAAGGAGGAAAAGTAATCTCGCATTTCGTCCCAGTTCGCGGAGTTGTAGTGCCAAACGATACGTGGGTGTGATGACTGTGTGACCCCGGGTTGCATTGCACAGGAAGCAGTGATCATGCCGTGGTCTGAGCGACCCAGGGGGCGGTGACTGATATCTTATAGCAGTCAGGATTTGTAGTAAGAAGAAGATCCAAGGGATTTGAGCTGTATGTTGGGATGCGAGGAAAGTAAGTAGGTTGCCAAACCATATTGGCTAAAGAATTGCTGACTGCAAAGGCCTCCGCTGCTCTTCCTTGTGGATCGGTTTTTGAAGATCCTAGCCATTCCTTATTATGGACATTGAAGTCACCAAGAATAGTGACCTCGGAGGAAGGATATTCAGAAATCAGATGATCGGTTTTTTCAGAAAGGTAGTCAAAGAGCTGGATAAATTTGTTGTCAGAAGGATACCGGTATATGCAACAGATGAATTTAGTTGCAGCCCTGAGAGAGAGTTTTATCCATAGTATGTCTTTTCTTCCAGCTTCTAAATTGGGGAGTCTGGTGCAGGGTAGATTGCTACGGACGTACGCGGACACGCCTCCATGCAATCTAAAGGAAACAAATACGTGAAGTTATCACATAATCTTATTCCGCAAATCTTCTATTTGAATTTTATTACAATAAATGCTTGTTTTATATAATATTTTACCTAACAATTGGCTATAAATGCAGAAAACCTAGAGAATATTAATATATAAGTATTACAACATAGGAGAAGATATCACATAAAACCTGAATATTAAAGAAAACCAATTTTTTACAAAAACAACCCTAAAAAGTATATTACATACCTTTAAAACAAATAGGTGATTACAATCAGACTTTTAATACAATTATTATCGTTAT
The DNA here is from genome assembly GCA_964006375.1 of Tillus elongatus. Classification (NCBI taxonomy): domain Eukaryota; kingdom Metazoa; phylum Arthropoda; class Insecta; order Coleoptera; family Cleridae; genus Tillus; species Tillus elongatus. The sequence continues at coordinate 281,697,625 of OZ023262.1, forward strand.
TACTAAACAAATTTTATTGTCCATTGTTTTTACCTTAATGTAGCTTAATAAAGTCACCTTTACTAATTACTGCAAACACAAAATTATACCTAAATACACTTTAATTATAATTAATTCCACATCAGCAGTTTTCTTGGTTAAATTTCAGTTTGAATATAAATTTTGTACTAATTACAGCGACAATTATTCTAAAAACACCTATACATTTACCAATTCTGCGCAAACGATGGTGTAAAACCTCAAATTGTTATCAGAATATCTGGTGTAAAACTATTATGTCAAACCACTCAATTCACGATTGAAAACACTTAAAAGTTGGCCACAGAATACAATATTGTACATTCGTGAACAGGAGTGCATTGTTCATCCTTGTCGTACACAATCGGAGGCTTTCGGGGAAAATATAGCAGGGGGTCTCTCGGATTACCTTTCTGATGAGTCTATAAACGATTTCTTTTTTGAAAAATTATTGGAATGACCTATGTCTAACTTAATTAATACCGTTGGATTTTTTCTTTAACACTTAAAACGGCTTCACAATAAATTAATAAAGTTGGTCAAAATAGGCCAAACCCCCTTTTTCCTTGTTACCTGACCTGACGTGACTAACGCCGCCCTCTTATTGGAATGAATACTGATAATATAGTGTGGAACAGCCAAATGGAAAAGTTCAGTATCTCAGTTTTCGTGCATATTTATAAAAGACCCCGAAACACGTCAATTTGAGATTTCCAAATGACATCCTGCAAGGTGAAAACTTCAACACTACATTCAACCCCCTTGGAGTGACAATTGCACCCACCAAATTTTTAAATAGGAAGTAGGGGCTTGTGATACCTCAACTGAAGGATCTCACCTCATTCTCTGTCCAAAAATATTATGGTTCTAACATTTTAACTCATTTTATTCAGAATTATTTGTCCTATTTAATAACCTGTACTTTTTGCATATTCTTGTAACTTGTATTGTTTTGTAACTAATGTGCAACAATAAATATTATTATTATTATTATTATTTATTGCAAAAATGCGTAAAGAAAAAGAAATTGATCCGATTGATGAACTTCGCAACAAGACACTAAAACGGTGCTGCAAATTGAATAATAACTTCCACATAGTTGTGGTAATCTACTCTCCTCTTAAAGACATCCTCATGAAATGAATTCAGGATCCATCACTTGATTACAAAGAAAATATTCGTATTCCTGTACCCCTAAACTTCTGAAACGTTATATTACTCGAGCGCCGGTGCGATACTTCCACACGTTGTGACGATGCGGAAGTAATAAAAGCTCGGGACGCAGCAAGTGCGTTATGGTAGTGAATTTATATTAAATGCTTCAAACTTGAATAACTCAATTTTCTAAAAACTTAGAAACTTTAAATTTGGTATGCAGTAAGGTCTTTTCTAGGGCAAGATATCCACCAAATTTCATTAAAATACCTGTAATTTTCGGAGAAAACAATTTTTTCGAAAGAAAATTTAAAATTTGAATAACTTATAAACTTAGAAAGTTGAATTTTGGTACGTAGTAAGGTCTCTCCCATGGCAACATATATAGTAAAGTTCATTAAAACAGCTTTGTTATTTTCAGATTTTTTTTTTTGAAAAAAAAAACTCAAAAATTTCCCGGAAAATCCCGTCCGATTTTCCTGGCTAACGAACTCCCCAAGCCATTAATAAAAGAAAGGCACTTTCCGAGTTTCATTGAAATCGGTTAATTATTTTTTGAGTTATCAGACGGATATATATGTATATATATATATATATATATATATATATATATATATATATATATATATATATATATATATATATATATATATATATATATATATATATATATATATATATATATAAACTCAAAAATTGAAACTGACCCCGGATATGGGTTCTAGGGGTCCTAGTTCGCGCTCATTTGAAATTTTTTTTGCGAAGTCTCACCATCGATACCTCTGTTAGAAATTTTTTTAAAATAAAAATTGACTAATAAACATACGTTCATTTTCTTAAATACAAAAAAATATATAATGCGGCAAATTGAATCATAACTTTCACATAGCTGTGATAATCTACTCTCCTAAGAAAGACATTCTCACGGAATGAATTTAAGGCCCATGACTTGACGACAAAGAAAATATTTGTATTCCTGTGCCCATAAACTTTTAAAACGTTATATTACTCGAGTTTTATTGAAAAACGTCAATTTTCCCCAAATTACCCCTTATTAGTGAGTTTTCTTAGAATAAATTCATAATAGGGAGATCCCAACTTTTGAATTTTGAAAAAAATTCTTCAAATGAGCGCGATCTAGGACCCCTAGAACTCATATCCGGGGTCAATATCAATTTTTATATGTTATATATATATATATATATATATATATATATATATATATATATATATATATATATATATATATATATATATATATATATATACACACACACAGCAGGTGTCCCAATAGTGTGTAACTCCTCTATATATCCCTTACCCTAAGAGCTAGCCAAAAAAGCTTTCAACAAAATTTTCTTGTGATTATCTAAGCTATACCGAGAAAATATATTCAGCTTTGTGGAACTTCCGGTTGAACCGGAAGTAGCTATCAACTTCGTTATTTTAAATGGAATGCTATACTTTTTATTGCATTTTTGGATAGAGATTAGAAAATATGTGTGACTTTGTGTAGCATTCCCTATAGCTATCTTTGATATTTGTGAAAATATTACGACTTTCTTTTTGTTAGGTCCGATTTATATGTTACTTCAAACGTATGCTGTGGGCTGAGCTTTGAGTTTCCCTGTCTTAAATTCGAAATAGCTTTGAAATAGTTAAAGAATAATTTATAATCATTGTACAGGGTGTATTTCTTTTGGGTTACAATATACCTAACTTTAAAGTGGCATAATTTATTATTTTCAAATGGAACATCCTATATTTTATGGATTGGTCAGGTAGGTCATTCAATTTTGCATCGATCTAGTATAGGTTTCCCTATATCTATAGTTGATATTTTTTGAGTTATAGTGGTTTGTTTTACTTTCGCTTGTAAAAACTGTATTGTCAGATACAGAAGGCACAGACGAACGTAACAACTGATATTTATTGTGAGATGACAGATAAACGTCACTAAAATTTCGAATATTTCTAATGTATCGTCTTTTTTAGATTATTTTTTTATGCTAATGACTTTGTGGACTATTTCAAAAATTGAATGTCGTCTATTGATAATTTATGGAAAGAAACCTATTTTTGTTTGGCCTTCGCGAATTGTTTTTTTTTAACATTTCAAATGGCACCCCCCTAAAAAAATTAGAGCGCTGAAGAGCCGAAACTCCAGATTTTCAATTGGTACCAAAAAACCTTCCATTCCATAACAAGATTTCAGAGAAAAAAACAAGTTGTAACGCCAATTTGTCGGAAAACGTCCTAATCCAAAACGAAACCTGACACGATAAAACAAAACAAGTGCAGTTATCAAAATAGACAATACCAATTAGAATAAACTGATGGCAAAATCATTGTTTCCTGATGAACGTTGTGAAAATGCTCCGAGATCAAGAACAAATGGGTAACATGGTGTTGATTCTTGGAGAATATTACAAGAAGTTTGTTCACGTCACAAGTGTACGCTGACAGAGCACATCCAAATCCACGTGTGTTTCAAAAAGTGTTGGCTAGATTTACAACTACTGTAAGTGTTAAACAAGCAAGGGGAGTTAGAACGAAGCCAGTTTTGACTGAAGATAATGAACTGCATGTTCTGGAGGCGACTGTTGAAAGTCCTAATATAAGTGTCCGTGAAATTAGCAGGAACACGGATATTTTAATGCGTTGTGTGCATATTACTCTACAGAAGTACAAGTTCCATCCGTTCAAGATTCAACCGCACCAGGAATTGCAACCTCAAGATTTTCAAATTAGACAGGATTTCTGCATATGGGTTATCAATAAAATCAACCAAGAGGAATCCTATCTTATGCGCGTGCTATTTTCCGATGAAACGACGTTCCATAAAAATGGCTTTCCAATACGATGGAGCTCCTGCACATAATAACCGTGCCGTTCGGGAATATCTTGATGAAAGATTTCCGAATTCATGGATCGTTCGTGGGGGTCCAGTAGGATGGCCCTCAAGATCACCAGACCTCACTCCCCTTGACTTCTTCCTCCGTGGCTACATCAAGAACGTGGTCTACAGGACGGTACCAGCTACAGCCGAGGATATGCGGGAGAGGATTCGCATGATTTTCCGTAGTGTATCACCAGATGTCCTGAGAGCAGTATCTAGGGCCTGCGAGTCAAGGTTGTGGTTATACCTCCAAGGGGAAGGTCGTCACTTCCAACATTTAGTTTAGGGTGCTTGAATTTCCAACATCTTTTTTCGTATTTTCACGTTTCGAAACATTTCTTGATTTGAATGTGTGACGTCAGAATATCTCCGAGAGACACTTCTGATGCTAAATAAGAATTCTTGTGACATTGCAGAATAAACACCATGTTGGCCACATTTTTCTTTTCAGCGAATTTTTTTATAAAAAAAAATTCGCTAATGATGTATATATATATATATATATATATATATATATATATATATATATATATATATATATATATATATATATATATATATATATATATATATATATATATATATCCGACCGATAACTCAAAAAATAATGAACCAATCTTGATCATTTTTGGTGAGTACCTTCCTTTTGCAAGTGGCTTAGATAAATTCGTTAGCCAGGAAAATCGGACCAGGTATACCCGAAAATTTTTCTTTCTAAAAAAATTCATATCTCTGGAAATAACAAAGTAAGGGCAACCAAATTTGGTACGCGTATTTGTATTATAAAGAGTGAACCATGTACTAAAATTTAGGTCTCTAAGTTTAAGGACAAAAAGTTACGGGCAGCTAAAGAAACAAATTTTGGAGTTTTCCTCAAAACGTCAAATTCGCAATTTAAAACGTCAAAATTGGCAATGTTTAGGCAAAGAACGTGAAAATTTTGTTTTCTTTCTAAAAAAAATCATATCTCCGGAAATAACAAAGTAAGGGCAACCAAATTTGGTACGCGTGTTTGTATTATAAGGAGTGAACACTGTACCAAAATTTAGGTCTCTATCTTTGAAGACAAAGAAGTTATGGGTAGTTAAATAAACCAATTTTGGAGTTTTCCTCAAAACATAAAACTCGCAATTTTAAACGCCAAACTCGCAATTTTAAACGCCAAACTCGCAATTTTTAACGTCAAAATTGGCAATGTTTAGGCAAAAAACGTGAAACAAATACGGATTGTGAAAAGAAAATGTTGCAAGAAGAGTGTTCTGCGAACCCTTAAGTTTCAGATTCAACCGTCATTGCCCTTCATTTTACTAAAATATTTACAGAAAATTAATTTCAAATAGACCCTTTCTCTGATGCTTTGGCTGTCGGTTTCGTTAAGTTGATGCTTTCGCTGAAGGTTTAGTGAAGTTTATGATTTAACAGTCTATAATTTTTATATGCATTTTTTCATTTTTTATCGAAATATGATGCGTTTGTAAGAAAAAAATCTGGACGCAGTAAGTGCGTCTTGGTAGCGAATTTTCGGTACATTTGCAGTTTAGCTCCCGAACGCTTTTCAAACAACTGTTTTCAGAAACCTGCCTGCACCACCCCCCCCCCCTGGATTCACAAACTCCAAGAAAAATTTCTTGTTCACACCCCACACGGAAGTTACGGGACCAGGAGTGAGTAGGCGTGCTGGGCGGGGTAGGTAGTAAAAAGGAAATATGAGCAGAAAATTCGAATAAAACGGGCTTGAAAGCTGTCTTTTTCACATCTTGAAGCCATATCCCCCTTAAACCCTGCCTACCCCGCACAGCATCCATATCCCCCCAGGTGCCGTAACTTCCTTGGCGGGTAGGAACAAGACATTTTTCTTGTGGTTTATGCAGCGAGGGTGGTTGTATGCACGCGAGGGGAAGGAAAATCCCCACAACGAAGCAGCCACCCCCCACCCCTGCCGCAAGTCGAGGGAGGGGGAGGGTCCTGCTTCTTGGTAGGCATTTTTCTTCCCCCCTCGTGTGCATACAACCACGCTCGCTGCATAAACCACAAGAAAAACTTCTTGTTCATACCCCCCAAGGAAGTTACGTGACCTGGGGCAAATAGGGGTGCTGTGCGGGGTAGGCGGGGTTTAATGGGGATATGGCTTAAAATAGACAGCTTTCAAGCAGTTTTCTTCGCAGTTTCTGCTCATATTTCCATTTTACTACCTACCCTGCCCAGCACCCCTATTCACTCCCAGTCCCGTAACTTCCTTTGGGGGTGTGAACACGAAATTTTTCTTGTGGTTTGTGCATCCAGGTGGGGTCCTAGTAATGTTTCTGAAAACAATTTTTTGAAAAGCGTTCGGGAGCTAATCTGCAAATTTACCGAATTTTCATTAAATCCTCCAAATTTCAATAACTCAATTTGCTATTAACGTAAACTTTGTTAGTTAGGAAACCAACATTTAAGTTTATTTTCGGAAATTTTTGTATATTTTCAAACCATTAGTAATTTTGATTAAATATAGTACATTGTTTCTACTACATAGGCTATACCGGTAATCAGATTGATGCCTGCTCGCATTTGCTATTAAAAACATTTTTATGGAAATTCACTTCCATAACACACTTGCTGCATCCAGACTTTTGAAAAATGTTTATATATTTTCAAACAATAAAGTTATTTCGATGAAATATGGTACATTGTTTCTACTATATAGGCAACCAAGTTTGATGCCTGCTTTCATCAAAGAAACACATTTGCTATTAAAAATATTTTTAAAAAAATTCGCTACCATAACGCACTTGCTGCGTCCAGACTTTTGTTTTATCGTGCCAGATTTGATTTCAAAAGACGTTTTCCGATAAATTAGCGTTACAACTGGTTTTTTCACTGAAATTTTGCTAGGAATCTGTAGTTTTTTTGGTACTAATGAAAAATTTGGAGTTTAGGCTATCCAACGCCGTAATTGATAATCACTAACATTTCACAATAATTCAACAAAAAATTATTTCTGCGAAAATTGATATATATTTTAAGCGAAAATTTGCTGATAAAATACATAAAACTCAAATTACATAATCTGTAATTAAATTTGAAACAACATATGGGCTGCCCAATTTGAAAAACGAAGTTACCCAAGCTATTAATGCAATAAAGACTATTGCCGAGTTTCATCAAAATCGGTTAATAACTTTTTGAGTTATCGTGGGGAGATATATATATATATATATATATATATATATATATATATATATATATATATATATATATATATATATATATATATATATATATATATATATATATATATATATATATATATATATATATATATATATATATATATATATATATATATATATATATATATTGGAGAACCCCAATCACCACAACACATCATTTTAAAGACCCGACTAACAAAGTTAGCGTTGTCAGAGGATGAAAAATTCTTTCATCCTCTGATGACACTAACTTTGTTACCGAAGTCATTTGAATAACTACAGTAAAATTGGAAGGAGAATAACCTGTTGTAACAAGAATAACCCAGATAGCAAAGGCAGCATGAGTAAAAAATCTGTCCAGCATGCATGTAAGGTGGTAGGCTACATTTATCAGCAGTCAGTTTATTTAGAGCTAATATTATGTTCAAGTACAAAAAGCCTGATATATGTTTTGTTGTGGATTGAAATTTATTAAATGTAACCTCTTTTAATTTGTTTGCTGGGAAAATAATTCAAACTGTGATTATTAATCATCCAAAAAATTTTTTCAGTGGACGATTGGAACAGTAATAAACACGAACCTGAAAATAGGTAATGACTATTAGTCATATCAAACTGGATAACTAAACAAGAGTTTATCACAAAGTATGACTAGAATCTCACCTACTTATAAATTTCTATGAATAATGTATGAGTAAATAATTAAACATATTTTTAAGTTTCCTGGTCGAGGTATTTAGATTTCTTTAATGGACCTAAGGTTTCACTTAGGTTTAGTCCCTTTTCCAATAGGCTTTTAATAAATCGTGATATATATTGCAAATAGTGTTTTATTTATCAAATTATCAAAAAAAAAGCAGTCATTAAGCAGGTCATCTTAATGTTTAAACACAACAGGAAGGGTGGCATGTCTACCCTAAGACTGGATGGACAGAAATGCCAATGTGTTATTATAGACATTTTGGAAGAAACAACAAAAGGCATAACAAAATCGGTTTAGAAATAGAAATTTTTAAATTGAAATAATTTAGTGAACAGACAATTTAATTAACATACTACATTTTCAAAATTAATGTAGTTTAACAAACATGCCCCGATTTCTTCTGGCATAATACACTGTCGTGCAGAAAAAAGCTATGTAGGTAATAGCATCAAACAGAAATAAATATCAACGTAGTACTGATTGGTAATAATTACCAACATAAATACAATATTTTCCATTAATATTACAAGGAAGATTAGGCTGAGTGATGCATATTTTATAGAAAGCAAAATCTATGTGAAACTGTTACTGAATCAGAGCATCTTTGTTAACCTACACTTCAACACGAGGGACTTACCGGAAGTCTCGTTGTTATAATGTATATGATTATTCCTCAATACTGGACTCAGCTGTGAGTTTTTTGGAAAACCATGTACAAAACTAGTTTCCTTTGGACTTCCATTTGTAGCAACTGAGCACTCACTAAACCAAAAAAAATAAGGTGTAAGCACAATGTCATTTTGACATTTTGACTAACATACATACCCACGATTAAAACTACTTTCAAAGTCTCTGCTGTAATCTTTGGAATAGCGATTAGGCCACCTTTGATGACCGTGAGGATGATTAGGCCGATTTGAGTGATTATTCGAATGTCTATTAAAATTTGATGAATTTCTTCTAGGTGGATTATGATTATTTGGATTCATTGTTACAACACCTACAAAACCATATATATACTGCTAATTAGTCGATATGTAGTTAAACTTCTTCAAATATGCGTACATATGAGATATATACAATCACCATTTCACCATTGAGCAAGAGGAATGAGTAATTTATATTTGTAGTACACTATTGATCCAATAGGAGCATTTCACTATCACAAAACGAAAAAACTACCGTCAAGCATGTAATTTGAAAGCTACGGTGAAGATAAAAGTGCAAACTTAAAACGTAACACATAAAGCATTGGAAAATATTACAAACTGCAGGTAAAATTTCTTTGTATTGCTATATTGTGAACCAGCAACATACACCCTCCTTAACTGGATTGTGCTGTCACAAATCTACAACACCAACACAAACAAAGAAACTGGAGGGGGAAAGGGGAAGGGCGATTTGTCATTCTGAAAAAATAAACCCATACCTGGCGATTAATACCCAAACAACACATTTGGTAGTTACAATAGATTTATTGTAATAAAACTTAGAATGAATGAATGAAAAAGATAATCTGCAAACGACGACAAACTAAAGATTTTTTGGTATACCGACTATTCTTATAATTTGATAATACGTTTCACAGTGTCGCCAGCACACACTACCAACATCTCCAAACGCAAAATACTGATTCCTGAATCGAATGCTGAACGCTAAGCACTGAATCTACACTTATTATTACTTTCTTTTTATTTTTCAGGCGCACCTACTTATACACTTACAGCCCCTTATATTATCTATAAATTTATTTTTAATTGCCATTATGATTAGGATACATCTGTCGGTGTATTTAATCATTTATAGGTATTCAATAGATAAGGAATGAGAACAAAATTAATGAAGAAGCATTTTTTTTTTTTTTTACACAAAATCGTGACATTTTAAATTTACTGGTACTTTCTAAAGGTTAATAAAGTTTAAGGTAAAATCGATGCATAAAACTCTGCAATTTGATTACAGAATTTTATGAATAGAAGATAGAAGCAAACTCTTTCATATGTAAATTTAAAACTCCCGCTAGTTGCCAACACTAAAACATAATAGAGAAATTAGTGCAACATACTTCAACAATCACAATGATTAAATTTTCTTTACAGACGTTTAAAATGTTAAATAAAAAACAGATATGAGCATTGCTAATGATACGTGGGACTCATTCTAGAAATTATAATTTAAATTTAAAAAGTATCAGTCAAGCAATAATGCAGATCCCGTTAAGTAAGGGTCAGTTAACCAGGCGCCAGCAGCTGTCAGCAGTCTCATTTGTGAAAAAATGTTGTGTATGACTACATTTTGTCAACCATTTTTGACATAACAATTGGCGCCTGGTAAACTTGTGTTATTTTACATTCGCTGAATTTACAAGGCTGTGACGTTAGGAGACTAACAAAATCACGTTTGTTAATAGTCATCTTTTATTGTCATTGTTATTTTCTGATTTATTTAAATAGAAAACGAAATTAATTATGCGGGACTGGTGAACGCAAACCTACGTTGAAACAACTAATCAATTGTTGGTGCCTGGTGAACTCTACCAATTATCATTCATCATTAGAGGATCCAAGCCAACCGTGTTCTAATATATATAATAATAGTGTTACGTTCTTCGGGATTCAGGATTTTTTGACCAACAAAACACAGCTTATCAAACTAGTAATTTATTATAACCAACTGTTTTCCAACACAAAGGATTTCTTCAAATGAGCGCAAACTAGGCACCCTAGAATCCATATCCGGGTTTACTTTCAGTTTGTATCTATATATATATATATATATATATATATATATATATATATATATATATATATATATATATATATATATATATATATATATATATATATATATATATATATATATATATATATATATATATATATATATATACAGGGTAACGCATTTCTACGGTAAAGCTCAATATAATTGTTATTATACAAGATACGAGAAAATTACCCATCCCTTATCTACGCCCTTGACTCCCCTTAATTATTATACTTCTCTTGTGCTTATATATGTAATATAAAAATGAAAAAGATGAAGTTTAGTGCTGTATTCTATATTATCTGAAAATAATATATAGGCGACGAAGTGGAATGTAACTTCAACCGCATCAAATTGACGTATAGAAATGTTTTGATTGCGAATGACTTTGTTTCAAGTATGAAGTTGGACTTCTTGACGTTACTCACCAATCACGTCATAGGAGGGGGCGGGGCATATGCGCATTGCGCATTATCATATCGCAGCAGAGTTGCCAGATTAGGCAATTTATCGCAAATTGAGCTATCTTTTATCTTTTGTGGCGAGTTTTCTTTCAAAGAAAGTGCCGATTCGCAAATTGGGCTGCTTTTGTTATCTAAAAATTGAAGAAACGACTCTGTTGTAAAACTATTCAGTTTCACCAAAGTTTGATTTACTCAGAAGTAACATAGACGAATATTCTTTTATCCATGAGAAGCAATGACATTTCGACATCCGTGAGAAACCAAGCATGTTTGGATAGAGAAAAGATGATAGGTGACAGGTGACAGGGACAAAATGTTGTTTATGTTTTATATTACATTACAGAATATTTTATGTTTCGTGCCGCCACCTAGTTGCGGAACCAAGTAGTATGTTGTCACGCCAGCTCCAAATTACACAAAGTGTTAACAAAATAGAGACTGCGTATACATAACTAACTAACAATTTAGTAAACTGTTAGCCCTGGTCCATTTCTACCCTAAAATAGGGACAAAGTATCTAAGGCTAGATGCATTCTCGCACCAATTAGAACCGTAGACCGGTTTCGCTCTCTAATGCTCTATGAGCTCTAATGAGAGCGAAACAGGTCTACGGTTCTAATTATTGCGAGAATGCATCTAGCCTTACATTTTATGTTTCGTTATATAAAGAAAATATTTTATTTGTGCATTCTTATAAAGCGAAACTATAGTCACAGAAGCAATGAAGAACATCCTAGAACTTCCAGAATTCGAAGGGCCACTTGCTCCAGTTAGCTCACGCGCTGGCTACGTCCTTCACCACTAAAAACCAACAGTGAAGCCAGAGAAGTATTCTCCAAGTCTGTATGCAGTATGGACAAGTTTCACCAAGTAAGGGCAACAACAATCAATGAATTTTATAAATAGATTCCTGTTCTGGTTCCTTTTTCTTTTTAAATTTAATAACTAAAGGTAAACCGTTATTAACATGTGATTTTGATGCACTATAATTTTTTTTCCTTCTTTAACGTCAGTCTATTTCAGCGACTATGGCCAATCACCGACGCCAAGGAGCAGTTTTACCTCACTATCTTGGAAATTTTGCTGAACCTTTCTGTAGGGAGGGTGGCATCTTTAACCTGGCCAACATTGTATGGTACACGAGACCGACGGATTTACGCCCCTGGTAAATGCGGAACGTGTAGACATTCGACTTGCTCAAATACATTGCCACAACCTCTCGGTTCATGTTAATTTTATAGTATATGCTGAAGAAGTGAAGGGGGAAGCTTGGGAATCGAACCCAGTGCGCTTGTGGGTCCAGGGACACACGTTCTCATCGCTGGACCACCGAGGCTCTATGCACTCTATATCATTTTAGTAAAGCTTTTCGTCAACCTAAAAGAAAGCTTTTATATAAAAAAAAAGGAAATTCCCACCGAAAAATTCAGTTTCGACGATTTGACAATTGACAAATCTTACAGAAAGTGCGCGTTTATGGGCGATTTCCCATGGATGGAAAGTTGGCGATTTTGGGCGATCCCGTTCAGCAAAACGGCGATATTTACTTTTAAAAACCTGGCAACCCTGTATCGCAGCATAATAATAACTCATGATACAAATAACGAGAGATATGATATTCAGACTACCTATTTTTAGACCTGTCATGCGCATGGTGTCAAGTGGTGAGTCCAATGCAACAATAATATGCTGTCGTACAGTGGGGTTTGACGTTTCATCACAACCTCTTAACAAATTACGTATTTTACTAATATTAAAGTGCATACAGTTGGAAGTAATAAAAATGAAAAAGTTTAAATTTAGTGCTGCGTTCTATATTATCTGAAAAAGACAATATAGGCGTAACTTCAACCGCATTAAACTGACGTATAGAAACATTTTGATCGCGAATGACTTTGTTTTGAGTGTCTAGTTGGACTTTTATAACGTTACTCACCGCGTGACGTCGTAAGAGGGGGCGGGGCATATGCGCAATATCATATCTCTTATAAGTCATTATATCATGATAATAATTCGCCCTCACCTATTGTCATTTGTCATTGTCATATTGTTGTGTCATGGATCATGGATGCCGGTGCCGACTTGGAATTTAAGCTTCAGTGGACCACAGAACACCCCCTATAGAAGTTTCACCTAAATGGAGCTAACCTGGACTTTATTAGGGCTCTAGTTCGGACATCGCATATAGTAGATGTCGCTAGTAGTGCTACAATTCTACGGAACGAGCTGGTCAGTGCGCCATTTTATCATACATTCAAATTCAAATGTTTTGAATGCAAAAAAGTTTTTGTTCGCTTCTAGTTCTTTCATTGTGTAATTATAATACCAGTTTGTTGCTAAACGTTTCTTTAAATTAAGTTTTACCTATTTTAACTTTTAGTGGATACTTTACAGTGTTTTCATTGTTCGTCGGCTTTGTGTTTTAAAGGTGCGTTTTTTTTTGTGATTCAAAATATGATCGTTATCATAAGCTTTGTGTTTAAACAATCATGTATTTTCAATTCTATTTTCAATTTTCTAATCAAAAAAGCAAGGTGCTTTCATAGTTCAAAGTGTTTTCGTGAAACATAATTACAACTGTTTTAGTTTTCAGGCAAGTTTAGAACGTTTTAGTAGTTTATAGGTTATAAGTAAATAACGTTTTCTTACAGAAGCTTTGTGGATATAAATATGATACCAGCCAAGAAAACGATTTATTGTTAATTGTGTTCCGGGGTGCCTGGAATTATTTAGCAAAATACACCGTGTTTCGTTGAAATCATCTGAAGACCATTTTGATGACTGGGTGAAAGCTTTACAAAACCCTAAGATGCTTGGTTTATATCCACAAGCCATTTACGTTAGATTTTATATTTGTGATCGTCATTTCGTTGATGCAGATAAAGTACCTGAAATGAGAAGAGGCCTGAAAAGAACTGTTGTTCCCATATTACATCTTCCTTCGAGTAAGTATTCATATATTTTAAAGTGCAAATAAAAATTTCTATTTCTATTTATACATCTCAGAAGTAAACAATGGATCGGGTGGATTCGGAAGGCGACCAGAAAGCCTGATACTGTACACTGTTGTCAGATGAATATTACCAAGTGTCATTTTAAATAAAGAAGGAAATTAAAGGGTGCATAAATGTTTTTCTAATAAATGACAATATGACGTCATTTATACATACCCTAAAAGAAGGAAAAACCAACCTTGCCATACATTGTGGTCATGTGAGCATATAAATGTAATAGTGTACAACCACCAGACTGCTGTAATATACCTACCCATCGATAAGGAATGGCAATATATACTTCACTGTACTTTCAGAATTTAAATGGTTTTTAAATAAATGTAATAGGAATACTGTTCTAGGTTTTTAATAAATGTAATAGTAATACTGTTCTAATAAAACACAAGTGTATTTTATCTTGTTTCATTTTCCATTAATCATATGGATAGTAAAAACTGAAGCTGCAAGTGTTAGAAGGTGCAAATTGCCAATTAATTTTTCCTATGATTGCAAAGCTTGAAACAGGCATTTGTGTTATTAAATCATAACTTGTTTTGCTTTTACTATAAAAATCATTAAAAAAATTATTTCACTAATTTAACCTCTTTACTAGTGGTATAAAATTAAATAGAATTTATTTGGATTTGCTAAATGGAAATGAAATCAAATTTCCCGCGTCTGACTAAAATTCATCGCATCCGCCAGAGGCGCTGCAATATTGTTCAAAACGTCAGCATTGCCGTTTCCCTTCTATAGGGGGTGTTCTGTGCAGTGGACGCAAGACGTAAATTCAGATGAAGATTTCAAAATAGAAATAGAGGAACATGATTTGACTGTACCTGTGAATTTAAAAAAGGAATACTGTAGTGATAGCGACAGTTCTGGAAATAATGATTCCAAAACGAGTTTAAATACTGTTAGTGGTGAACTGTTCAAGAGTAAGGCTAATTCCACTAAGAGTATTGAAGCGAGTCCCTTTAAATGTAAGTTTTGTGATTACACATTACACTAGTGTAAGGAAACGAGATGTATCAAAACACAGTATCTACAAACACAGAAGTATCGAAGAGAGACCTTTTAAATGTGAGTTATGTGATTACGCTAGTGTACAGAAAAGTGTACTATCAAAACATTTCATCTACAAACACAGAAGTATTGAAGAGAGACCTTTTAAATGTAAGTTATGTGATTACGCTAGTGTACAGAACAGTGTACTATCAAGACATTTCATCTCCAAACACAGAAGCATTGAAGAGAGACCTTTTAAATGTGAGTTGTGTGATTACACTTGTGTAGAGAAAAATGTACTATCGAAACATTTCATCTCAAAACACAGAAATATTGAAGAAAGGCCTTTTATATGTGAGTTGTGTGATTACACCAGTGTACGAAAAGCGAATCTGTCAATACACATCATCTCCAAACACAGAAGTATTGAAGAGAGACCTTTTAAATGTGAGTGGTGTGATTACACTAGTCTACAGAAAAGTGGACTAAAAAATAAATAAATGTAATAAATAATATTTTACGGCAATTTAAGCTTTTCTACTGACTGAGCTACCTTAAAAATGTGTTTAGTTGCTATGAAACGTCAAGGTTTCAAGCCATCCAAAACTTTGATAGTCTGTTCAGAACATTTTCGCCCAGATGATTTTATTTATAATTTTGGAAGAAAATCAGTTGGTTAGGTTAGGTTAGGTTTGAATGTGAGTGGGACATACCGATCCCTCCACCGTGACCATAAGGTCTATTGTGGCTCAGGCCTAATAGTCTATATTTCGCCCAACAAAGCCAGCCTCCTGCAGAGGTGGATAATCTTTGTGGGCGAAAGTTGATCCAGATCTTCCGGAGCAAGCTTTGTCTTGCCAAAGAGCAGGTGTCTAGTCCTGTCCGCCGCCGGACAGAAACACAGTACGTGCTCTGCTGTCTCGTCACTCCATACACAGCCGGCACTCAGTCTCCTGACCAACCCCAATACAAGAAAATCAGTAAAACAGCATGCAATACCATTCAACTTTCTCAAACAGTTATTTAAAAAAAACAAATCACTTTCATCTAGCTTAAACTCAAAGACATAATAGATAAATTGCTAGATACTTTAAATTTTTTACATTTTCCTCAGTGTAAATACATTAATATAACAATCTTGTGTTATTGCCAGTTAAATAAACATTATCATATGTATCATGTTTATTATTTCAACTCCCAACATACCAATTTTATACATATATATATATATATATATATATATATATATATATATATATATATATATATATATATATATATATATATATATATATATATATATATATATATATATATATATATATATATATATATATATATTTACTGTTACTATTTTGTATTCAGTATTAAGCACAAGGTGCAATATGTATTGGAATGCTTACTAGACATAATAGACGGAAGAAACATATCAAATAGATTCATAATTAATAGAAAAATAGGTATACCAATATAATGAACAATACAGGTGTATCAAAACAAACAAAGCCATTATAAATATAAAATTCATGGAACTATCCGGTATTATAAATCACGTAAACATAAAGGTTTGTAATGAATTGGCTAATGTGATAGCTCACACCTCATCTCGACTTAGGTAGATTTTCATTGTCTTGTCAGATCACGCCAAGAGAGTAAGCCAAGATTATTTCTCTGTTTTAGCGCTATCTGATACATATTTCATAAATAAAATGTAAAAAGAAAATTTCACTTAAGTTTATTTGATACATACGTGGTATGTATCGTTTATTGTATGTGTATCGCTATTCACTATTCTGGGGAAACGATATGTATCAAAATGAATAAGGAACTATTCAGATTATATTGAAACGATATGTATCGATATGAGTAAGGGACAAATTCAGTATTAGACGCAACGATGTGTATCGAAATAAATAAGTGACTATTTAGATTAGATTGAAACAATATGCATCGAAATGAGTAAGGGACTGTTTGGTATTAGATGCAACGATATGTATCGAAATAAACAAGGGATGCGTTATTCGTTGCTTACCAGATGTTGGAAGTAAAATTGTTAAGTACATTCTCATTATGAATAGAAAAAATATATCAATATGGGTATAGGGCATATAATTTTTTTTTTAATTTTATTTATTGTTTAAAATACATTATTATACTTACATAAATATTTTTTCTCCTAGCGAACTTTTATAGCGAGAATTTTACATTTGTTTATATGGAAGAAACAGGAACTCGATTAGATCCCGACTTTTGAATTTTGAAAAAAATTCTTCAAATGAGCGCTAATTAGGCCCCCAGAACACATATCCGGGGTTAGTTTCAATTTTTATATGTTTATATATATATATATATATATATATATATATATATATATATATATATATATATATATATATATATATATATATATGTATCACATCGATAACTCAAAAAATAATGGGCCGATTTTGATTAAATTTGGTGAATAAATTCCTTTTGCAAATGGCTTGGATAAGTTCGTTAGCCAGGAAAATCTGCCCAGGTTTTCCCGGAAAGTTTTGTTTTCTTTGGAAAAAAAATTATATCTCCGGAATTAACAAAGTAATGGCAACCAAATTTGGTACGCAGGTTTATGTCCCTATAGGTAAGTTACCTACCAAAATTTAACTATGTAGGTCAAAAGATAAATCAGTTATAGGCATTTAAAGAAAAATAAATTGAGGTTTTCCTCTAAATGTCAAAGTTGCGATTTAAAACGTCAAAATCGGCAACATTTAGGCAAATAACTTGAATCTAATACGGGCTATGGAAGGAAAATGTCTCAAGAAGGATGTTTTACAAACCCTGAAGTCTTAGTTTCAACCGTTATTGTCCTTCATTTTACTAAAATGTTTCCAGAAAATTCATTTCAAATAGACCCTTTCTCTGATGCTTGGCAGTAGTCTTAGCTATAGAGTTTATCGTTTAATGGTATATAATTTTGTCGAATTTTCGTAAAAAATCAATAAAGCTCAATATATCCATTATTATACAAGATATGGAAAACATTTGTATACATTAATTATAGGGTGTCTTAAGCTACATATTAAAAAATATTTTGACCCATAAGTCGTTGGTGATACATATTTTCTTTTTTTTTTTAATCAAACACGCCTTATGTTATTGCATTTTTGCATTTTCCATCGAAATATAATGCATGTTTCCAAGAAAAGAAATTCTGGATGCAGCAAGTGCGTTATGGTAGCAAATTTTGATCAAATGCTTCATATTTGAATAGCCCAATTTGATATTAACCTATAAGGTTGACCAAGAAACGAGTTTTTCCGTGAACACTTTAAGTTTACTTTTGGAAATTTTTGTACATTTTCACACAATAAAGTTATTTTTATGAAACATGGCACATTGTTTTTACTATATAGGTTATACTGGTAACCAAAATTGATGACTGTTTTCTTAAAAAGAAAACACACATATTTGCAATAAAAACATTTTAATGAAAATTCACTACCATAACGCACTTGCTGCGTCCAGAGTTTTTCAAATGGAACACCCTATATTTTTTTGTTGCATTTCATAGAGAAAATAGTTCATTTCATATGATACTAGGGTTCCCTATACCCAAGTGCAGCGGTTCTGGCACTACTCACACGTTTTTTGGTTTTTTGGTGTTTTCACATAAATAAGGATTTTTCTCCCCTCCCATCTCTCTTATAGTTTACAAGTGTAAGGGGTTAGAGGCAATAACAATAACGATGTTTAGTGCTTAGTATTAATCTGTTAGTATGTATAGTTTTTGCAATAATTTAAATAATCTCTACAGAGGTTGCTTCCCCTCTCATCTCTCCTACGGATTGGAAGGTAAGGGGCTATGTTTCTTGATAGCATTTTATAGAACCAGGCTTAGTCTTAATCTGTTAGTATGTATGGTTTTTTAAATAAAAATTTAAATATCTACCAAGATTTCCTCCCCTCCTACTACGGCTTCAAGTCTAATGCCCAGTTTCACAAAGCTCGATTAAATATTTAATGGCTGGTTAGCTAATCAAGGCAGACGACCAATCACAGATTATGATTCGGGTTTTTGCCATCTTCAAATATTTTGAAGCTATGATTGGTCGTCTGAAGCCTTGAAACTAACCAGCCGTTAAATATTTAATGGAGCTTTTTGAAACGGGGGGCATACGGAGCTATATTTTTTTGATAGCATTTTATAGAGTCAACAACCATGCCAAGTTTTAATTTGTTAGTATGCATGTACAGTTTTTTAAATAAAAATTCAAATAATATCTAACAAGATGCCATTCCTGATACGGCTTGCGAGTGATTGTGGGTACATTTGTTGACAGCATTATATAGGAGCAATAACCCTGCTATATTTTAATCTGTTTCTATGTGCGCTTAGGAAATAAAAATACAAAAAGTTCGGGACGCAGCAAGTGCGTTATGGTAGTAAATTTTTATTAAATGCTTCAAATTTCAATAACTCAATTTTCTATAAACTTAAAAGGTTTAATTTTGATACATAGGTCTAAAGGAAACAGATCCACCAAATTTCATTAAAATAACTTGATAATTTTTGGAGAAAAAATTTTTTTTCGGAAAAAAATCCAAATTTCAATAACTCAATTTTCTATCAACTTAGAAAGTTGAATTTCGGCACGTAGTAAGGCCTCTTCCAAGGCAACATATCCATTAAATTTCATTAAAACTTTGTAATTTTCCGATAAAAAAATTTTTTTTCGAAAGAAAACTCAAAATTTTTCCGGAATACCCCGTCCGATTTTCCTGGCTAACGAACTGATCCAAGCCAATCGGTCAATTATTTTTTGAGTTATCGGATGGATATATATATATATATATATATATATATATATATATATATATATATATATATATATATATATATATATATATATATATATATATATATATATATATATATATATATATATATATAAATTGAAATTGAAACTGACCCCGGAAATGGGTTCTAGGGATCCTAGTTCGCGGTCATTTGAAAAAAAAATTGCATAGTCTCACCATCGATACCTCTCTATTAGTGAATTTTTTAAAATAAAAATTCACTAATATCTAATTTGGTTATTTCCCCATCTAAGTATTTCGGCTTGCGGGTAATAATATTTATGTTTTTCGTGCTAAGTGAACTAAGTGAAGATTGGAACCTGCGATGAGCAGTGATAAGTACACTTGAAGAACGCAAATCACCACAACACATTTAAAAACCTGACGATCGTTTCACTAACCAAGTTAGCCTCATCAGAGGATGAATACTTCCCACTACAAGGTATATACTTCGGTGCAGGTACCCGGCGGCTGGGACGATTGACGGAGTTTCAAACAAAGCAACCATTTTTACTGCTTGCTTGCCGGAAGTTTATACCTCTACCTGAATTCGGTTCTTAATACTCCCACGTTTCGATGATCTGTATCTCTAATAAAATGGCCAATGAACAGACTGGACATAGCTGGCGGGGTCAAATTCATACAATTTTTGCTATTATTATATTTAGTAATATATATATATATATATATATATATATATATATATATATATATATATATATATATATATATATATATATATATATATATATATATATATATATACTTTCGAATAAACTTTAAGCTGTCTTGGTTGTCTAATATTTTTTATTAATTTTAAGTTCTCTTGTTCTCTACGTGGTGATTATTATCCCAAATGCAAGATCTATCTATAGTACAATATTTTAGTTGTGCTAAATGTTCTTTAAATCCAATGATCCCTTTACAACTTATTTCATAGATCCCCAATGTTTTACTGGTACTATCCTTGTCTTTTGGGTTACCTAGCAAGTTTTTAAGGTGGTTTTTGTCGAAAATGTTAGTTGGCAAATTGACTTAAGAATGATAACGGATCAAAGGTAAGCAGACATTTTTTCTGTTCTGTTAATTATCTTCTCCACTAGGCAAACAGTGTAACCTTATATTAAGCGACCTTCTTAATATACCCCACTTCTTTGGTATATCTATTTTTACTTAAAGGAAAATTAATTAACCTATTTACTAAAAAAATCAAACTAGCAATTTTTGTGCGTACGTATGATGTGAGTCATTCATAATGTAACTTATAGTGGTGGTTTCGTTTCTATGGACATCGAATTCTAAAATTTACTATTGATTTCCAATTCGTGGGTAAATTTTATAGAACCAAAATTTCCTGTTCAATTAGGCAATATAATCGCCTACTTTTTAAATGTTTGTGTTAAACACTGCGAAAATATCATCCACATAACGAAAGCATACTCTAGGAAAATAATCACTTTCACTTTCAAGATCCGCTTTAAATCTACTCATGAAGAGGTCCGCAATGAATGGATATAGGGAATTGCCCATTGCCGTGCCTTGGATATGCTCAAAAAACTCTTTATTGAATTGTTTTTTAATTTAAGGAGTTTGACTGCGACAAACTGCCATTCGCTCAAGTGACCATTTGTTTAATTGATATTGTGTTTAATACAAAGATTTGTTAAGGTTAAATATTCTTTGCAGACCTCTTCATTCATGTTATTCATTTTTAACAGCTCCTAAATAGGTACGTTTGTTTTGTGGGGACGCTAGGAAACAATGAAGTTACATAAAATGAAATCAAAACCTTGCCTTCAACCAATTTAACATCTTTAATTTTATCAATAAAGTCAAGTGAATTTATGTTACTGAAGAAGTTTTTTGTTTAACGGACAAGCCTTTAAACTCATTTGTCAACCACTTCGCTAAATTGTATGTCGGAGAGTCTATATCCGAAACAATTGGTCTCATTGATTTTCCTGAATTATGGATTTTTGGGAACTTTTGGATTTGCAACTTGTAACTTTTTTCTTCAGTCTTTTGTTATAAGGTTGTGATAACTCTTTAGACTCTTTTTCGTGCCGTTATTGTAGCAGTGTAATATGAGTTGAACATTAACCTTGTCAAAGATATGAGTCGGCGACTAGGTAAAGTAATTTGAGCAAAATATATATATCGTGCGTCATCCCTGTTACGGTCTTGTAAAACGTTCGATAGTTTTCGTGAATCGGCTGCTGGAAATTTGGCCGCCAAAATAACATCGGCTATTTGGACCTCCAGTGCGATCGCATTTTAGTGAATTTTTATTAAAAAAATTCACTAATAGAGAAGTATCGATGGTGAGACTGCAAATTTTTTTTTTAATGAGCGCAATTTAGGACCCCTAGAACCCATATCCGGGGTCAGTTCCAATTTTTATATGTTTATATATATATATATATATATATATATATATATATATATATATATATATATATATATATATATATATATATATACATACATATATATATATATATATATATATATATATATATATATATATATATATATATATATATATATATATATATATATATATATATATATATATATATATATATATATATATATATATATATATATATATATGTATGTATCCGTCTGATAACTCAAAAAATAATTAACCGATTTCAATGAAACTCGGCAAGTGCCTTTCTTTTATTAATGGCTTGGATGAGTTCGTTGGCCAGGAAAATCGAACGAGGTTTTCCGGGAAAATTTTGAGTTTTCTTTCAAAAAAAATTTTTTTCCCGAAAATAAAAAAGCTGCTTTAATGAAATTTACTATATATGTTGCCTTGGGAGAGACCTTACTACGTACCAAAATTCAACTTTCTAAGTTTATAGAAAATTGAGTTATTAAAATTTTAAATTTTGTTTCGAACAAATTTTTTTCTCCGAAAATTACAAAGTTATTTTAATCAAATTTGGTGGATATCTTGCCCTGGGAAAGGCCGTACTACATACCAAAATTCAACTTTCTAAGTTTATAGAAAATTGAGTTATTCAAATTTGAAGCATTTAATAAAAATTCACTACCATAACGCACTTGCTGCGTCCCGAGCTTTTTTTAAATGCTTATAGTACCTACCTAACTGTTTTCCCTTTTAAAGATAGAGGGCTACATTTTGGTAAATAAATATTGTATTGAACAAAAATTTTTCCGAAAGAAAATCCAAAAATGTCCCGGAAAAAACTGATGTTGGATTTTTCCGATCAAAGATTTTAGAATATTATATGGGAGAGGTGGCCGTTGGTCGTTATTTTCAGGTTGGCTACTATTGCCTTTAAAAATCTGAAATGTGTGATACCTTTCATAATCTTTCGATAAATAAAATGCTAAGTCCGCCCCTGTTGAGTATTTTGTTTACCTACTTACAAAAAATTGGGAATTATATATAGAATACCTATATTTAGATGCTATAATATTTACTAGATAATTATTACCTCACAATGTGATCAGAAATTAGATAATTAATATAGTTAAAGATACACGATTGCTTGCGAAAGCCTGTGGTTTACTTCTAACCACCTACCTACCTATCTATACAATATCCGAAATACTTATGCCTTAATCCCTTGTTTTGCTTTACGTAACAATTTTAATCTCAAATGGCATAAGCATATTCTCAGATAATCGATTTGTTGAAAACCAATAAAGGCAACGTTGTGAGAGGGGTTTGATTTTTAATTTTACTTATTATGATAGGTATCAATAAGTAGGTTAAGAAGGTGGGCACCTCCTTTACTTCTTTCAAGAAATAAATATTAGCATTTTAAAACAATCATTCAATAAGATGTTATTATTAAACAGTAAGAAAGTACCTACCCTATTCATATTCATCAAATTCAAAAATACTAATTGGTGATAACGTTATGGAGTGTGAAATTTAATTATTTGTTTCCTGTTTTTGTTTGTGTGATACCTGTCCCTTTCTCTACCCTAGTGTAAGAAAGAAATAATATATAATTATAAAGGAGAAGGAAGGAATAAGGACTTCCCGTCTCTTTCTTTTGACCCCACTGTTGTATTTTGGTAATAAAATACTGTAGCTATGGAGAATGATACAATGTTGCCAGATGCCAAATATTAAATAATTACAAATCTAACAATTTTAAAGAACATATTTTATTTATCTTGCAAATTTATTATGTTTAGTTCACGCATTTTGTATTCGTGAAGTTTCGTAGAAAAAAACTACGAATGGGGAGATCCCGACTTTTGAATTTCGAAAAAAAACTTTTCAAATGAGCGAGAACTATAGAACGCATATCCGGAGTCAATTTCAATTTATATATATATATATATATATATATATATATATATATATATATATATATATATATATATATATATATATATATATATATATATATATATATATATATATATATATATATATATATATTATATTTCAACAACACACCATAAATACTATCGTACCGTGGGTGTCGACAAGGACGAAAGAGGCAACTTGTTAATTCTGGACTTGAAGGTTTGGAGGTTCGGAGGAGAAGGAAAAACATGTGCCGGCAAGGAATTTCACAATTTGGAAGTCCTCGGGACAAAAGATCGGGCATAACAAGATCTTATATGTCTGGTGACCTGGACAGTAAAAGGGTGCATTCGCTCTGTTCCCCTGGTAGATCTCTTGGGGACAGCAGGTGGAGGAACTATGGAAGAGAGCTCCTCTGAGTAGTGCCCGTGCAGATATCTATAAAAGAGAGAGACGTCACCAACGGCACGTCGGTGAGCAAGGGATGGCAGCCTTTGGGTGAGGGTAGGGTCACCGATTAGACGTATAGCTCTCTTCTGAATGGAGTCCAGGATAGCGAGTGTAGAAGTGACAGCGGCACCCCAGATGTGGGAGCAGTATTCGAGGTTTGGCCTTATTTGTGAAGTATATAAGATATAGAGATTAGCTGGTGAAAAGTATTTGCGAGCCCGGAAGAGGAAACCTGATTTCTTAGCAGCCGCTTCTGCAATTGATGTGACATGTTGGTGCCAATTAAGATTTCGATCCACAAAAATGCCAACAAGTGAAAAGGACTCATTACTTTGAATAACTTTGTTGTTCATTGTGATGGGTCTAGGGCTGGTGTATCTCTTATGAGATAGAAAGCAATACAGATTTGGTGGGGTTGAATTGTACAAGTTTTCTACTTCCCCCGTCTAATATTTTTTGAAGATCCACTGAGACAGAACCCTCCATGAGTCTGCGATCCTCATCTAATTGGGCTAAAGAGACAGGCTTAGAATATTGTATATTTGAGTGGAGGGTGCTGTCGTCCGCGTAACTGTGAACTGGGTTGGATGTGCTAGAGAGGAGGTCTTTGATGTGGAGGAGACACAAAGTAGGGGCTGAACCTTCAGGAACTCCTTCATTAATTGGATACAGTTAAGAGGAATGGCCATCCACGACAACAGAAATGCTCCGGTTGGAGAGGAAATTTGCTGTCCAGGTACAGAGTTTTGGTGGTAGGCCATAGGCCATAAGTGTATTAAGCAGCGCTGCGTGCCAGACCTGACCTGGTCGATCACTGATTCACAAACACAGACCCCCAACGTTCTCAACTAGGAAAATTTGGTTTTCGCCTAATAGTCTTGATTTACAAGAAATTTTGTTAAGTACGACAAGACAGCGATGATAAAATTGAGAACGAGGTGCTGTAGGGTAAAATAAACAAGAACTACATATCACATAACCCAGCTGACTTGGTGGGGGATTACTGCGGCTATACACGGTGGTGGGGATGTGAGGTTAATTCGTTAATTCTGATTAGGTATATTTTTCTCTACACTAGATATCACTATTTCTTGCTCAACTTTGTCAGTTTACCAAGTTCAGTCAGTTAGACGAAGATAGAGAGTAAGAATCGATTGACGCAGCTGATGTGACGCAGTGGGGAAACTACGCGATATTATACATTGGCTATTCTATTCGCTCATTCGTTGTTTTGATTTGATGTAAATAGTTGTGGAAGAAAGGGTGTAAAGCTAGTTAAGTCAAGGTGCTGTTTATTTAGCGAGAGTAAAAAATTGATAGAATTTTGCGTTAAAAGATTTCTTTGCATCAGTTTAGCTTCATTATTTGTGTCTATTTTCGGAGAGACGTTCATTGATACAACCAGAAAGTACGAAATACCCACATATGGTGAAGTTGATTAATTGGACCCAGTTCCTTTGTTTGATAGCATCAGAATAGTGAGTGAAGAGGCGTCCATTTTGTGAAAGCAAAATATACGTGATCGAGCTGCTTATAAGTAACCCCACGAAGTTTTTAAACGCAAAATTCGACACCTTGATCTGTGATAAAGCACGCATTTTAATTTTTTAATATTTGAAAAAGTAGTGATACTACTAGTGATATATCGAAGTTACAGTGTCGGTTAATGTCTGCATTGTGCAGCTCAAGTGGACTTAGTTGGAAATTGCAATGGCTAACAGTAAGAGAAGCACAGATTACGGAAAAGTCGCCAACGGCAGGCCACGACCGCACAAGCACGATAGTCCATCATCGAAGGTATACCAGAGTCCACAGTCTCCTTCAAAGGAGGAAATCGTAACGCAAAGACTGAGTCCGGCCAGGGTACTTTCATCTCCTAGCAGCCGGGGGCAGGTACAAAGCTCCAGCCCCCGCATGTCTCCAGTCTCTGGACACTACGCCGGCTGCAAGTGGACAGAGCCCCCGTCACCGTCCGCTCTGCCCTTACCACCGCAGCACTGGATGCAAACATCTCATCCCCTCATAATGCCGTTCCATGTACTATCTTCTAAGCATGACATAGCGCAACAATTGAAAGTGCTGCTTAAGGTACAGGCTTAATGTGGTTGCCCCCTGCCAATATCATATTGTCGATTTGACAGAGGACGTTTGACATATTTCCATAAACTTTTACGATGAGTGAACAAAACACAAGGACCTTGTAATTGTAAGAATGATGAGTAGCGAGTGAACACGACAATACCACAGCCACATAGCATTATTTTTTATCCGATGATGTGAGAAATGCGATTGAAACTGGTAACAGTATAGTGTACCTAATTGGTTTTGAGGGTTCCGTAAGAGATTGTCCTGTTCAGCCGCGCTGTGATATGTGGTCGTCAGTCTTTGACTGGCGTCTGCCATAGTCTGTAAGTTATAGTTCTAAAGTTTACTTAAGTCTATTTCTAATTGTGATTTCATTTTATTGTTGAAATTATAAGAATATAAATTTAGGTTTATAATGGTGCTCATGTGGTGAGCAAAACGTACCTAAATTTCCTGTTTTTATATCTGTAACAAAGTACCATTCAATGTTTATGTTGAACCAAAGAAAATCTTGTTTTGTTAAGTTTTCATGCCCAAGTTGGCTGATGAATATTTTTCACTTCATCAGCATGTACTGATTTATATATATATATACTTCGACATGGAAATGTCTTAAAACGGATTAAAAAGCTTTAACTTAGAATTAATCGTACAAATTCATGTAAAGTCAATTTTATTGTGGAAGAGTAAATGACAATTCGATGGAGTACAAAATATGAATGATATTTTGTTACTTTGCCCAGTATATGTGAAAATCGTCAATTATGACGTGTATTTTGTTAAAAGCAGTACAAATGTATAATCACTAATGTTAAGAAGGTAGACTTGAAATTTTATCTATGTGTGACTATCTTTCAGATACACATTTTTAACTCTGCTGTGTAGTTTATATCCAAACGTTTTCAATTCATGCATGCTTCATGTTTACAAACTATATTAGAAATAATGTTGGTGTTCACATAAATTTATTGTTTGTCAGTAGTTTCGTGTTTTGTACCATTGTTATATGCTTAATTCTAATGTGTGTATCTGAAACGGAAGTAATTAACATCATTCAATTTTCTTGTGGCAAAGAAAGATATTGTCTTCCACGGTGTCCACTAATAAATTGCATTCATGTGCAATACATGTTGCTTAGGTTCAAATTTTGGTGATATGTTTTATGCTTTACTTATTAGGGGTCCTAATTATTTTATTTTTATTGCTTTACTACTTGTAATTGTGTCTTTCATTTATTTTTAGGTATTAAATTTTAACGCTGTATATGACTCAAAATTATCACAAATAGGATTTGTGTCTTTATTTTTTAGGTATCAAATTTCAAAAGTTACCATATTTCAAAATTATCACAAATAGAATTGCCGTTATGTTTATTGTTTTTCTTGGTGGATTAGTATCCCTAATAATTAGATTTTAAGTTTAATTAATTAAGAAGTCTCAGATCTCATCAGTTCACTTATAAGTCATAAAATCATCAGCAATATGTAAAAAAAAAAACAAATTTATATATTCATCTTCATTCTTGTAACTGTGATACCTATAAATCCTTACCCATCCTACATAAAATTCCTTTTCCTCTTATTCTCTTCTTACTAATTCTCTTTTGCTTTCTCTACACCCGTAACCTACCTATCCTCTTACCTATCTCCTTTTCCCTTTTTCCCTTTCCGGGGTTCACACCCCACCTAAATTTTGAAAGGTGATTCATACCGAAACAAACAAACAAAACATTTCCAGTGGTTTTATAATTTTGTAATAATAATTGTTAAAGTAATAATTACCGTATAGTTGTTTTAGTCATACCAGTAGAGCTGCAGACCATAAGCTATTTTACCTACAGGCCGGTGAAGTTTTTTAAAGAGAAGAACTAGTGACTGTTCAATTGGTTTATCTCATTTCTGAATGTCTATGGATCCTGGAATCTTTCAAGGACAAACCGGATAACCTTAAACCTCAGGTAAATATATCATAATTTTAAATTTCCTGTGCAAAACTTATGTAAACTTGGTTTTTTAGTAGAGGAGTGCGAAGCTTCGAAATTTCGAACCGAACCTTCCGTTCGAAAATATGTTCGCACTAGCAATGTTGAAGTAGTTGGAAATATGTAATTCTCCAAAATAGTTCGAAGTTCGTTGCTCAAAAATACTTCGAAATGTAACTTTACAAGCACTGAATGCTGCAAAAGGTAGCGAAGTTGCGGCCCCGTTAACTCGGTAGCAGCGCTTTAAACTCTTTATCTGTCTCATTGAGTCGATAAGTAATTTTAGATTTCACTCATGTATATTTTTGACAGTTGGTGGGACACATTGAGACACGATGGAGCCATTTAGCAATCACAGAATTATTTTTCTTATATATCCTAGCCTCCTACACCTTTTTCAGTAACAACATTATGATGGCAGTGTTCAAAGGCGATCGGTAACGTAAATGTTCAGAATTTGAGGATAATTACAGATTGCATTTGCAAAACACTGGTTTCAACATTCTTTATTACACAGTGAGTCAAAACAGTTAAATATTCACAATCAGGAGACAATTCAAACTTGTAAGTGGTTATTTTCTACCTATCGTGTTCACTTTGACCCCTCTCAATCTGTTGAGCTTATCTATAGATCTAAAAATCGAAAAAAGTTTAAAATATTTTTTGTTTTTGTAGTTTTGATTTAACATTGACCAATTTCCACAACGATCAGCACCAGAAGGCATTTTCACCCAATCAACCTGCAAATTTGTCGAACCCTTCCTTTTTGTAAAAAGAATGGGAATCTTTTACATAATCAAATATTGAATGGTACAATATTGCTAAATTTTGTATTTAAGGATATGATATATGAACACTGAAGAATTTTGGGTAGTTAGATGTTCGATTTTAAATTCCTAAGAAGTTCGAGTGTGTACCTTAGACATACTATTTCAGAGGTTCGAAGTTCGAGGCAACAAATTTGGGTTTGTTCATAGTTCGGTTCGAACAAAACATGGGTTCGCACACCTCTAGTTTTTAGGGAATTTTTATTATAAGAAAAATCTTGTGGAGCGCTAGTCATTGTAACAATTAAGACAAAAGTCTGGGTGCAACAAGTGTGTTATAGTAGCGAATTTCATAGAAATGATCTTCGCAATTTTATTAATGATAGTTTGCAAAAAAAACCTTTTATATGCAAAAGTTCCTTGATGGTTTTATCCACAAAAAAATAGGTACTTTTTTAGTTAATTTTCTTAGAAAGCATCAACTCCTAATATTTCTCCTAATGGGGCGCCAGAGCCACTAATGGCTCAAATTCCAACGAAACGTCCTTGTACTTCTACTGCTGCATCCAAGACAAATCTTAGCCTGTCCGATTTGTTAGTGTTCATTACCCCCAAAGTGAGATAAGTATCAAAAAAGCCTGGACGCAGCAAGTGCGTTATGGTAGTGAATTTTCATATAAATGATCTGGCACAAAATATTTTATTATAACTTTTTTTCTTGTAACATAGAAATCTAAATTTTGGTGTATAGTTTACTTTTTATATCGTAAACCTACCTACCAAATTTGGTTATCATAGATTCTTTATTTTTTAAGAATTTTTTTTTTTTTCAAATGAAAACTGAAATTTTTCTCGGAAAACCTAGTCCGATTTTTTTGATTAACGAACTTATTAAAGCCATTTACAAAAGGAAGGTACATCCCAAATTTTATCAAAATCAGCCTATTATTCTCTGAGATAAATTTTTTTTTAGAATGAAAACTCAATTTTTCCGGAAAACCTCGTCTGATTTTCCTGACTAACAAACTTGTCAAAGCCATTTACAAAAGGAAGGCATATGCTAAATTTTATCAAAATCGGCCTATTACTCTCTGAGATAAAAATTTTTTTAGAATGAAAACTCAAAATTTTCCCGGAAAACCTGTCCGATTTTCCTGACTAACAAACTAGTCAAAGCCATTTACAAAAGGAAGGTACATGCCAATTTTTTTTTAAATCGGCCCATTACAGATAAAAATTGAAACTGACCCCGGATATGGGTTCTAGGGGTTCTAGTTCGCGCTCATTTGCAAAATTTTTTTCAAAATTCAAAAGTCGGGATCTCCCCATTTGTGAATTTTTTCTACGAAAATTCACTAAAATATTTTGGTGCTGTTCTAATTTTTTTACTTGTTATATGGCATATCCTTTTCGTGAATTTTCATAGAAAAAATTCAGTAATGAGAAAAAATTCTGGACGCAGCAAGTGCGTTATGGTAGTGAATTTTCATAAAAATGTTTTTAATAACAAATATGTGTGTTTTTTTTTTAAGAAAGCAGGCATCAAATTTGATTACCAGTATAACATATATAGTAAAAACAATGTGCCTTGTTTCATCAAAATAACTTTATTGTGTGAAAATGTACAAAAATTTCCAAAAGTAAACATAAAGTGTTCCCGAAAAAAACACGTTTCTTGGTCAACCTTATAGGTTAATAGCAAATTGAGCTGTTCAAATATGAAACATTTGATCAAAATTCGCTACCATAACGCACTTGCTGCGTCCAGAATTTTTTTTCTTACAAACATGCATTATATTTCGATGGAAAATGCAATACATAAGGCGTGTTTGATTTAAAAAAAATGGAAATTTGTATCACCAACGACTTATGGGCCACCCTGTGATTGTAGAAATATTATTTTAAGATGTAGCTCAAGACACCCTATAATTAATATATACAAAAATTTTTCATATCTTATATAATAACGGATATATTGAGCTTTATTGATTTTTTACGAAAATTAGACAAAAATTATATACCATTAAACGATAAACTCTATAGCTAAGGCTACTGCCAAGCATCAGAGACAGGGTCTATTTGAAATGAATTTTCTGGGAATATTTTAGTAAAATGAAGGACAATGACGATTGAAACTAAGACTTTAGGGTTTGTAAAACGTCCTTCTTGAGACATTTTATTTCTATAGCCCGTATTAGATTCAAGTTCTTTGCCTAAATGTTGCCAATTTTGACATTTTAAATCGCCACTTTGACGTTTTGAGGAAAACCCCAATTTATTTTTCTTTAAATGCCTATAACTTTTTTGTCTTTTGACCTACATATTTAAATTTTGGTAGGTAACTTACCTATAAGGGTCTAAACCTGCGTGCGAAATTTGGTTGCCCTTACTTTGTTAATTCCGGAGATATAAATTTTTTTCGAAAGAAAACACAAAATTTTCCGGGAAAACCCGGGCAGATTTTCCTGGATAACGAACTCATCCAAGCCATTTGCAAAAGGAATTTTTTCACCAAATTTAATCAAAATCGGCCCATTATTTTTTGAGTTATCGGTGTGATACATATATATATATATATATATATATATATATATATATATATATATATATATATATATATATATATATATATATATATATATATATATAAACATATAAAAATTGAAACTGACCCCGGATATGTTTTCTGGAGGGCCTAATTAGCGCTCATTTGAAGAAATTTTTTCAAAATTCAAAAGTCGGGATCTCCTCATTAGTGAATTTTTTTTAAGAAAATTCACTAAAAGGAAAAAAAGTCTGGACGCAGCAAGTGCGTAATGGTATTTTTTAAATAAAATGCATATAACACTTTTTTCTTGTGAAATGGAGGTCTTAATTTTGGTACGTATCTTACCTTTTATAACGTTAACCTACCTACATGCCAAATTTGATCACAATAGCTTTGTTAGTTTCACATTTTAGTGAATTTTCGTAGAAAAAATTCACTAATGGGGAGATCCCGACTTTTGAATTTTGAAAAAAATTTTGCAAATGAGCGCGATCTAGGACCCCTAGAACCCATATCCGAAGTCAGTTTCAATATTATATATATATATATATATATATATATATATATATATATATATATATATATATATATATATATATATATATATATATATATATATATATATATATGTATGTATGTATGTATGTATGTATCACACTGATAACTCAAAAAGTAATAAGCCTATTTTAATAAAATTTGGCATGTACCTTCCTTTTGTAAATGGCTTTGACAATTTTGTTAGTCAGGAAAATCGGACGAGGTTTTCCGGGAAAATTTTGAGTTTTCATTCGAAAAATTTTTTTATCTCAAATAATAATAGGCAGATTTTGATATAATTTGGCATGTACCTTCCTTTTGTAAATGGCTTTGATAAGTTCGTTAATCAGAAAAATCGGACGAGGTTTTCTGGAAAAATTTTGAGTTTTCATTTGAAAAAAAATTTTATCTTAAAAAATAAAAAATCTATGATAACCAAATTTGGTAGGTACGTTTACGATATAAAAGGTAAACTATACACCAAAATTTAGATTTATATGTTACAAGAAAAAAAGAATAAAATATTTTGTGCCAGATCATTTCTATGAAAATTCACTACCATAACGCACTTGCTGCGTCCAGGCTTTTTTTTATAAGGAAAACCCAACATTTTTCCGCAAAACCAGGTCTGATTTACCTGAGTAACTGCAAATCACAAAAGGAACGTAACTGCAAAATGTTATCAAAATTGGCCTATTATTTTTGGAGTTATCAATGTGATACATATTATATATATATATATATATATATATATATATATATATATATATATATATATATATATATATATATATATATATATATATATATACACCGGATTTTCTTTAAAGTTTAGATCTTGATGAACTGTATTTTTGGAGCAATAAGCAGCGCTGACTTTAGGGGGAGGGCGACCCGGGCGGTCGCCCAGGGCGCCGGAGCACAGGGGCGCCGCGAATTTTTAATGCTCTTTTGGATACTGTGCTTATATCTATAAAAGAAAGATTTGGACAGATGCAAGATTTTTCTGGAGTTTCTTGTTTAACATAAAAAAGAATCAAAATAAAGAACGATTATTAAAACATTGTGCTAAATTACAGGAACAGTTAACTGTCAACTTTAAATCAGATATCGATGGCAATTATTTAATGGAGGGTCTGTGATGTTTGGGGCTGGAATTTCCTCCACAGCACGAACGGATATCGTACCTTTACATGGGGTGCTTTAAATAGCGAAAGATATATCAATGACGTTTTGTCTGAGCACGTTGTCCCTTTCGCTCCGTACGTTGGGAATAATTTTTTACTAATGCACGATAACGCAAGACCTCATGTATCACGGATCGTCAATGAATATTTACAAGAAGTAAATATTCTAACTGTTAATTGGTCACCGCACAGTTCCGATATGAATCCTATTGAGCACTTATGGAATATTATTGTTAGGGCACTCAGACAGCATCAATCTCCTCCTGCCAACCTGCAAGATGTTGAAATAATGGTTACTGATATTTGGAATGGACTTGACCAAAATCAAATATCCAATTTAATATCGAGTATGCCTCGGCGATGTGAAGCAGTTATTAGAAGTAGAGGTGGAAACACGCGCTACTTATGTACTTTTTTTTGCTATGTATTGTTAATTGTTAGTGTTATTCTTAGTTTAATGTTGTCAAAATGTTATTTTGTTGAAAAAGAAACATGCTCTGGTATAAAGCTGTGTATTTTATTTGATATTGCAGATATCAGAGAAATTTAAAAAACAAAATGCTGAGAAAACATGAGGCTACAGTATGATTTCATTATGCATCTGTTGTTGTGGCTAATGGTCCCTACAGGTGTCTCAAATTTAACGTAAGAAAACTATTCTCATTTTTGCACCCTGTACAAGCCTTAAACTGAAATCTAAATAAAATGTTCTTCACAGTGCAATTACCAAAGAAAAAAGCTACAGTTAAAAAAAAAGATCGAAATCGATTTATCGGTTCGCGAGAAAATCAACTTTGAAATTGAGCATAATTTTTGGTTTGGCGTTATTTTTGCGGCTAATATATATATATATATATATATATATATATATATATATATATATATATATATATATATATATATATATATATATATATATATATATATATATATATTACTAGCTGACCCGGCAAACGTTGTTTTGCACGCACTGAGTATAATAGTATTAATAATTGTCATTTAATAATAAACAAACTAATGAATAAATTTATGAAAATGTTCTGGAATGATTTATACAGGTAACACAAGCCGTTGTTGGCGAGAGCTCGTGACACCTTTGAGAACGTGAGAACTGTCTTCAGCAATTATTAATAAAATGGGAATAAATAATTATAGCACTGCAAATTGATGATAAATTTACTATGAAAATATTAACATGAGAGTTGCACTGAAAAAGTAAAAGCCTGGACGCAGCAAGTGCGTTATGGTAGTGAATTTTCATAGAAATGATCTGGCACAAAATATTTTATTATAACTTTTTTTTTCTTGTAACATAGAAATCTAAATTTTGGTGTATAGTTTACTTTTTATATCGTAAACCTACCTACCAAATTTGGTATTCATAGATTTTTTATTTTTTAAGAAAATTTTTTTTTTCAAATAACTGAAAATTTTCCCAGAAAACCTCGTCCGATTTTTCTGATTAACAAACTTATCAAAGCCATTTATAAAAGGAAGGTACATGCCAAATTTTATCAAAATCGGCGTATTGTTCTCTGAGATAAAATTTTTTTTAGAATGAAAACTCAACATTTTCCCGGAAAACCTCGTCCGATTTCCTGACTAACAAACTTGTCAAAGCCATTTACAAAAGGAAGGTATATGCCAAATTTTATCAAAATCGGCCTATTATTCTCTGAGATACATTTTTTTTTAGAATGAAAACTCAACATTTTCCCGGAAATTCTCGTCCGATTTCCTGACTAACAAACTTGTCAAAGCCATTTACAAAAGGAAGGTACTAAGTGAGTGGTGAACGTGTCGCCACCTAGTTCGGAACCAAGTACTATGTTGCCACGCCCGCTCCAAATAACACAGAGTGTTTAAAATAGAGACGGTATACAACTAACTAACAATTTAAAAAATTGTTAGCCCTGGCCCATTTCTACCCCAATATAGGGACAAAGTATGTAAGACTAGATGCATTCTCGCAACAATTAGAACCGTAGACCGGTTTCGCTCTCATTAGAGCTCTTCAGTACGGCATACTAATTGTAGCAAAAATGCACCAAAAATAACACGGCTATCGTATAGCCAGTCTTAAAACACTAAGTGAGTGGTGAACGTGTCGCCACCTAGTTCGGAACCAAGTACTATGTTGCCACGCCCGCTCCAAATAACACAGAGTGTTTAAAATAGAGACGGTATACAACTAACTAACAATTTAAAAAATTGTTAGCCCTGGCCCATTTCTACCCCAATATAGGGACAAAGTATGTAAGACTAGATGCATTCTCGCAACAATTAGAACCGTAGACCGGTTTCGCTCTCATTAGAGCTCTTCAGTACGGCATACTAATTGTAGCAAAAATGCACCAAAAATAACACGGCTATCGTATAGCCAGTCTTAAAACACTAAGTGAGTGGTGAACGTGTCGCCACCTAGTTCGGAACCAAGTACTATGTTGCCACGCCCGCTCCAAATAACACAGAGTGTTTAAAATAGAGACGGTATACAACTAACTAACAATTTAAAAAATTGTTAGCCCTGGCCCATTTCTACCCCAATATAGGGACAAAGTATGTAAGACTAGATGCATTCTCGCAACAATTAGAACCGTAGACCGGTTTCGCTCTCATTAGAGCTCTTCAGTACGGCATACTAATTGTAGCAAAAATGCACCAAAAATAACACGGCTATCGTGTAGCCAGTCTTAAAACACTAAGTGAGTGGTGAACGTGTCGCCACCTAGTTCGGAACCAAGTACTATGTTGCCACGCCCGCTCCAAATAACACAGAGTGTTTAAAATAGAGACGGTATACAACTAACTAACAATTTAAAAAATTGTTAGCCCTGGCCCATTTCTACCCCAATATAGGGACAAAGTATGTAAGACTAGATGCATTCTCGCAACAATTAGAACCGTAGACCGGTTTCGCTCTCATTAGAGCTCTTCAGTACGGCATACTAATTGTAGCAAAAATGCACCAAAAATAACACGGCTATCGTATAGCCAGTCTTAAAACACTAAGTGAGTGGTGAACGTGTCGCCACCTAGTTCGGAACCAAGTACTATGTTGCCACGCCCGCTCCAAATAACACAGAGTGTTTAAAATAGAGACGGTATACAACTAACTAACAATTTAAAAAATTGTTAGCCCTGGCCCATTTCTACCCCAATATAGGGACAAAGTATGTAAGACTAGATGCATTCTCGCAACAATTAGAACCGTAGACCGGTTTCGCTCTCATTAGAGCTCTTCAGTACGGCATACTAATTGTAGCAAAAATGCACCAAAAATAACACGGCTATCGTATAGCCAGTCTTAAAACACTAAGTGAGTGGTGAACGTGTCGCCACCTAGTTCGGAACCAAGTACTATGTTGCCACGCCCGCTCCAAATAACACAGAGTGTTTAAAATAGAGACGGTAGTTAGTGTTTTAAGACTGGCTATACGATAGCCGTGTTATTTTTGGTGCATTTTTGCTACAATTAGTATGCCGTACTGAAGAGCTCTAATGAGAGCGAAACCGGTCTACGGTTCTAATTGTTGCGAGAATGCATCTAGTCTTACATACTTTGTCCCTATATTGGGGTAGAAATGGGCCAGGGCTAACAATTTTTTAAATTGTTAGTTAGTTGTATACCGTCTCTATTTTAAACACTCTGTGTTATTTGGAGCGGGCGTGGCAACATAGTACTTGGTTCCGAACTAGGTGGCGACACGTTCACCACTCACTTAGTGTTTTAAGACTGGCTATACGATAGCCGTGTTATTTTTGGTGCATTTTTGCTACAATTAGTATGCCGTACTGAAGAGCTCTAATGAGAGCGAAACCGGTCTACGGTTCTAATTGTTGCGAGAATGCATCTAGTCTTACATACTTTGTCCCTATATTGGGGTAGAAATGGGCCAGGGCTAACAATTTTTTAAATTGTTAGTTAGTTGTATACCGTCTCTATTTTAAACACTCTGTGTTATTTGGAGCGGGCGTGGCAACATAGTACTTGGTTCCGAACTAGGTGGCGACACGTTCACCACTCACTTAGTGTTTTAAGACTGGCTATACGATAGCCGTGTTATTTTTGGTGCATTTTTGCTACAATTAGTATGCCGTACTGAAGAGCTCTAATGAGAGCGAAACCGGTCTACGGTTCTAATTGTTGCGAGAATGCATCTAGTCTTACATACTTTGTCCCTATATTGGGGTAGAAATGGGCCAGGGCTAACAATTTTTTAAATTGTTAGTTAGTTGTATACCGTCTCTATTTTAAACACTCTGTGTTATTTGGAGCGGGCGTGGCAACATAGTACTTGGTTCCGAACTAGGTGGCGACACGTTCACCACTCACTTAGTGTTTTAAGACTGGCTATACGATAGCCGTGTTATTTTTGGTGCATTTTTGCTACAATTAGTATGCCGTACTGAAGAGCTCTAATGAGAGCGAAACCGGTCTACGGTTCTAATTGTTGCGAGAATGCATCTAGTCTTACATACTTTGTCCCTATATTGGGGTAGAAATGGGCCAGGGCTAACAATTTTTTAAATTGTTAGTTAGTTGTATACCGTCTCTATTTTAAACACTCTGTGTTATTTGGAGCGGGCGTGGCAACATAGTACTTGGTTCCGACCTAGGTGGCGACACGTTCACCACTCACTTAGTGTTTTAAGACTGGCTATACGATAGCCGTGTTATTTTTGGTGCATTTTTGCTACAATTAGTATGCCGTACTGAAGAGCTCTAATGAGAGCGAAACCGGTCTACGGTTCTAATTGTTGCGAGAATGCATCTAGTCTTACATACTTTGTCCCTATATTGGGGTAGAAATGGGCCAGGGCTAACAATTTTTTAAATTGTTAGTTAGTTGTATACCGTCTCTATTTTAAACACTCTGTGTTATTTGGAGCGGGCGTGGCAACATAGTACTTGGTTCCGAACTAGGTGGCGACACGTTCACCACTCACTTAGTGTTTTAAGACTGGCTATACGATAGCCGTGTTATTTTTGGTGCATTTTTGCTACAATTAGTATGCCGTACTGAAGAGCTCTAATGAGAGCGAAACCGGTCTACGGTTCTAATTGTTGCGAGAATGCATCTAGTCTTAAAAGGAAGGTACATGCCAAATTTTATTAAAATCGGCCCATTATTTTTTGAGATAAGAATTTTTTTCGAATGAAAACTCAAAATTTTCCCGGAAAACCTCGTCCGATTTTCCTGACTAACGAACTTATCCAAGCCATTTACAAAAGAAAGGTACATGCCAAATTTTATCAAAATCGGCCCATTATTTTTTGAGTTATCGGTGTGATACATACATATATATATATATATATATATATATATATATATATATATATATATATATATATATATATATATATATATATATATATATATATATATATATATATATATATATATAAACATATAAAAATTGAAACTGACCCCGGATATGGGTTCTAGGGGTCCTAGTTCGCGCTCATTGGCAAAAAATTTTTCAAAATTCAAAAGTCGGGATCTCCCCATTAGTGAATTTTTTCTACGAAAATTCACTAAAATGATAAGTATAAGCGTCACTGCTACGATCGATGTATGTGTAGGGAGTGAGAGAAAGCTTATTATGTGAGAAAGAAAGGAGACGGGCTTCGTTCTCATCCCTACTCCGTGCTGTTTGCTGGGTGAGAAGTGAAACCGGTAGACGCCTGGCGGGGATAACTGATCGATTGATAATTGATCAGTTATCGACCACTGAGAGTTGAAGATTATTACAGTACTAATATCGCTATTAAAAAATGGGGGTTGGTGGTAGAAGGGTGAAAATGAAGAGTTATATGTATTTTTAAGGCCAAATGAGATTATTTTTTTCATTTAGGCTTATAAATACATATAACTCTTCATTTTCACCCTTCTACCACCAACCCCCATTCACCGGGAACTGCATGAACTGATTATGAGAAAACCATCATCGGGAAAAATCTCAAAATGTGAGGCTGTACTAATGCAATTGGGGGACACTCGGCTAAAATATTTTCAAACAAGTGGTATTTCCCGGCTGCACCGGAAGTAGATGTCGACTTCCTTATTTCAAATTGGACACCCAGCATATTATGACATTTTGAGATTCTGCGTAAAATTCTGTATACTTTTTGTGTATAATGTCATATACCAAAATCTTCTTCTTGAGATATTCGAACTTTTATGTCAAAATTGATGTTTCAGGCCGAAACGTATTGATATTTTTCTCTCATACACACGTCATAATTATTTACCTTGGATTGCTTTCCTGGTAGATGAGGACGTAGTCTAACAATCTTCGAATGAAATTATTGAATTTATTGATACAGTGTTCGAAAAGGGAGTACCAAAATTCAGGTGAATAAATTGCTGAAACTTGAGCTTCTATTTTGATTACTTAAGCTTATTCCGCATTAAAACCAGGAAAATTTTGTATCAGATTGTTTATTAAAAAAAAAGTCTGGACGCAGCATATGTGTTATGGAAGTGAATTTTCATTTAAAAAAATTAATAGCAAACGTCTCTCTATTGCAAGCAGGCATCAATCTGGTTACTGGTATAACCTAAATAGTAGAAAAATGTTCCATATTTTGTAAAATTACTTATTATTTGAAAATGTACAAAAATTTTCCGAAAATAAACTTTAAATGTTTCGGAGAAAACTGGTTTCCTAGCCAACAAGCCTTAGGTTAATAGCAAATTGAGTTATTGAAATTTGAAGGATTTAATGAAAATTCGCTACCAAAACGCACTTACTGCGTCTCGCTTTTTTTCTTATAAACATGCATCATATTTTGATAAAAAATGCAAAAAGTAGTAAAATGAAGGACGATGACAGTTGAAGCTGAAACTTTAGGGTTTGCAGAACTCTCTTCTTGCAACATTTTCTTTACATAATCGGTATTTGTTTCAGGTTCTTTAGTTTTTGCCCAAATGTTGTCAATTTTGACGTTTCAAATCGCGACTTTGACGTTTTGAGGAAAACTCCAATTTTTTTTAACGCCTATAACTTTTTTGTCTTTCAACTTACAGACCTAAATTTTGGTACGTGGGTCACTATTTATAATACAAACACGCGTACCAAATTTGATTGCCCTTACTTTGTTATTTCCGGAGATATGATTTTTTTTTCGAAAGAAAACAAAAATTTTCGGGAAAATCTGGGCCTATTTTCCTGGCTAACGAACTTATCCAAGCCATTTACAAAAAAAAGGTACATGTAAGAAGAGTGTCCCACATCGCATGGACGCAGGACCTACGGCTTTACGTCCCCTCCGAAGGGCGGAACGTGCAGACATTCACCTTGCTCAAATACAATGCCACAACCTCAGTTGATGATAATGTTACAGTATTAACTGAAAAAGAGAAAGGAGAACCCTGGGATCGAACCCAGTACCCTTTGGTTCAGAGGCACACGTTTTTACCACTTAACCACCGATATATATATATATATATATATATATATATATATATATATATATATATTTGGAGGAATAAGCGTCATATTTCTACAAAATCCAAGACCTACTTCGTCAGTTTTCAGAAGAAAAATTTTAAGATTCCTTATTAAGGATTTTTTTAATAAGAAATCTGTTCACGTCACTGGATTCACCATCCTCCAAAACGGTCCTAAACTAAATTTCATAAAGAAAAAATCGAGTGGATTAGTATAAGTGACGAGAATATAAGTCCTGAGAATTTTGTGAATTTTCTGTTTTTTATTTATTTATTGCTTTTAGGTTTCTATTGTTTGTCACAACTATGCATAAGAATATTTAGACCATGTTACTATCAGTGTAATCTTATATCCATGTCTTTCATGGATAACTTGGCAGAATAAATTTATGAAAATGATGTATTATGCATTTTTAATTTGACTACAAAATTGTTCCTACATGGAATTTTTTGATGCAATTTAGTGCAGGACCGTTTTGGGGGATGGTGAATCCAATGGCGTGAACAGATTTTTTATAAAAAAATCCCTAATAAGGCTTATTAAAATTTTACTCCTGAAAACTGACACCTGTAGGCCTTGGATTTTGTAGAAATATGGTGCTTATTGCTCCAAAAATACAGTTCATCAAGATCTACACTTTAAAGAAAATCCGGTATATATATATATATATATATATATATATATATATATATATATATATATATATATATATATATATATATATGTATATATATATATATATATATATATATATATATATATATATATATATATATATATATATATATATATATATATATATATATATATATATATATATATATATATATATATATATATATATATATATATATATATATATATATATATATATATTATAATTTATTGAACAATATACCTCTTTTTACAAAACAACTTACAAGATTAATCAAGAGCCTGGTTGTTCAATAACGTTAAAAGTCACCTAAGTCGAAGACTTGTTGGTGATACTTGTAACATCATTCTCTCTAAAGATAAGCTAGTGCACACTCTGACACTGTAAAGAAATACAAACAAAAACCAAAACTGCAGACGAACTCCAGCGATTCGCGGAAAATATAAAAAACATAACTATGCTTTTTCGACTATAGATAAAATCTCTTTTCCCAAATGTCTTAAGCCACACTATGGGTAACCTACACACACACACACACACACACACACACACACACACACACACACATGCGCGGGCCCACAGGTCAGACGCCAGGCACAAGAAACAACAAAATATAAAGGAAAGACCACTACACCAGCATATTATCCTCTATGACCCTGTGGATTACTTCACGATCTACTCCAACTATCCACTTTTTTAAACCGACCTTAAAACCTCGGAAGTCCATGC
The DNA here is from genome assembly GCA_964006375.1 of Tillus elongatus. Lineage (NCBI taxonomy): Eukaryota > Metazoa > Arthropoda > Insecta > Coleoptera > Cleridae > Tillus > Tillus elongatus. Next base: position 281,740,358 of record OZ023262.1, read on the forward strand.
TGCTGGCGAATTTGGGCTGGTATAGAATTATATATTCTTACGCAAAGGTAAGCATAGGAACGCTGTGCAATTGTCTTCCTAGCTCTTTCCGTTTTAGATGCGTGTGCGCAGTGTCTCGTATTATAGTTGTGACTCAACTCCTTCAATTCACATCGATGAATATGCTGGTATACAGCAGCATTAAAGTAGAAAAGCTGCCTAATACCCAACAGTTTTGTCTCAGCGTATAAAACATTCGTAGCATATGTGCGTTCTTTACCATAAATCACCTTGATGAGACAATTTTGAGCAATCTGTAATTGAGATATATGACACCTTGCAGCACCACCCCAAGCTATTATAGCATATCGTAAATGACTCTCCACTAAAGAATAATATAGAGTCCGCAGGTGTTTGATGTGTAGCATTTCTTTCAATACTCCAAATTTTAACATCACAGAGCGAATCTTTTTAGTTACATTTAAAATGGGGTGCTCCCATTTCATGTGTGAATTTATAGTAACACCCAAATACACCGCATGCTTCACACTTTTTATCTTCAAGCCATCACATATTTCCAAGGTGGTAAAAGTTGGCAAGTTCCTTTCGTAGCATGAAAATGGTATATACACTGTCTTCGCCGCATTTACAGTCAACAATCGGTTTTGAAACCATTCCAGGATTTTTCGAAAATCCTATTCAACTGTAGATTTGAGTATATCCCATGATGCTGCGTTATAAAATATAGCAGCATCATCCGCGTATCCAACTATCTTTCCTAACGATCTAACATAAAAAAGGTCGTTTATATAAATATTAAGTAATAAGGGTCCTAGAATGGTTCCTTGCGGAACACCACAGTTCATTTTTACCACATCACTCAGAACACCATTCACACACATCACCTGATATCTGTCAGACAAATAGCTTTGCAATAGCTGTTGTTGTCTCCCCCTAAACCCAATTTTCTCCAGTATTTCAAGCAATCGTATGTGATCAACCGTATCGAATGTCTTTTTTAGATCCACCAAGACACACAATGAAGGTCTGGAGTTATTAAGACTGTGATATATATTACTCGTCAGTTCAATTATGGCATCCTGCGTAGATGTCTTTGTCCTGAAGCCATACTGCCTCTCAGATAATAATCCATATTTATCTAGATAACCATCGAAGCGTTTTTTCAGGAGACATTCAAAGACTTTAGCAATACTGGAAATCAGTGATATCGGTCTATAGTTAGCGGTATCCAGCACATCTCCTTTCTTAACTAAAGGTTTGATAACACCCATTTTAAAAGCTCTAGGGAATATGCCCTCGTCTATGCACCGATTTATAATAAAAGTCAGAGGTGTGACAATCTCATCCATTATTTATTTCAGTGTCTCTGCCCTTATTCCGTCGTACCCGGGTGCCTTGGGTCCTTCAGTGTCTTCACAATTGATTTAATCTCATCATCTTCTGTTCGCAATATCACCAATGACTGACTCACCCGCGCAGACGACACCAACTTATTGGAGACAGATATCCTGCTTGCCAAATCATTTCCCACACCTGAAAAATATTTATTAAATTGATTCGCAATCTCAAGATCAGTATATATATATATATATATATATATATATATATATATATATATATATATATATATATATATATATATATATATATATATATATATATATATATATATATATATATATATATATATATAATATGTATCACACTGATAACTCAAAAAATAATGGTGTTACTAAGGTAAATCAGACCAGGTTTTGCGGAAAAATTTTGGGATTTCCTTAAAAAAATGTGAAATTAACAAAGCTATTGTAATCAAATTTGGCATGTAGGTTAATGTTATAAAAGGTAAGATACGTACCAAAATTAAGACCTCCATTTCACAAGAAAAAAGTGTTATATGCATTTAATTTTTAAAAAAAGTTTAGCGCCACAGCATATCTATGAAAATTCACTACCATTACGCACTTGCTGCGTCCAGGCTGTTTTTCCTTTTTACTCATTACTGAATTTTTCTATGAAAATTCACGAAAAGGATATGCCAGACAACTAATAAAAGAAGAATTAGCACAGCACCAAAACATTTTTGATACTTATCTTACTTTGGGAGTAATGAACACTTAACAAATCAGGCGAGCTAAGATTTGTATTGGATGCAGCAGTAAAAGTACAAGGACGTTTCAAAATTGAAACTGAGCCCGGATATGTGTTCTATGGGACCTAGTTCGCGCTCATTTGAAGAAATTTTAAAAAAAGTCGAGATCTCATTAGTGAATTTTTTAAAGAAAATTCATTAAAAGACGTTTTATAAACATTCTCCTCATTATAATTAGTGAATTTTCTTTAAAAAAAATTCACTAATGAGGAGATCCCGACTTTTGAATTTTGAAAAAATTTCTTCAAATGAGCGCTAATTAGGCCCCCCAGAACACATATCCGGGGTCAGTTTCACTTTTTATATGTTTATATATATATATATATATATATATATATATATATATATATATATATATATATATATATATATATATTTGGAGCAATAAGCGTCATATTTCTACAAAATCCAAGACCTACTTCGTCAGTTTTCAGAAGAAAAATTTTAAGATTCCTTATTAAGGATTTTTTTAATAAGAAATCTGTTCACGTCACTGGATTCACCATCCTCCAAAACGGTCCTAAACTAAATTTCATAAAGAAAAAATCGAGTGGATTAGTATAAGTGACGAGAATATAAGTCCTGAGAATTTTGTGAATTTTCTGTTTTTTTATTTATTTATTGCTTTTAGGTTTCTATTGTTTGTCACAACTATGCATAAGAATATTTAGACCATGTTACTATCAGTGTAATCTTATATCCATGTCTTTCATGGATAACTTGGCAGAATAAATTTATGAAATTCACTAATGAGGAGATCCCGACTTTTGAATTTTGAAAAAATTTCTTCAAATGAGCGCTAATTAGGCCCCCCAGAACACATATCCGGGGTCAGTTTCACTTTTTATATGTTATATATATATATATATATATATATATATATATATATATATATATATATATATATATATATATATATATATATATATATATATATATATATATATATATATATACTGGGTGGTCCATTTCGCTGGAAACGCTCATTTTTGCTCATTAATATCAGTTTTTTGAAAATGTGTGTTGAACAAAATTTGTTGACACCAAATCACAGCACATCCTGAAAATATTTTCCACTGTACAGGGTGATCACTTTTCCTGTGGCAGACTAAACATGCATTTTTTTAAATGGAACGCCCGGTATATTTTTCATTTTTCAAACTCGTCTCAACAAATGCTACAAATTGATATAGCATATGATGGGTCTAACTTGTCAAATTTTCGCGATATTCAGTTTTTTGTGTAAAAATGGTAGTGTTTTGAGTGGGCTGTGGATGAGTTATTTAGAGCTGCCAACAAAGTTTGTTTAATGGAAAATGAATTACCTCGGACGGAATTTCTAGTGCAGTCAACAGAAAGCGCACTTGCCTTAGCAGTAGATCACTTTTTGAAGAAAAAAAAACATTCCGAAATTTTAAATAGCACTCCCTTTTTTTATTTCAAAATTGGATCAACAATTAAATAACATTTTTTTTTAATTAAGCACACATGGCACGGTAAGCTCATAGTTTTCCAGATATTGCGATTTAAACTTGTAAAATACAGATTTTGTATGTTATACTTAAATTAAAAATTATTCAGTCATTACTGAAACGCTAAATTAAGATAATATCTCTATTAATTTAACGCAAGATGTAAAGTAGATATGTATAATATCAGTATCGTTATGCATTATTTTTGATGGGTAGCTTCTTATTGCGATATTGCCACATGCGGTCTTTTTTGAAAGACCGTATTGACGTATTCGCTTTTATATGTCGTTTGTTTTCGTTTTACTAAATAAAAAATTTCAAACAAATATCAACCCTACTTTTGATGTTCATAAATAAATCCGTGACATTGATTGTGCTGTTTCTTTTTCTTTTAAAAACTCATTAGAGTGCTTTTTTAGAGGAAGGCTAAATGAGCACTGTTAATGTATTGTATATTTCAAGTCTAAATCGCAATACCTCGAAATTTTTTTTGTTATTTAATTGTTGACCCAATTGTGAAATAAAAAAGGGGTGGAATTAAAAAAAAAATTTTTTCAAAAAGTGATGACTGTCTACAACAAGTGCGCTTTCTGTTGACTGTACTAGAAAGCCCGTTCGGGGTATTTCACTTTCCACTAAACAAACTTTGTCAGCAGCTCTAAATAACTCATCCACAGCCCACTCAAAACACCAGCATTTTTACACAAAAAACTGAATATCGCGAAAATTTGACAAGTTAGACCCATCATATGCTATATCAATTTGTAGCATTTGTTGAGATGAGTTTGAAAAATGAAAAATATACCGGGCGTTCCATTTAAAAAAATGCATGTTTAGTCTGCCACGGGAAAAGTGATCACCCTGTACAGCGGAAAATATTTTCAGGGTGTGCTGTGATTTGGTGTCAACAAATTTTGTTCAACACTCATTTTCAAAAAACCGATATTAATGGGCAAAAATGAGCGTTTCCAGCGAAATGGACCACCCAGTATATATGTATCACACCGATAACTCAAAAAATAATGGGCCGATTTTGATTAAATTTGGTAAATAAATTCCTTTTGCAAATGGCTTGGATACGTTCGTTAACCAGGAAAATCTGCCCAGGTTTTCCCGGAAAATTTTGTGTTTTCTTTCGAAAAAAATTGATATCTCCGAAACTAACAAAGTAAGGGCAACCAAATTTGGTACGCGGGTTTACATCCTTATAGGTAGGTTACCTACTAAAATTTAGCTATTCAGGTCAAAAGACAAAAAAGTTATAGGCATTTAAAAAAATAACTTGAATCTAATACGGGCTATGGAAATCAAATGTCTCAAGAAGGATGTTTTACAAACCCTGAAGTCTTAGTTTCAACCGTCATTGTCCTTCATTTTACTAAAATGTTTCCAGAAAATTCATTTCAAATAGACCCTTTCTCTGATGCTTGGCAGTAGCCCTGGCTATAGAGTTTATTGTTTAATGGTATATAATTTTTGTCGCATTTTCGTAAAAAAATAATATAAAGTTCAATATATCCATTGATTGTTGTTGCCCTTACTTGGTGAAACTTGTCCATACTGCATACAGACTTTGAGAATACTTCTCTGGCTTCACTACAAAACCAACAGTGAAGCCAGAGAAGTATTCTCAAAGTCTGTATTCAATATATCCGTTATTATACAAGATATGAAAAACATCTTTATACATTAATTATAGGGTGTCTTGAGCTACATCTTTTCGTCCAGCTCACTTGGAATGTTCTTCCTTGAATGCATAAAATGCAAAAATGTGTGTTCTAGCTTTCCACCGGGTAGAGCTGTGCTGTGAATGTGGTTATTCTATTTTAACCTTTATAATCATGTTAAAAGTTGAAGTGAAAATATGAGCATTTGTATATGGCGCATGTAAACAATACCCTGTTTTAATTTTTTAGAGAATTTTATAAAGAAAATTTTGCTCTTAGAGTGGTAACGACTCTCGAATTTTTAATTTTTTTTTAAATAAGCGATAATGAGAGTCTTTGGAGCGAATTTCCCAGGTTCATTCAATTATATATATATATATATATATATATATATATATATATATATATATATATATATATATATATATATATATATATATATATAAATACATACATACACACATGTCGTTATTGTTAGTTTCCAAAATTTAAAGTCTCAATAAGGATTATCGACCTCAAAAATCTATGGGCAAACGCTCTATATTTCGCACCTTCTTCGGTACTTCGGTAGCTCGATTACGGGGCCTCAATTTGCCTACTCCCCAAATCTCAAAGAGAGATCTGAGGCCTAGGGTTGAACACATTGAGACCTCACAGACGATCTCCGGTGAGATTTGGGGAGTAGGCAGATTGAGGTCTCGTAATCGAGCTACCACAACCCAACCCACCTTTGTCCACCGCTCTAAGGAGTAGCCAGATTGAAGCCTTAGTGTCCTTACATATTTCCTTTACCTCTTGAAACCAACCCAACCCACCTTTGTCCACCGCTCTTAAGGAGTAGGCAGATTGAGGCCTTAGAGTGTCCTTACATATTTCCTTTACCTCTTGCAACCAACCCAACCCACCTTTGTCCACCGCTCTAAGGAGTAGGCAGATTGAGGCCTTAGAGTGGCCTTATATATTTCCTTTACCTCTTGAAAATTGCTCCAAAACAGGAGCCGAAACGTCGAGTTTTCATAAATTCTGGACGCGGTTCAACCCGAGAACCAAGTATGTCTCACATTAAGGACCGCGGAAATCTTTCTGAACATAATCTATATATATATATATATATATATATATATATATATATATATATATATATATATATATATATATATATATATATATATATATATATATACCGACCGATAACTTAAAAAATAATAGACCGATCTTGATCAAATTTGGTGAGTACCTTCCTTTTGCAAGTGGCTTGAATAAGTTCGTTTTCGAGGAAAATCGGACCAGGTTTTTCCGGAAAATTTTGTGTTTTCTTTCTAAAAAAATGCATATCTCCGGAAATACCAAAGTAAGGGCAACCAAATTTGGTACGCGTGTTTGTATTATAACCTGTACCCTGTACCAAAATTTAGGTCTTTAGTTTTAAAAACAAAGAAGTTATGGGCAGTTAAAGAAACAAATTTTGGAGTTTTCCTCAAAACGCCAAACTCGCAATTTGAAACGTCAAAATTGGCAATGTTTAGGCAAAGAACGTGAAACAAATACGGATTGTAAAAAGAAAATCTAACAAGGAGAGTGTTCTGCCCTTAAGTTTCAGATTCAACTGTTATTGCCCTTGATTTTACTAAAATATTTACAAAAAATTCATTTCAAATAGACCCTTTCTCTGATGCTTTGGCTGTCGGTTTAGTTAAGTTGCTTTCGGTGTAGGTTTAGTGAAGTTTATGGTTTGACGGTCTATATTTTTTTTTTGCTAATTTTCGTAGAACAAATTCGTTAATGCATTATTGCATTTTTTATCGAAATATGATGCGTTTGTAAGAAAAAAATCTGGACGCAGTAAGTGCGTTTTGGTAGCGAATTTTCAGATTAGCTCCCGAACGCTTTTCAAAAAACTGTTTTCAGAAACCTTCATTTTACTAAAATATTTAAAAAAAATTCATTTCAAATAGACCCTTTCTTTGATGCTTGGCAGTGGCCTTAGCTATAGAGTTTATCGTTTAATGGTATAGAATTTTTGACGAATTTTCGTAAAAAATCAATAAAGCTCAATATATCCGTTATTATACAAGATACGAAAAAAAATTGTATACATTAATTTCAGGGTGTCTTGAGCTACATCTAAAAAAATATTCCTATAGTCACAGGTGACCCATAAGTCGCTGGTGATACAAATTCTATATTTTTTTAAATCAAACACGTCTTATTGCATTTTTGCATTTTCCATCGAAATATAATGCATGTTTGTAGGAAATGAAATTCTGGACGCAGCAAGTGCGTTATGGTAGCGAATTTTGATCAAATGCTTCATATTTGAATGGCTCAATTTGCTATTAACCTATAAGATTGACCAAGAAACATGTTTTTTCGGGAACACTTTAAGTTTAATTTCGGAAATTTTTGTACATTTTCAAACAATATAAAGTTATTTTGATGAAACATGGCACATTATTTTTATTATAAAGGTTATACTGGTAACCAAATTTGATGCCTGCTTTCTTAAAAAAAAACACACACATATTTGCTATTAAAAACATTTTAATGAAAATTCACTACCATAACGCACTTGTTGCGTGCATAATTATTTTTCACATCTTGAAGCCATATCCCCCTTAAACCCTGCTTACCCCGCACAGCACCCCTATTCCCCCAGGTGCCGTAACTTCCTTGGCGGGTATGAACAAGACATTTTTCTTGTCGTTTATGCAACGAGGGTGGTTGGAAGGAAAATCCCCACGACGAAGCAGCCACCCGCCAACCCTCCACCCCTGCCGCATGTCGAACGGGGGGGGGGTCCTGCTTCGTCGTAGGCATTTTCATTCCCCCCTCGTGTGCATACAACCACCCTCGTTGCATAAACCACAGGAAAAACTTCTTGTCCATACCCCCCAAGGAAGTTGCGTGACCTTGGGCGAATAGGGGTGCTCTGCGGGGTAGGCAGGGTTTAATGTGGATCTGGCTTCAAATAGACAGCTTTCAAGCAGTTTTTTCGCATTTTCTGCTCATATTTCCTTTTTACTACCTACGCCGCCCAGCACCCCTATTCACTCCCAGTCCCGTAACTTCCTTGGGGGGTGTGAACAAGAAATATTTCTTGTGGTTTGTGCATCCAGGTGGGGTCCTAGTAATGTTTCTGAAAACAATTTTTTGAAAAGCGTTCGGGAGCTAATCTGCAAATTTACCGAATTTTCATTAAATCCTTCAAATTTCAATAACTCAATTTGCTATTAACGTAAGCTTTGTTGGTTAGGAAACCAACATTTAAGTTTATTTTCGGAAAATGTTTGTATATTTTCAAACCATAAGGAATTTTTATAAAATATAGTACATTTTGCTGGGTACCCTGGACAGACAAAAAAATCGTTCCCAAATCACCAAATTATGTTTTCTATGTGTTTTGACACTTTTTACGGCCTTTAAGCGATGTTTTGAAATTACTGTCACCGATGCCATACTTCCACACGTATTGACAGTGTGGAAGTTATAATATTTTTTAAACCTGTTAATGAAAAACTCTGGACGCAGCAAGTGCGTTATGGTAGTGAATTTTCATTAAAATGTTTTTAATTGCAAATATGTGTGTTTCCTTTTTAAGAAAGCAGGCATCAATTTTGGTTACCAGTATAACCTATATAGTAAAAACAATGTGCCATGTTTCACAAAAATAACTTTATTGTGTGAAAATGTACAAAAATTTCCAAAAGTAAACTTAAAGTGTTCCCGGAAAAACTCGTTTCTTGGTCAACCTTATAGGTTAATAGCAAATTGAGCTATTCAAATTTGAAGCATTTAACGAAAATTCGCTACCATAACGCACTTGCTGCGTCCCGAATTTCTTTTCTTACAAACATGCATCGCTGAAAAATTCAAAAATGCAATAACATAAGGCGTGTTTGATTAAAAAAAAAAGAAGAAAATTTGTATCACCAACGACTTATGGGCCATCCTGTGATTGTATAAATATTTTTTTAAGGTGTAGCTCAAGACACTCTATAATTAATATATACAAATTTTCTTCATATCTTGTATAATAACGGATATATTGAGCTTTATTGATTTTTTACGAAAATTCGACAAAATTTATATACCATGAAACGATAAACTCTATAGCTAAGGCTACTGCCAAGCATCAGAGAAAGGGTCTATTAGAAATGAATTTTCTGGAAATATTTTAGTAAAATGAAGGACTATGACGGTTGAAACTAAGAGTTCGGTGTATGTAAAACATCCTTCTTGAGACATTTGATTTCCATATCCCGTATTAGATTCAAGTTCTTTGCCTAAATGTTGCCGATTTTGACGTTTTAAATCGCAACTTTGACGTTTTGAGGAAAACCCCAATTTATTTTTCTTTAAACGCCCATAACTTTTTTGTCTTTTGACCTACATAGCTAAATTTTGGTAGGTAGCTTAGCTATAGGGATATTAACTAGCGTACCAAATTTGGTTGCCCTTACTTTGTTAATTCCGGAGATATAAATTTTTTTCGAAAGAAAACACAAAATTTTCCGGGAAAACCTGGGCAGATTTTCCTGGCTAACGAACTTTTCCAAGCCATTTGCGAAAGGAATTTTTCCACCAAATTTAGTCAAAATCGGCCTATTATTTTTTGAGTTATCGGTGTGATACACACACATATATATATATATATATATATATATATATATATATATATATATATATATATATATATATATATATATATATATATATATATATATATATATATATATATATATATATATATATATATATATATAAACATATAAAAATTGAAACTGACTCCGGATATGTGTTCTAGGGGGCCTAGTTCTCGGTCATTTGAAGAAATTCAAAATTCAAAAGTCGGGATCTCCTCATTAGTGAATTTTTTTAAAGAAAATTCACTAAAACAGGCTACTTTAGCTCACCTATTGCGTCAAGGTGTTTTAAATCATTTAGCAGAAAAACATATTTTTCCCAAACAAAGGTAATGATTACATACCCACCACCTACTACATAATGAAATTGGGCGTTGAATTTATTAAAGCTGATTAAAAACTGTCGAAATAGCGTTTTTAATGAAAACCTATGTCACATCGTCAAACTTTATCTTTCCGTGTTATATACCAGCATGCAATAATATTATCTCTGCTATAAATAGCCCAGTATCGTTTATGTCGAAATTTTTTTAACCATAAACAAAACAATACTAAAAAGGTCATCGATAAGCGTATCAAAAAGAGCATTATAACTGCTGTTGTTTTCAAATAAAGCAAACTATTATTATAAACAATAAAACGCCAACGACACTGTTTGTTTGCAGAATCAACAAGACGAGAACTTTTTAAACATAGATAGTCAATTATAGAAGTATGTTTTGCGTTGATATTATGTCGATTATTTACTCTTTACAGTACGTAATAGCCTAGTTTAATGGTTCCCAACGAGGCGGTCGCGAAAAGATTTCCAATATAAACATAACAGCAAGACTAAAAAGGTCATCGATAAGCTTATCAAACAGAACATTATAACTGTTGTTGTTTTCAAATAAAGCAAACCATTATTATAAACAATAAAACGACAACGACACTGTTTGTTTGCACGATCAACAAGATGATAATTTTTTAAGCATAGGTAGTTAATTATAGAAGAAGTGTGTTTTGCGTTGATAATATGTCTATTATCTACTCTTATTACCTAGTTCAGTGGTTCCTAACAAGGGGGTCGCGAAAATATTTCCAAAATAAACATAAACAACTGGTTTAGAGATTTATTTTCATCTTTCGCATGGTAAATAAAATATAACGTCTTAATATACTAAGTTACTCTATTACATAGTAAACAATATTAATGCTTCATATGTGCCTGTCAAGCAGCAACAAAGAAGTTTGGATTGCTGATTTGGGCTAAAAGTTTGTTTTCATCACAGCAGCTTTTGACGCTATATAAAGCACAGATACGTCCACAGTTGGTATATTGTTCTTGTGTCCACGATGCCCCTCCAAAGACAACCTTGTTTCAACTAGAGTCTATTCAGAAACGAACTGTTCGCCTTATAGAAGATATATCTATTATAGTCGGTTTCACTTCTTTCGATCACAGAAGAGACGTTGGAGATCTCTGCCTCATCTATCGAGATTTCTTGCTCCTTAGAAATAAGTCGAAAAGCACACGCTTTTAGTGTAAAATTACCCACTTGTAGAATGCTTCGTTCAGAATCATCGTTCTTTGTTAATTGTAGATTGTTTAATGAGTCGTATAGGCCTTTGGCCTCTCAGCGCTGCGGCCACAATCTGTCTTTGGTGCATAACTCTTTTTCCTAATAGTTGCCCAAAAGGTTCACACTTTTTATGTAGTCTGCTATCTTCTTGGGGGCTATTTTACCTATTTTTTTGGGGCGTTAGGGTCACCCCTCAAAGGTAATTGAGCATTTTGCGGAACTGAGCCATGCAGTCGCATATCAAATATTGTGCTGTTTCTGCTCCTACAGTGCAGTACCTGCAGTTTTCACTCCCTGCCTTGCCCATTCATAAGGTGATGCCTTACTGGAGACTATCCTGTGAAAAGTCCTGTGATTAGTCTTAAGACGTTCCTGTTCAATCCAAGAAACAGTGTTTATATGATGATGAACCGTTTTGCTTGTATTAAGCCTGGCGTTTTCCTTCAGTATAACAGCATTTGGTTCTTCTCCCAAGTATCAAGTTCATCTCGTACGTGGCTTTTTGTTAGTCCATAATAGGGCTATGGACCATAGAATGGTGTTGTTACTGCCCTTTTTTAAAGCTATCTGCTTCCTCATTTCCTTCAATGCGTTGATGCCCTGGTACCCACATCAAAGTTACTTTGTTCGTAGCCAGTTGCTTCAAGGATTTGTTTGCATTCCCAGGTCAGTAGACGCGATTTTAAAGATTTCAGAGACTTTAGTACTGCCTGACAGGATGTAGATCTCTCTATTTCTGAGTCTTCTTTGTATGCACTCATGTGCACACAGATTTATAGCAAGCATTTCTGCTTGGAAGATGGTGGAAGTTTTTCTCAGAGACTTAGCGAGTTAGTAAAGTTGGGTCATCTTATTCCCAGTCCTGCTCCCTCCATTTGTTTAGACCCGTCTGTAGACCATACAGATGAGCTATTTGTCAGCGTTCAAAATAAAACTTAATGTACCGGAGGCCTTTGCAGTCAGCAATGCTTTAGCCAATATGGTTCAGCAACCTACTTACTTTCCTCGTATCACAACACAGCTCAAATCCCTTGGATCTCCTTCTTACTACAAAACTTGAATGCTATAAGATATCAGTCACCGCGCCTCTTGGTCGCTCAGACCACGGCATGGTCACTGCTTCCTGCGCAGTGCAACCCGAGGTCACACAGTCATCACACCCACGTATTGTTTGGCACTATAACTCCGCAAACTGGGACGAAATGCGGGATTATTTTTCCCTCATTTCCATGGGCGTCTGTCTGCTTCTCTCATCCTGACCTCTCTGATATCTCACAAAACGTCACTGAAATTATCCAAGCTGGCATGGAATTATTTATTCCACGTACACAGAAAACCTCTTCAGCCACTCAAAAGCCCTGGTTCTCTAAATCCTGTGACAAGGCCAGTCTTGAAAAGGTCAAAGCTTACAAAACGCGTCTACACAATCCCAGTCAAGAAAATCGTCAAGCATTTAACGACGCAAGAAACCGCTATGTCCGCATTCTTTCTGAGGCAAAAAACTCGTTTAATAACCACATCAAAAACAAAGTCCTCTTAAGCTCCAACGGCGGCAAACCCATCTGGACTCTTGCTAAATCTATTGCGAATAATTTCTGCAAAAGCACGTTCCCACCACTTGTCTCAGGGGATGAAATTGTTTCTACCGCCCTGGACAAGGCTGAACTTTTTGCTTCGTTGTTCGCCGGCAATTCTACTCCCAACCCACCTCCAAATGTTCAACTACCAACAGTCCCCAATGTCGCGCATAAAATGACGGATATCATTTTCAAAACTAAAAAGGTACGAAAGATGCTCTCTTCTCTTAATAGCAGGAAAGCCTCTGGCCTTGACGAGATCCCAGCAATTGTTCTCAAAAAATGCGCACCAGAACTTGCTCCTGTCCTGACTCGTCTGTTTCAGATATCTTACAATAAAGGCATATTCTCTAATAACTGGAAAACTGCTCGAGTACAACTCACCCCTAAGAAAGGATTCAAAGCGCTTCCTAGCAACTACAGGCCTATTTTTCTCCTTTCAGTCATCTCTAAAGTGATGGAAAAGTATATAAACACCTAATTACTAACATTTCTTGAAAAACAGTCTAATCCACGACAGGCAGTATGGATTCCGTTAGCGCAGATCGACTGCCGACCTCCTTTCCTTTGTCATCCATTCTTGGAACAAGTCTATGAAACTACACGGTGAATCCCAGATTGTTGCTCTGCACATATCCAAAGCATTCGACCAGGTCTGGCACGCACCGCTGCTTAATAAACTTTCGGCCTATGGCCTACCACCAAAACTTTGTACCTGGACAGCAAATTACCTCTCCAACAGGAGCATTTCTGTTGTTGTGCATGGCCATTCCTCTAAACTGTATCCAATTAATGCAGGAGTTCCTCAAGGTTCAGCTTTAGCCCCTACTTTGTTTCTTCTTCACATCAATGACCTCCTCTCTAGCACATCCAACCCAGTTCACAGTTACGCGGACGACAGCACCCTCCACTCAAATATACAATATTCTAAGCCTGTCTTTTTAGCCCAATTAGATGAGGATCGCAGACTCATGGAGGGTTCTGTCTCCATGGATGTCCAAAAAATATTAGACTGGGGAAGTAGAAACCTTGTACAATTCAACCCCACAAAATCTCAGTCTTGCTTTCTTTCTCATAAGAGATACACCAGCCGTAGACCAATCACAATGAACAACCAAGTTATTCAAAGTAATGAGTCCTTTTCTCTTGTTGGCATTTCTGTGGATCGAAATCTTAATTGGCACCAACATGTCACATCAATTGCAGAAGCGGCTGCTAAGAAATTAGGTTTCCTCTTCCGGGGTCGCAAATACTTTTCACCAGCTACTCTCTATACCTTATATACTTCACAAATAAGGCCAAACCTCGAATACTGCTCCCACATCTGGGGTCAGCTGCCGCTTCTATACTCGCTATCCTGGACTCCATTCACAAGAGAGCTATACATCTCATCGGTGACCCTACCCTCACCCAAAGGCTGCCATCCCTTGCCCACCGACGTGCTGTTGGTGACCTCTCTCTTTTTTTATAGATATCTGCACGGGCACTACTCAGAGGAGTTTTCCTCCATAGTTCCCCCACCTGCTGCCCCCAACAGATCTACCAGGGGAACAGGTCACCAGACATAGAACATCTTGTTATGCCCGCTCTTTTGTCCCGAGTACTTCAAAGTTGTGGAATTCCTTGCCGGCACATGTTTTTCCTTCTCCTTCGAACCTCCAAACCTTTAAGTCCAGAATTAACAAGTTGCCTCTTTCCGCTTTGTCAACACCCACGGTACGATAGTATTTAGGCTGTAAGCCCTCGTGGTGTGTTGTTGAAATTAAAAAAAAGCGTTGCATTGTCTCTGTCCCATGTTCGGCGGTCACTTCTGACCACGTTGAATGGAATTAAGAAGTTCAATTTGGCTGGCATTTGGTCTGTTGGTTTGGCGAGTGCGTCCAGTGGAATAATTTGCAGCATTTTCAAGTAGCCAACCAAGTCTCCTGGTTTGAATTTGTCCGCTCGGAATAGTCTTGAGGCACTAGTGCTGCTTGCAGCTGTGGGGCTTGATGGCATGGTTCGCGTTATTCCAAGACAGACCAGCCTCTGCATTTTTTTCAATTTGCTTTGTGTTGAGGCTTGTTCCGTTTTTGGCCACCATACTATAAATGCATACCTGACCATGGGTTTGACCACAGTTGGGTATAGCCAGTATACCAACCAGGGATTCAGTCCCTATGTATTTCCTACGAGTCTACGGCAGTGGCGATCAATATTCTTATCAAGGCTACGAATGTTATTGTGAAAAATGCTCAGATCAAATCTCCCACCGCATATTTTCCTATTCATTTCGTTTAAATCTTCAACAGACTGTGTACACACAATATTTGCACCATAATCTCTTATATATGCATCCACGGCAGATCCCTCCTTTTTCCTCTCTTCCTCGCACAGGATTTCAGAAACCGCAGCTCAACAAATATTCCCCACACACTCAACAGTCATACACAACATACACATAGCAAGAGAAACAAAAGGCAAGGAAAACAGAACCCAAAACCAACACAAAAGTCAAGACAAGAAATTCCGAATGCAACTAGCAAGCTACGTAGTACAAGTCACAAACTGCCTACAAAATTTTGCATAAAAACAACTTATATAATATCTACCCTAAATTGTCTCTAGTCTAGTCTTAACTAAACCGACAGCCAAAGCACCAGAGAAAGGGTCTATTTGAAATGAATTTTCTGTAAATATTTTAGTAAAATGAAGGTCAATGACGGTTGAATCTGAAACTTAAGGGTTCGCAGAACACTCTTCTTGCAACATTTTCTTTTCACAATCCGTATTTGTTTCACGTTATTTGCCTAAACATTGCCAATTTTGACGTTTGAAATTGCGAGTTTGTCGTTTTGAGGAAAACTCCAAAATTTGTTTCTTTAGCTGCCCGTAACTTTTTGTCCTTAAACTTAGAGACCTAATTTTTGGTACATGGTTCACTCTTTATAATACAAATACGCGCACCAAATTTGGTTACCCTCACTTTGTTATTTCCGGGGATATATATTTTTTTTAGAAAGGAAACACAACAGTTTCCGCGAAAACCTGGTCCGATTTTCCTGGCCAACGAACTTATCCAAGCCACTTGCAAAAGGAAGCTACTCACCAAATTTGATCAAGATCGGTCCATTATTTTTAGTGAATTTTTATTAAAAAAATTCACTAATAGAGAGGTACCGATGGTGAGACTTTGCAAAAATTCTTTCAAATGAGCGCGAATTAGGACCCCTAGAACCCATATCCGGGGTCAGTTTGAATTTTTATATGATTATATATATATATATATATATATATATATATATATATATATATATATATATATATATATATATATATATATATATATATATATATATATATATATATATATATATATATATATATATATATATATATATATATATATATATATATATATATATATATATATATGTATCCGTCTGATAACTCAAAAAATAATTAACCGATTTAGATGAAACTCGGCAAGTGCCTTTCTTTTATTAATGGCTTGGATGAGTTCGTTGGCCAGGAAAATCGGACGGGGTTTTCCGGGAAAATTTTGAGTTTTCTTTCAAAAAAAAATTTTTTTCCGAAAATTTCGATAAAATTTGGTCTACATATTGCTTTGGGAAATACCTAACTAGGTGCCAAAATTCAGCTTTCTAGGGTTACACAAAATTGAGCTATTCAAATTTGAAACATTTATGTTTAAATCATAAGTATGTGGTTGCTGTTGGTTAGTCAATGCTTCTCTTATTGACTCATGAAATTCATTTGTAAGTTCCCGAGAAATGTCAATAATACTGAATTCACTGATTGTTGATCATTGGAAGCATTTACGATTATATATAACCCTATTGTAATTTATTATCATTTATCACCTCTGTAGTATAATTATTTTTTCCTGACAACTCGCAGCGTTTTTAGTCAATTGTTGTTATTAATAGTCAATAGTTTCTTTCCGAATACACACACCTTCCATTGACTTCTGCTTCTGTCGCTGTTACAGTCCTTTTATTTAGAGGTAGAGTTGTAACCACTCATACAAACAGTGTTTTTTAACCACGTGGCTGGGGAACTGACCGAATTCATTCCCAGTTGCTGTTGATTTACTCATATTCTCTTAATACGTTTGAAGCTGTGGTGTCTACTTCATTCCAAGTCACTATTAACCGACTATTTATGAAATCAAATAAGTAAATTAAATCGATTGTCATAAAATATGTAGTGTATTAAGACAAGGGAAAAAGAAATAAAACATATATAACTGTGCACATTTTGATTATATTTTAGGGTGCTTGAGAGAGGTATTGTCACAGCATAATATCTTATTAAAGTTCATTTGTAAGTAGGTTTAATTTTTATATGTTTATATATATATATATATATATATATATATATATATATATATATATATATATATATATATATATATATGATAACTCAAAAAATAATTAACCGATTTCGATGAAACTTGGCAAGTGCCTGTCTTTTATTAATGGCTTGGATGAGTTCGTTATCCAGAAAAATCAGACGGGGTTTTCCGGAAAAATGTTGAGTTTTCTTTCGAAAATTTTTTTTTCTCCGAAAGTAACAAAGCTGTTTCAATGAAATTTACTATATATGTTGCCTCAACCTTACTACGTACCAAAATTCAACTTTCTAAGTTTAGAGAAAATTGAGTTATTCAAATTTTAAATTTTCTTTCGAAAAAAATTTTTTTCTCCGAAAATTACAAAGTTATTTTAATGAAATTTTGTGGATATCTTGCCTTAGGAAAAACCTTACTACGTATTGAAACTAACCTCTATATATATATATATATATATATATATATATATATATATATATATATATATATATATATATATATATATATATATATATATATATACATATATATATATATATATATATATATATATATATATATATATATATATATATATATATATAAAGACGGATCTCCCCATTAGTGAATTTTTTAAGAAAATTCACTAAAAAAGAAAACTTGAATCACCAACGACTTTTGGGCCAGCCTGTAATTGTAGAAATTTTTTTGTAAGATGTAGCTCAAGACACCCTATAATTAATGTATAAAAATTTTTTCGTATCGTGCATAATAACGCATATATTGAACTTTAGAGATTTTTTGCGAAAATTCGACAAAAATGATATACCATTAACCGATAAACTCTATAGCCAACACTACAGCCAAATCATCAGAGAAAGGGTCTATTTGAAATGAATTTTCTGGGAATATTTTAGTAAAATGAAGGACAATGACGATTGAAACTAAGACTTTAGGCTTTGTAAAACATTCTTCTTGAGACATTTTCCTTCCATAGCTCATATTAGTTTCAGGCTCATTGCCTAAATATTAGCAATTTTGACGTTTAAAATCGCGACTTTGACGTTTTGAGGAAAACCCAATTTTATTTTTCTTTAAATGCCTGTAACTTTTTTGTCATTTAACCTACAGAGCTAAATTTGGATAGGTAACTTACCTATAATGATATAAACCCGCGTATAAAATTTGTTTGTCCTTGCTTTGTTATTTCCGGAGATATAAATGTTTTCGGGGTCCTAAGTAGCGCTCATTTGAAGAAATTCTTTCAAAATTCAAAAGTCGGGATCTCCTCATTAGTGAATTAAAAAAAAATTTCACTAAAAATGTACTTAAAATCTGTCAGATATACTAAAAAATGTATTACTCTATCACCTTCTATAATCAGAATGTAAAAATAGACTCACAAAATGTTATACACAAATGTATCGACACAAAACAGAACGCATATTATGGCAAAAAATACACAGTTACTATAGATACACAAAATTGCGCAATATAGTGACAGAAACGATTAAAGTGTCTCAAAAATTAACCACAGGCGATAAAAGTCAATAAATCTAACAACTAGATATCTAAGTAGGATTAGCAGGCAGAAAGTCCCGAAACTAAAAGGAGCAATTATTTACATGATAAAGCTAAAGTACAAAAAGCCTGGACGCAGCAAGTGCGTTATGGTAGTGAATTTTCATAGAAATGATCTTGTACAAAATATTTTATTATAACTTTTTTTTCTTGTAACATAGAAATCTAAATTTTGGTGTATAGTTTACTTTTAGTGAATTTTCGTAGAAAAAATTCACTATTGGGGAGATCCCCACTTTTGAATTTTGAAAAAATTTTTGAAAATGAGTGCGAACTAGGACCCCTAGAACCCATATCCGGGGTTAGTTTCAATTTTTATATGTTTATATATATATATATATATATATATATATATATATATATATATATATATATATATATATATATATATACATATATATATATATATACATATATATATATATATATATATATATATATATATATATATATATATATATATATATATATATATATATATATATATATATATATATATATATATATATGTATCACACCGATAACTCAAAAAATAATGGGCCGATTTTGATAAAATTTGGCATGTACGTTTCTTTTGTAAATAGCTTGGATAAGTTCGTTAGTTAGGAAAATCGGACGAGGTTTTCCGGGAAAATTTTGAGTTTTCATTCGAAAAAAATTCTTATCTCAAAAAGTAATAAGACGATTTTAATAAAATTTGGCATGTACCTTCCTTTTATAAATGGCCTTGATAAGTTTGTTAGCCAGAAAAATCGGACGAGGTTTTCCGGGAAAATTTTGAGTTTTCATTCAAAAAAATTTTTATCTCAAAGAATAATGGGCCTATTTTGATAAAATTTGGCATGTACCTTCCTTTTGTAAATGTCTTTGATAAGTTCGTTAATCAGAAAAATCGGACGAGGTTTTCCGGAAAATTTTGAGTTTTCATTTGAAAAAAATTTTTATCTTAAAAAATAAAAAATCTATGATAACCAAATTTGGTAGGTAGGTTTACGATATAAAAAGTAAACTATACACCAAAATTTAGATTTCTATGTTACAAGAAAAAAAAGTTATAATAAAATATTTTGTGCCAGATCATTTTTATGAAAATTCACTACCATAACGCACTTGCTGCGTCTTCGACTTTTTATATCGTAAACCTACCTACGAAATTTGGTTATCATAGATTTTTTTTTTAAGATAAAAATTTTTTTCAAATAAAAACGCAAATTTTTTTCGGAAAACCTCGTCCGATTTTTCTGATTAACGAACTTATCAAAGCCATTTACAAAAGGAAGGTACATGCCAAATTATATCAAAATCTGCCCATTATTCTTTGAGATAAAAATTTTTTTCGAATGAAAACTCAAAATTTTCCCAGAAGACCTCGTCCGATTTTCCTGACTAACAAACTTGTCAAAGCCATTTACAAAAGGAAGGTACATGCCAAATTTTATTTAAATCGGCTTATTACTTTTTGAGATAAGAATTTTTTTCGAATAAACTTAAAATTTTCCCGGAAAACCTCAGCCGATTTTCTTGGCTAACGAACTTGTCAAAGCCATTTACAAAAGGAAGGTACATGCCAAATTTTATTAAAACCGGCCAATTAGTTTTTGAGATAGGAATTTTTTTCGAATGAAAACTCAAAATTTTCCCGGAAAACCTCATTCGATTTTCCTGACTAACGAACTTATCCAAGCCATTTACAAAAGAAAGGTACGTGCCAAATTTTATCAAAATAGGCCTATTATTTTTTGAGTTATCGGTGTGATACATATATATATATATATATATATATATATATATATATATATATATATATATATATATATATATATATATATATATATATATATATATATATATATATATATATATATATATATATATATAAACATATAAAAATTGAAACTGACCCCGGATATAGGTTCTAGGGGTCCTAGATCGCGCTGATTTGCAAAAATTTTTTCAAAATTCAAAAGTCGGGATCTCCCCATTAGTGAATTGCGAAAAAAAATCTCCTATCTCTTTAATTTCTTGCCGAAAGAGGAACTTTGGGAAAAAGCCCGGACACCTGCCTTGGAGGTGGCTCTGGTAATCACCTTCTTACTTGCAGTGGGTGTCCTATCCTGCGATGAACCTCCAGCCACCTGTATGGTCTGTCTTGCGACTATCGGTGTTGATGGTGCGCTACTTGATTGAATCCGTTCCACAGCCGACTTCTCTTCTCTCTATGTCCTCGAGCTCACCAGGTTTATATACACTATCGTTAACGTATAGTGAACCCAGCTTTATGTAGGCTTTAAACCCTTTAGACATTGCCAGTCGTAAGTGGCTTCTGAGGATGTATTGTTCCCTCTGTTGACTCGATGTTAGATCGTTGCTTATATATAATCTAGAATTTCTCAACTTTTTGATGTTAGCAAACACTAATTTTTTATAAGAAGACAATGTAAACTCCACTATTACGGGTCTATTCCTTTTGCCAACAATCTGCACCCCATCGACGGCCTGTAGGCCCAGTTCGATATCAAGTTGACTTTCAATTTTCTTAACAATGAATTCTCTCAAATCGTTCCCGTCATATTTAACGTGATCTATTCCATTTACAACAATATTGTTCCGCCTGTCTCTCCGTTCCAGGTATTCTATCTTATTCTCCAGCAATTCGTTCTCCCTTTCCAGCTGTTTTAGCTCTTTATTATAAGTTTCTAGTCTTTCTAAGAGATTATTCTCTAAAATATCTATGCCCAGTTTCACAAAGCCTGGTTAAATATTTAACGGCCGGTTAGTTAATCAAGGCTTAATACAACCAATCACAGCTTCAAAATATTTAGTTGTCATGGCAACAACCCGAATCATAACCCGTGATTGGTCGTCTTAATCCTTGATTAACTAACCGTCCGTTAAATATTTAATCGGACTTTGTGAAACTGGGCACTAGTCTTCTACCCAGGCTCTCCAGCAGTTCTCTATTTGATATTTCTCCATTCAATTCAGGCATTCTATATCTATTCCCTTTATTTGATTTTGAATTAAACTTTACGATTTTCTTATCTGTCACCAGTAATCTTTCTACAAGATAGCAACATTCAAATATTCGGCTAATATTATACAAATCTCAATCATTCTCTATCGTTAAACTATTCTTTTAGGTTGAATAGAAATGACGCTATTTCAAGGTATATAGAAAAAATGTTAAACTCTGATGGTATAAATCACACCAAATAATTCGCCCTTATAGCCAGGGAATTCCACAATCGATGACACAGACAACTTAACACTCCTCTCACTACAACAAAAATTCAATTTTTTTTATCGATGGAGAGACTGCAGACTTTTTAGATACCATGCTTTAAAAAGTTGTACATTCAATACAGCCACAAGCCTAAGCTTATTTGTATTGTACCTTGTAAAATGTATGTCAGAAATATATATATATATATATATATATATATATATATATATATATATATATATATATATATATATATATATATATATAACACTTGATTTGTTTGCTGTACTTTCAGTGATTTGTTATTTGGTTACGTGGACTGCAGTTTCGAACCGTCCCGATTCATCGCTACTGGCTATGATCGCTGCTGTGTGGTCTATGTCTGAGATTGTACGTGACGCCTGCGCGTTGCACTTCTATTGGTCGGTTGACTATTCTCTGATTGGTTGTGTTCTCGGACTGTGTCGTGTGTATCGGTCTCCTGTCTTGATCACTGTGGTTTGATCATTTGTCTATTTGTATGGCTTTTATTAAGTTTTGTTTAAATGTTTGTACTTGGATTTGTTCTGGTATTAGTTGTTTCTTACTGTTTGTTAGTTGAATGTAATATTGTTCCCAGATTTCCATTTTTTGTGGTCTTTAATTTGTTTCATTAGTTGTAATCGGTTGATATCGGGTTTTTGGTGTTTTCTGTTGTGAATGTGTGTAGCTACGTTTGATTAGTAGCTAGGTATGTGGATTTTATCTAATGCTGTTATATGTTCCTTGAATCTTGTTTCTATTGATTTTTTTGTCATTCCTATATATTTTTTATTTCATGTCTTACATTCTATTTGATATATTCCGTTTAATTTATGTGGGTTGTGTTCTTGTTTTTTTATTTATTTTGTTTATTATTTTGTTATTGGTTTTGTAGCTCATTTTCAAGTCATATTGTTCGAGTGTTTGTGTTATTTTTTATGTGGTTATAGGTGAATGTTGTGTATTTTGTTTCTGGTGTTTTGTTTTTAGTTTTGTTGATTTGTTTGTTTTTGATTTCTTTTATTCATCATAGCCAGTAGCTTGCTGAAGATGAACCGGGACGGTTCGAAACTGCAGTCGGGGTAACCAAATAACAAATCACTGAAAGTACAGCAAACAAATCAAGTGTATGTTTAAAAGTGATTACAGTGTAGTGCAACATATATATATATATATATATATATATATATATATATATATATATATATATATATATATATATATATATATATATATAAATGTTGCACTACACTGTAATATAAGTGTATATAAGTTATTAACCGATTTTGATGAAACTCGGCAAGAATGTTTATTTCATTAATAGCTTGGATGAGTTCGTAAGCCCGCCTTATCGGATCAGTTTTTCTAAAAAAAAAATTTTTTTCGAAAAAAAGAATTTGTATCTCAAAAAATAACCAAGTTATTTTTGTTTTATTTGGACACTTGGAGAAACAATAGTACACAGATTTCAGACGTTTTGAACAATATGTCATTTTTGTTTAAAACGCCTGAATAACTTTGTCACCTTTGAGTCTGAAATTATAATTTTCAGCAGATATTTTGTTATTATTGATATTGAAAATACCGGTTTGATTAATAGGCCAGGGCCGATAATTTTTGAGACCAAAAAAATTTAGAACAGGATGACACCCATCGGAAAGGGAAGAAAATAAAACAAAAATAAGAGGAAAAATAAATTACGGGCGATTTGAGGCCGGGAAGTGGAACGGGGTGGACTTTTAAGGGTGGAAAACGATTTATCACGAAAAAAATAAAACAAAAATAAGAGGAAAAATAAATTACGGGCGATTTGAGGCCGGGAAGTGGAACGGGGTGGACTTTTAAGGGTGGAAAACGATTTATCACGATTTCCGGCAAAACTACGATTCCTATCGAAAAAAGTCGAATGGCTAAGTTATAGGTAATAAAAATATCTATAACTTTTATATCCACACTTTTTTCACACAACCTCAAAACATCTACGAAAAATCAAAATAGCCGGCTTTTTGGTTTTTTATTTTTCCCTAAAAAAATTTTTTTTCACGAAATTTGGTGGAAACTTACCTTGTAAAGTCCTAAACACGCTGTAATTTTTTCGATTCAAAATATGTATTTTTCCCCTTATTTTGATTTTATATCGAAAAAGTAACCTCATTTTCAATCAAAAATTCTCACGTCAAAAAAGCTGCTTTTTAAAAAAGTTGGTGAGTTTTTTATTCGCTGAAACCTCTACTTTCTGATGGTGTACAAAAAATATACATTACTATGGAAAAATTTTTCAGAAAATGCAAAAAAAAATGAAAAATGTCGATTTCGATTTTTTTATCATTGTTTAAAATTTTGCGCTAATTATTGAAATGTACACTTTAATTACTCGAAAAATGTAAGATTCCATGTTTCATTGATAAACTGAGAAATTGCAAATCCATGAAACATAGAGTTTGCGAAAACATGCCAAAATAGTTTTCTAAATATTAAAGATGGGCTTTAAATGGGATTTAATCTAAAAAATGTGACTGTTGCAATTGTTTTCGATACAAAAGATGACTTATTAAATTCTTATTACATTTATGGAAAAATCTTATAATATATAAATATATTTGTTAGGCATTTCAATTGAAAAAAATTATGCTTAAAATTGTACGATTCAATTTAAATACTTATGAAGTTATTCATTGTAATATTTTGAAACACATTTATCACCTTACCTGGAATTCTAATCACTTGTCCATTAGTTTTTGCCCCTTTGATTGAATTTCTTCATCGTTGGATTCGACAAAGCTTTCCGATTCTAGTGGATCTTCGAAATCTTCAAGACCATCATCGTCTTCGTCTCTAATATTTTTTTCGGTCTGCATTGGTTCTTCATCCACAATTTCATCTGAATCATTTACTTCCTCGCAGGTTTTTTCTTCAACATTGGAGCATTTTTCAGAACCATGACAATTTGAACATAAATTTGTGCATTTCAAACCATGTTTTCGGCAGCAACATTTTAGACTGTTACATCTAGTTTCACAGCTGCAGCAAATAGTTTTGAGCCATATTTCAGGAATTAATTCTTTATCTGTCAATTTGGGCATAATTCCACGTTGATGTTGCTTCCAGTCCCAATCTGTTGCTGTCAGTTTGTTACCCAGCCAAGTTTGAAACTGATAATATGCCCTTTAACAATGTTGTTCTGCTGCGCCCTCAGTTGGTGGGAGCTTTGCCAATATAAAAGATGATTTTATTCTTGCCAATTGATATTTTCGAAATCTTAATTGATTCAGTGTTATATTTTCATTTATAAATTGATTTGATTAATTGCAATCCGTTTTTTGCGATATTTTCTTTGTTTACATCTTTTTTATGAAAAATACTGTTCAAATTTTACAAATTTTTATAGCCTAATTATGAATTTACGTGTATTTTTATAAACGATGCTCTTCACTGCTCTGCGACTCGAATACTGGGTAACGGTTTTTTCAACTGCTTCGAAATGATCTCAGGAAAGTAGGTAGTAAGACCCAGACCCTTCCAGCCCCTTCCCCACTTCTCTATGACATACCTTCCGATGGGCTAAAATTCCCGTAAGCCATTCAGGTATAGAAGTTTTCTTAGAATGGCAATAAATAGGCACTTACGCATATAATTTAAAAATTGTCCTACAACTTTCTTAAAATATTGTAGATATCTTATAAACTATTAAGTTTATTAACTTATCTGGTTGTTAATATATATATATATATATATATATATATATATATATATATATATATATATATATATATATATATATATATATATATATATATATATATATATATCTCGATTTGGGATTTGGGAAAATTTTCCATAGTGATGTATATTTTTTTGTACACCGTCAGAAAGTATAGGTATCAACGAACAAAAAGCCTACCGACCTTTCTTAAAAAGCAGGTTTTTTGACTTGAGAATTTTCGATTAAAAACAAAATGAGGGAAAAAATAAATATTTTGAATCTAAAAAATTACAGCGTGTTTGGGACTTAACAAGGTAAGTTTCCACCAAATTTTGTGACAATTTTTTTTGTGGGAGAAAAACAAAAACCAAAAAGTCGGTTATTTTGATTTTTCGCAGAAATTTTGAGGTTATTACCTACAACCTTATCATTTTACTTTTTTCAATAGGAATTGTAGTTTTGCCGGAAATCGTGATAAACCCCCTTCCAATTCCCGACCTCAAATCGCCCGTAATTTATTTTTCCTCTTAGTTTTCTTTTATTTTCTGCCTTTTAGAATGGGTGTCTTCCTGTTCTAAATTGTTTTCAATTTCTACCATTTTCAAAGGCTTCGGCCCTGGCCTATAAGTTGACTAAAACGAAATCATTCAGGCGATTGAAAAGGAAAAATAACTGCTACGTTTATAATTTGGCAGATATTTTACTTTTATAAATATGAGTTAAGTTTCCTTTTGGAAATCTTTTGTATAACGTTAATGGAATTTGTGATACACGTTTCTTTTAAAGAGACTTACACCATCTACAGATATAGCAAAACTTAATTCTTTAACATCATAGAAAATTGAGTTTTGGGCATTTTTATCAAAAGGAGTTAGAATGCCAGATTTTTTTTGATAATAGACAGATCGATGGTAACGCTTTTGAATGAATTTTTCAAACGTGCGCGTACTAGGACCTCTAAAATCGATCTTCAAGGGCTGTGTAAGTTTAAAGTATTAACTTTACTAATATTCCATATAAATTCAATTACATAAGGCGTGTTCGATTAAAAAAAGAAGAAAATTTGAATCACCACTGACTTATGGGCCATCATGTAATTGTAGAAATAGTTCTTTAAGATGTAGCTCAAGATCGGAGTTGAGGACTTATTTTTTCCCGTGAGGCGACGGTACGCTTTGGGGTTCTAGAAATGCCAGGTTGGTTCTGGTCGTCCTCGGTGGAGGTTTTCTGTGTCCTTTTGCCTTGTGGCCCCAGTGTTGTGTGTCCAAATTTGTAGTTATCACATAATTGCTTCTTTTTAGTGTCTCTGTAGCTAACTGATCTACAGAGAGGGTCAGTACCAGAAGGGATCTGTCGTTTTCTCGAAGTGTTACCCTCCACCTAGTAGCTTTTAGCCCTATACATTCTGGCCTTCGATTAATTTAAGGACTTTTTTCGTAGAGTAGTCCTGTCTGCCTGAGAGATAAGCAAGCAGGTTTTCTGGGCCCGCTTCCTCTGCGATCTTGAGCTCTGCTCCTTCCCATGGTTTTAACCTTTCGGCGATGCTCTTCAACCACTGTGTTGCTGTCTTCGCAGAGGGGCTAGCGAGCCGGGTTTGTTGTGGGCGAAAACAACAATAAAAAAGTCTGGACGCAGCAAGTGCGTTAGTGAATTTTCATTAAAATGTTTTTAATAGCAAATGCGAGCAGGTATCAATCTGATTACCGGTATGGTCTATGTAGTAGAAACAATGTACTATATTTTATCAAAATTACTGATTGTTTGAAAATGTACAAACATTTTCTGAAAATAAACTTAAATGTTAGTTTCCTAGCCAACAAACCTTACGTTAATAGCAAATTGAGTTATTGAAATTTGAAGGATTTAATGAAAATTCGCTACCAAAACGCACTTACTGCGCCTAGATTCTTTTTCTTACAAACATGCATCATATTTCGATAAAAAATGCAAAAATGCATTAACGAATTTGTTGTACGAAAATTAGCTAAAAATTATAGTCCGTTAACCCATAATCTTAACTAAACATACAGCTAAAGCATCTACTTAACTAAACCGACAGCCAAAGCATCAGAGAAATAAAAATAATTACGGCAGTAGATAAGCTATGCTGATTCTAGACCACTTAAGAACGCACATTTTCAAAACGCACCATTTTTAAAACCACGCCCTAAATACCTCCACTTTAGGGGGCGTGGCCACGCCCATTTACCTAAATCGACCAATCAGAGGCCACTTTTAACCACAAATACGCCCATTTTGTACACATTTAGCCAATAAAATCGCTTCTCCCCTCCATCAATCACCCCCATCGGCACATTGGTCCAGAGTCCGGGGGTTACTGGCTCAAAAAAGCTAAGGAAAGTTTTTGCAAAACACAACACATTTGGAGATGTGGTTCCGAGACACAAAAGCTAACGAAAGCTTTTAAGCAAAACTATCGGAGCTTTTGGAGATTAATTAATAAAATAATAAGTGTTTATCATCACATTGGTTGAGATGGTATGAAGTTTCATCACCCAACCTTTAATCTTAAGAAGCTTAATGATCTTTAGGGAAAACAAATGAGGGATGTATCGGAGATTTATTAATTTAATTATATTGGATGAGATGGTATGAAATTTCATCACCTAACCTGTATTCGTGGGTAGCTTAATGAGCTTCAAACCCTTATCGCGGAAGATCGGTGAGATGTACGCTGGAACCAATACATGCACGGTGTTAAGGAGACCAAACCAAATTGGAATATACAATAAAATGACCACTTCCGGTCTAAACTTTAAATCGTTATATCTTTTGAACGGAAAGTGATAGAAAGGAACCGACTTCAAAAATGTATGTTTCGTAACAAGGTCTACAAGAAACTGAGATAAAAAACTTCAAACCCTTATCGCGGAAGATCGGTGAGATGTACGATACAACCAATACATGCACGGTGTTAAGGAGGCCAAACCAAATTGGAATATACAATAAAATGGCCACTTCCGGTCTAAACTTTAAATCGTTATATCTTTTGAACGGAAAGTGATAGAAAGGAACCGTCTTCAAAAATGTATGTTTTGTAACAAGGTCTACAAGAAACTGAGATAAAAAACTTCAAACCCTTATCGCGGAAGATCGGCGAGATGTACGATAGAGCCAATACATACACGCTGTTCAGCAAAGCAAACTCTAATAGCATATTCAATAAAAATGTTACTTCCGGTATAACCGTTCTTAGAGCTACATACATGTGTGACACCTCAAAATCATCGTCTTGTTGAACAGAAGAAATATAATATTTAAGTAAGTCAGAACAAGCTGTGTTAACACCTAAAAACAACATACTCTCTCTTAGACTTAATGAAGTTGACGGCACAGGCAGCTGTCAAGCGTACCTAACAAACCAAAGTAAATATGTCTTGAAGAACAGTCTTCAATTGCCCTAAACCAACACATCTCTATCATTTCAGAGTAATCTTAGCCATGTGACCAGTTAAACTAAGTATCTTGAAGTGTAGCTTTTATGTTTATGAGATATAAAATAAGAAAACCAAAGAGTTAATTGTCTATTACAACAACAAGTAGAAGGGGTTGACTTGGTAGCTACAGCTGCTACATACTTGGTAAAAATGGGTGCCACTAGCATTTCAGAGTAATTTTAATCATGCAACACTCTAACTGTCTTGAGATATAGCTTTATGTGTTAATGGGTGGAAATAACAAAAAGTTCGAGACGCAGCAAGTGCGTTATGGTAGTGAATTTTCATAAGATTAAGATGTTTGATTTATGAAAAGAAAGGTACTACCAAAGGGACAAATAAAATACAATATCTCTAGATAAATCTTTATAGTGGGTTAATTTAATAAAATAAATGACAATCAGGAATTAAATTTGTCTAAACAGCACAAAATGAAATATCGATATATATATATATATATATATATATATATATATATATATATATATATATATATATATATAATAAATTTGGTAAATTAGCAGTTTACCTCATGGAGGGTTTTGAGAATTGTTTTCCGAAACATGCTTAGTGTTCTCCTAGGTGCATAACCCACAACAAACATTTCTTATAAACAACCTCTAAAAAAGTTACAGGACCAGGAGTTAATAAGGGTGTAGGGCGAGGAAAACGAACTGTAAATATGAGTGGAAAAGCGAAAAAAATAGCTTAGTCGGATCTCTAACAGCTGCCTTTTTCAGATTTTGCAGTCGTACCTCCTTTAAATGTTTTTTAACTTATAGTAACAGATCATGAAGAAGTTCACATGTAAATAACTCAGTAAAGACAAGGAATGCAAAGGGAAAGAGTAGTGTCGACGTGCATTAGTGATGTCAAATTATATTTATCAGCAGTTGATTTATCTAAAAGTGTTGGATGTGGGAAATTCCCTAATAGTTCTCACAGAAAATAAACAATAAGTTAAAAGAAAGGAAGTTTAATACAATTTTAAAAGTGTAATTAACAAAAAACAATACAAGGTATATTTAAGTAAGGGACAAAATTCGCTTATTGTGACAATACAATCAAAGGCTGTTAATGAAAATCGTGTAAAATAATATATTTACTAACAGGTGTAAGATTTACATTTTATTATTATAATTACGTGGCAGCTGTTTCCCTCCGATATGGATAAATTATCTAAAAAAGACACATCGTTGGGAAAGAGCTGTCATGTAAAATCAATATAATATATAGGTCATATTAATAGTTTTAATATACATTTGAAAGTGAATTTAGTTCTAGTGTTATCTACTATCGACTAATTAAAGAAGACTATGTATCACAATCCCAACAGTTTAGTAAATGTAAAATTACATGAAATATAATTCTTCAACAACAAAAAAAAAGAGGCAAAACAATACGCCTAGTTGGTTTTAATTTAAACGTTTTTAATTAAATCAATTCTGATAGTGGTTTGAGATGGACAAATGAACTATTTTAATTTATAATTAATTGTTTTCTACAAAAAATATTGGTTTGTTTAAAAATACAGACGATACAATGTTTTTATATGTTGAAGCTTAAGGTTTCTCTGGTTGGCGTTTCAAGGAATTGTTACACATGTTGATTTCCTAGCAGTCCAATGTGACACTGTACATATCTCTTCTTGAACTCATTGTGACACTCGAGTAAATTATTGAGTCCTCGCGACTGAACGTTGCTTATAAAAGTCTATACACTAATAAACGGATTTGCGTAGTATGTACATATATACGAGGCCCACTCATTGTTGTTTGATGATGTATCGCTACCTTACTTAAAACACATTAAAAGCAATCTCCTCGGCTCTACTGCCTGGTTGGTCAAATTGACATATTGTCAAAAAAAATTGGAATCTTCTGCCTGAGGTTCCAGAAGTGCACAGTCCATTTTTGTTACAATTTGTGCATTGTGTTGCTTGGAGTTTATGCAGGTACGTCAAAAACTTTTGTAGTTTCAAAGTTTCCATTTATTTTGATTGTCCAAATAACTAATACTGTCCCATACACAAATATAAAAAGCATGATTTGGAAACAATTTTTTTTGGTCTGTAACGAACGGTTCAGATTATTTTAAAATTGCTCCAGGGGATAGGTGATAAATGATTTTGAGAAAATTGAATGTTTTTTTAAACCTTCAGTAATATAATGTTTCTTTGTTTATTAAAAAACTTTGAATTTCATCAAACATCTGGTATTCTATGCTGAAATCAAATTTGGGGTTAAATGTGTAAGGGTGGAATATTGATGCCAAAAATTTCAATTTTTTTTAAGAAAAAAAAAGACAAAACATCTGAAAACGTATACAACTTGATTCTGGAATGGGATTTGTTTTGTCTTTGGCAAAGGAACACTTCATATTGTCTTTGGGTTGGGTCACTTCAGGGGGTAGGGGATCAATGGGGGGTGATTTTATGAAAATTTAAATTTTTTTGTTAAAAGTCGAATAATATAACCTTTCAGAAGTTTATCGGTAGAGGAATACGAATATTTTCTTTTTGTTCAAGTCATGGATCCTGAAATCATTTCATGAGATAGTATTTCTAGCAAGAGTAGATTATCACAGCAATTTGGATGTAGTGATTTAATTTGCAATAATTTCTCGTTAGAAACGATTCTGACAATTGTAGTGGGGTTACCTTCCACTGCATTGAGAACTGACTCTTAAATTTGAGGAGTTCATTGGTATCTTTTGCATATAGAATTAGATTTTACAGATTTTAAGGCATCTATTTCCCTAAAACATCTGCAGATATGTTCAAAAATATTTCTGCTGCGTGCTATTCATCCGGGAAAACCTGTCATAATAAATTCTCACTGCTTCTTTTCCATTTTGTTTCGCTTCACCACAATGTAATAACAAATTAGCTAATTCACCCAAGGTATAATTGAAAAGTGCATTTTAAAAGCATATACAGCATCTATTACAAGGCTTGTTCAATTAAAACCCATCTTTGGTCAGGTTAGCCTTGAAAACAGTTGTAATCACTCAAATGACGTTTTGCAATGTTAGTTTTGTTTGTAAAAATCACACTTATGAGTTCCTGTCATTTGTATTTAACAGTGATTTTAAGTATTGTGACTTTAAAATGGCGTTTGTTGTTAACAATCCATCTAAATATAATCAGTGTGCGGTCATTCAATTTTTGTGTGATAAAGGTTTGCAACCATTGCAAATTCAAACACGAATGCAAGCAGTGTATGGAAACACATGTTTTGCATATCCAACTGTCAAGAAATGGTTTCGAAAATTTAAGAGTGAAAGAGAGAAGATGAATGATAAGCCGCAACTAGGTGCATTGAGTACTGCATCAACAGACAGGAATGTGGCATGTGTAGAAGACCTGATTAGAGGAAATCTTCTATTGTCATTCAAAGCAATTTCAGAAGATGTTGGTGTGATTATAGAATCTATCCGTAGTATCGTATACAAACTGGCTTACAGCAAAAGGTGTTAAAAGGTAATCGTTTTCAGTCGGATGAAGAAGTACTAAATGCCTTAAAAGAATTTTTCGGGCATTAGCCACAAGAATTCTTTAAGCAGGGTATACATCAGTAGGTGAAACAATGGGATATGTGCCCTAATAATAATAGTAATTATTTGTAAATATATTTGCCAATAAATTTGTTCTGAACCAAAAATGGGTTTCAATTGAACAAGCCTATTATTACCTTGATAAATAAATGACAATAACAGCCTAATTTTTTCTTTCTTTCCAAAACACATTCGATACACAACATAAGACAACATAATTGCATTTATCTCATAAGCGAGATGAAAATCGACAAAATAAAAAAAAAATTATCAGCACTAAATGACCTACATAACTGCTAAGAAAGAAACGTCAGTGACAGATTTTTTTTTTCTTAGAAAATTATTAGTAATGGCACCAATGTACCGCCCCTTTAAAGGTAACCACACTCTTTTAGCAGTAAAATATGTACCAGTCTGAATATTTATCACCTTCCAAATTTCATGCAGCTTGCTGGTCATGATCTTCATTTTGATATTTTTGACACATCGATCCTTACCAGATACCAAGTTTGTTTTTTCAAATGAAACCTCCGGTGTATATATATATATATATATATATATATATATATATATATATATATATATATATATATATATATATATATATATGTTTTAATATTAACTAATAAACCAGATTTTTTTTTCAGCTTTATTTGATAATATGACAGGTTGTTGAGCAATGATTGGTATTAATCCACGGAGTTTCAAAATTTTACTTGCAATATTTTGGTTTTTTGCTAATAAGTCGAAAACCGCTAAGAATAGGTAGAACATTATATAGTACTTTAAGAAAGAAAATCAATTGATCTTGCTATTCCTATATAATACAGGATGTTCCATTTGAAAATCTCACATTACCTGCCATTATATGTTCTACCTAAAGACCATTTTTATTGTAGAGAGCCTATATGCAATAATTGGATTTTCTATATAAACTATATAAACTTATAAAAATTTAAACTGACCCCGGATGTAGGTTCTAGGGGTCCTAGTTCGCGCTCATTTAATATTTTTTTTATAAAACTCAAAAGTCAGGATCTCCCCAATAGTGGATTTTTTCGAAGAAAATTAACTAAAAAGCGTTCGGCTGGTTCTCTGCAAATTTAACCAATAAACACTTAAATGTAACAATATTGTTTTTTTACATTTTTTTGTAGATGCTGTTGGACCTATTTTTAGATGTATTTGATACAGGCAAAAATATATTAAAAAGTATAAAATATGTATTACATCTTATTCAATGAAAAGAAGTACAACCCGACAACACTGTATGTGGTATTTACGTTTCTGTTACATATCTTGGCTGCGCCGTTTAGGATGCGCCGTCTGACACCCTCAATTCAAAGATTACCGATAGATTACTTGCAGAAAGCCTCCTGCAAGTTTGTTGCAAATGGCAAATCTACCCCCCCCCCCCCGTTACTTTACGGTAATCCTGTATTGTAGACACCTCACTAGTAAACAAACAATTCGGGTGTAATCGGAAGGCAGAAGTGGACGCTGGACGATGTGCAGCGTTGCCAGATGAGTATTGCCAAGGCTCATTTTAAATATAGAAGGAAATCAAGGGGTGAACAAATGTTTTTATAATGTAAATAAATTATAATATGGCGTCATCTACATAAATTGATATTTGACATATTTTGCGGACAGCAGTAGGAAAACGGAAATGTAAAAAGTTAATTTTCAGCCATGGTGGTCCAGGGGAAAAACGTGGGCCTCTGGAACCAGGGGTACTGGGTTCAATCCCAAATTTCCCCTCTCCTCCCTTTGTACGTGCATCAGTAACATCAACAGAGGTTGTGCCATTCTGATTGAGCAAGGTAATCTGCACGTTCCGCCCTTCCCAGGGGGCGTAAAGCCGTCTCCCGTGCGCATGCGATGTTGGGCACGTTAAAGACCCAAATTTCCCGGACAGTGAGGTGATTGAATCACTAGTAAAGTCAATGAAGCAATTTCCGGTGCGAATTGCCGATGATAAATACAACTGTATATGCTAATAGCAAACGGTATCCAGTATATTTTTTTCAAATCGCAATGTTTCATGGTAATGAAGCAATTTCTACTGACAACTGTCAATGATAAACAAAACCGAGAAAATGGCTCAAAATAGGCTTCCCTTCGGACTGTTTGTTTTTATTTTAGCTTCAGACTTTAAATGAGTGTGAAAAGTAAGTTAAGCAATTTCCTTTGCGAATTGCTGATGGTTAATACAACTGTATATGGTAATAGCAAATGGTATCCAGTATATTTTTTTAAGCCGAAATGTTTCATGCTAATGAAGCAATTTCTACTGACAACTATCGATGATAAACATACCCGAGAAAATGGCTCAAAATGGGTTTTCCTTCGAACTGTTAGTTTTTCTTTTAGTTTCCGACTTTAAATGAGTGTGAAAAGTGAGTTAAGCAATTTCCGTTGCGAATTGCCGATGATAAATACAACTATATGCTAATAGCAAACGGTATCCAGTATATTTTTTTTTAAGCCGAAATGTTTCATGGTACCCTATGTGAAAACTGGAACCTGTGATGATCACTGATAAGTACACTTGGAGAACCCAAATCACCACAACACATATTTCAAAGACCTTACGATCGTTTCGTTGACCACGTCAACGCCATCAGAGGATGAAAAATTCTATAAAAAAAAATTGATAAGTACAGTGAATTCTTAATCAGCTAACTTTAATAGGTGTATTCATGTCAATGTTTATTTACTCCCAGAAAAATTACTTGATTAGCTGGCGCCGGGTTAACTAGCATATTGATCATCTAACTAATAAAGTTTGATTAGCTCCATAGTCCTATTTCACAGAAAAATATCAGATTCTAAATATGAATGAGTTTTGCACTATATTATATCGATTTTTAATTTTATTAGTGAATTTTCTTAAAAGAAATTCACTAACGAGGAGATCCCGACTTTTGAATTTTGAAAAAATTTCTCCAGATGTGTGCTAATTAGGTCCCTTAGAACACATATCTGGGGTCAGTTTCAATTTTTATATGTATATGTACATATATATATATATATATATATATATATATATATATATATATATATATATATATATATATATATATATATATATATATATATATATATATATATATATATACCGGGTGTCAACGAATTTATTAGACAAGCCATAATTTCTATAGTATTAGGTGTATCAAAATGAGATTCGGTACAGGCAAATGGTACGTGAAGAGGATAGTTTTAGCATATTTTTCACTTTCCGCTCACTTCCGGTTTTACCGGAAATGGTCCAGGTTTTGAATTTTTAAATAGAACACCCTGTATATTTTCACATTTTCGGATTTCTGAGACAATTATTAATCAGAATGTGACATTTTCAAAAGTTTTTACGCCTACTTGATTTTTTTATAGCCACTTAATATTGCATATATCTATATTTTGCCGTTGTTTTCATCGAGACTTCCTTGGTAACCAAAACACTGATTTTCACAATGACAGTGACATACGCTTTTTGAACAGACATAGAAGTTACTTAAGTTTAGTTAAATTTCAGTTTAATTTCTTGTCACAATTATGTATACTCAAAGTGAGAAAGTGGACATGTTATTAATATTTGGAGAGTGTCATAGAAATTCAAGGAATGCTGCCGAGTTGTATGCTCACAGATATCCCAATCGGCAACATCCATCCCATCAATATTTTCCGTATGTTGAGAATCGTTTCAGACAAGGAGGAAATCGAGATGCGGAACAGAGGTTTATCATAAATGAAGACACTGAGATTGACGTTCTTGCCATGGTTGAGGTTGATAAAACGGTTTCTTTAAGAG
The DNA here is from genome assembly GCA_964006375.1 of Tillus elongatus. Classification (NCBI taxonomy): domain Eukaryota; kingdom Metazoa; phylum Arthropoda; class Insecta; order Coleoptera; family Cleridae; genus Tillus; species Tillus elongatus. The sequence goes on from OZ023262.1 coordinate 281,777,116, forward strand.
AAATTAGTCGAGAACTGCAGATAAGTCATGAATCGGCAAGAAAAATACTGAAAAACCACGGGTATCGAGCATTTAAGTATCAGATACATCAACATTTGTATGGTGACGATGGCGATAGACGGGTATTGTTTTGTGATTGGCTGCTTCAAAATCAAAGAGTTAACCCAAATTTTATCAACTTCATTCTATTTTCCGACGAATCCCGATTTACAAATAATGGTATGTTCAATAAGCAAAATACTCGGTACTGGGCCCAACAAAATCAACACCAAATGAGAGAGGGCAATTTTCAAGAAAGGTTTGGCGTCAATGTCTGGGCTGGTATCATTCGAAACAGAATAATTGGGCCAATATTGTTTCAAGGTCAGTTAACAGGGGTTAGGTACTTAGGTTTTCTTCAAAATGAAATCGAAGATCATCTTGATAATCTACCTTTAGCAGTTTTACGGCGAATTTACTTCCAACAAGATGGAGCACCGCCTCACAATGCCAGAGAAGTTCTTAATTACTTAACAGAACATTTTAATAATCAAGTCATTGCAACCAATGGTCCCGTACGGTGGCCTGCACGCTCACCGGATCTCACTGTGCTCGATTTCTTTATTTGGGGGTATGTTAAAGAAAGGGTATACTATGCAACGGCTCCAGCCACTCTTGAAATCTTAGAAGAAAGAATTCTACACGCATTTAGAAGTATAACGCCTCAAATGTTAGAAAACGTGTGTAGAGAAACAATTGAACGGGCTGAAATGTGTCGTGAACAAGAAGGAATGCAGTTTGAACAATTACTGCAGTGAAAATTTTAATAAAATCGGATATTGTAATTTCAAATAATTTAAGTTCGTCGTTGAAGTTATTAGTTAATGTTGCTATTTTTTGTTAACTTTGTTAGTTCTCTTGATTTTTCTTTTCTTAACTTGTTAGTTTGTTAAATTTGTTTATCCAATCGCAAATAAATTATCATCGTTATATTCGTCAAAAATCCTTTTTTCGGAAAATGCTTGTCAAAAAAGTGTCGCCATTTGATAAATAATAATAAACACGAAAATGTAATTTTGCCAACTTGTCTTATTCATATCTATCATACTAGTCACTAAAACTTTGCGATTGTAGTTTTCTGAGATCACCTAAGGTACTTAGATTAGTTTTGGTCCGATCATGTCCACCTAGATGCAATATTAAAAGTGTCTCAAAATCAAGTAGGCGTAAAAACTTTTGAAAATATCACATTCTGATTAATAATTGTCTCAGAAATCCGAAAATGTGAAAATATACAGGGTGTTCTATTTAAAAATTCAAAACCTGGACCATTTCCGGTAAAACCGGAAGTGAGCGGAAAGTGAAAAATATGCTAAAACTATCCTCTTCACGTACCATTTGCCTGTACCGAATCTCATTTTGATACACCTAATACTATAGAAATTATGGCTTGTCTAATAAATTCGTTGACACCCGGTATATATATATATATATATATATATATATATATATATATATATATATATATATATATATGTGTGTGTGTGTGTGTGTGTGTATGTATGTATGTATGTAGTGGCTTAGATAAGTTAATTAACCAGGAAAATCGGTCCAGCTTTTCCTAGAACATTTTGTGTTTCCTTTCGAAAAAAAATATCTCTGGAAATAACCAGGTAAGGGCAACCAAATTAGGTAGGTCTGTTTGTATTATAAAGAGTACATCATGTATCAAAATTTAGGTCTATAAGTTTAAAGACAAAAAAGTTATTGGTAGATACTGAATTGTATATTTTAAGTTTGGGGCTCTTTTTTTTATTGAGCTTAAATTTTCAGCAGCAAACTCTGGCAGAATAGGAAATAGAAGTTAAATATCAATAAAATGAAAATGAAAATGATTACCAGATGTAATGTTGTCAATGTCAATGGATTATATATTCGCAAGTCATACAATTATTGAATTAGCAATTTAAGTAAATGTTACGTGATAGCAGTTAATATGCGTTGCATTTCTAAAGACACAATATAAATTGGCGACGAATCAATGGAAGAAGTTACGCAGGCAGAACATGTGATTTGTTTAGTTTTGTGTAGTGTGGTAAAGTCAAGAAATTGGAATCATAATAATGTCTGAGTTTTTTATTTTTTTATTTCAACAACACAACACGAGGGCTTACAGCCTAAATACTATCGTACTGTGGGTGTCGACAAGGAGGAAAGAGGCAACTTGTTAATTCTGGACTTGAAGGTTTGGAGGTTCGGAGGAGAAGGAAAACATGCGCCGGCAAGGAATTCCACAACTTGGAAGTCCTCGGGACAAAAGAGCGGGCATAACAAACTGTTCTATGTCTGGTGACCTGGACAGTAAAAGGGTGCATTCGCTCTGTTCCCCTGGTAGATCTGTTGGGGACAGCAGGTGAAGGAACTAGGGAAGAAAGCTCCTCTGAGCAGTGCCCATGCAGATATCTATAAATATATATATATATATATATATATATATATATATATATATATATATATATATATATATATATATATATATATATATATATATATATATAAACTTTTAAAATGTTACTTTTAACATAAGAGTGTCGCAATACATACTTTTTTTTTTTCATTTGAAAAAATAATGTTATGGGACGACGCCGCAATGTCATAAAAATAATTTTAAAATGAAGACCATAACCACTTATGAACATAACCTAATTTCAGATTTCTATCAATTTTGATTCACTATATACTTCTAATACTCCATCGAGTTTGGCCCACACTTTATATATAATTTTGATACAAGTGTATAATGTGGTGGTATTTGGTGGTTTCAAATTAGTAATGAAAATTATGTTAGCTGCGATTTCTATGAAATCCTGTTTTCGAGATTGTCATCTTAGGACTAAGGGTACGACAATTATGCTATTTAACTAATCTGTAAGTATGTACAAAGTTTTCACATGACCAGACAGACGATCCTAAATCTGATGTCTGTGATGGACAAACCTTCCCTTTAAATCTTCATTCATGTCCATGAGGCGTTTCTTGTATGGTTGATAATCTGCAACACAATTATAAAAAAATTAGATGCATACAAACTTCTAGATTCTACATCTAACATTCTATATGTAAGGTATATAATAAACCTAACTACCCAACCAATAGCCCCAATAAGGATCCAGATGAAAGCCCCACTATTGACAATACAGGACCGCCAAGCGACAGTTTGATCTCTTTCAAGTCTATGGTTGAATACACCAAGGCTTTAGAGATGATATCTGTTGAGATTTAGAGAGTAGGAAGATTAAGACTCCATAATTGAACTACAACCCAACCTACACCTAACCATCACTCTATAGATTAGGCAGATTAAGGCCTAAAGAGTTCTATTCCATCCATATTTTACTCGACCTCTTGAAAATGACAAATGGCTACTTTTTGAAATAAAGATGTAATAAATATTTCATAAAATGATTATATATTAATTACCACACTGTAACCACTGCCATGGTTGGGATATTAATTAAAGAAGTATATATATTTAAAATAAACCAAAAGTTTTATTTGTGTAAATTCAGCTGTTTATCATTTATAAAAATGAACACATTAGCTTCCACGTGAATCATTTGGAGCAGGGGTAGATGAAGACATTAATTAACCAACCGTAAATTCACGGAATGAAGTATATAGATCGTCTTTGAGGCAGTTTGCTTTTACTAATGCAGAGAAAATAAAAACTTTTTTTATTTTGAGACCTGGGGAAATTCTCAAAGTCAATAAAGAATGAGATATATTAGATTAGATTATTATGGAAACTAACAAAAATGTTTTAAAACAAATGAAACTGCAGCACTGTTTGTGCCTAAACAATGGAAAAGTTTTTTGCTGTTTTGCTGTATAGGACTTGCCAGATTACCAAAAAATATCAGATCACTGATCACGCAAAATTCTATATCAACATTACTTTGTACATCATAAAATAATAATAATGGTGACTTACAAGCCGGATGTTATTTTTTATAATACGTTTAAAATAGGTATTAACCTATCAGATAATTAAGATTAAGATTAACATTAATGAAAATTCACTAACAAATGAGTAAAACGGTAAAAACCCAAACACATACTGACAGAGTTTGTTGACAAAACATTTTTTTTTTCAAATAAAAATTCACTAAAAACAATCAAAAATTCACAAAAAAAAAAGAGAAAACAATGTGTTGGATAGTTGGATGTTATGACAAGCAGTATAAGTCACAAACAATCAGAGATAGCATTACAACAGGCTAAACTGGCTTCCACTTTTTGTAAGGAGTGTCCATATGCTCCTGCGCTGGGTTTGTATAAAAGAACATTTCCTCATTACAATAGCAATTTTTTCTTGTTTTAACTTTTTTTTCCACATTTATTACAAATAAACAATATTCCTTATCCACTTCGACTACTCTCTTATTACGGCATACACAACTTGACGAAACTGAGTCACCAGCGATACCCACTTGTCATGTTACTTGATTCATTTATATACCACAGCCATATTTTATTCATCCACTTTTATATACATACCAGCAATTTTTACAATCTACTAAATATAATATTACAAGATATCTACTCAGTATGGAAAAGCTTTCTGATAATGTAACAAAATTGTTCAATAAAATTAGCTTAAGGGAAATTACAAGTTTGACACTAGTAAAAAAATTATTACCTGGACAGTACACTTCCTGTTTTTAATACTCCATACTACATATTTCAAAGAAGCCACTGTAACATCAAAGGTCATAGGTCATACCTCCTGCATGACCCTCTTAATCTTTCTCATCTTTAAGAAAACTCACTACTATTGATTTTGTGGAAACTATTCGCTACCATTGCTAAAAGAGGAAATAATTTTTTAAATAAGTTCTGATTATATCTCCATAAATCAATAAATTATAACAAAAACTAATTCAAGCTCACAAAACAGAACAGAAAATAAATCTTAGGCTTTGCACATGTGCTAAATTATTTCAGTTTGGGTAAATACTTCAAAGTACATAAGATTACCTCTAAAATGATAACAAAAAAATAGGAATACATACCTTTTATATATAGTAAACATCTTTCAACTTTAATTATATAAATCCATCTTTGGATAAGAGAGATTCCGAAATTGTTACTTTCTTAAAAACAATTCACTACTTGAATTTTGCTGTCACTTGTGTATCTTCTGATATTTTTTTGTAAGGTGTTTCTGCTTAAATAAATATAATATCACGATTACCTGAATCATTCGTGGTAGTGAAAGAAACATTTCACCGTTCTATTTGCTATTTATTTACAAAAAAACAGAATACGGCCTGGATACTACGTTTCCACCATAACGGCGTTTAAAAACACAGATGACAGATGACAGTGACAGTAGACATTAGACAATAGTACAGTGCTGCATTGACATATAATAAAAAAACTCACTAAAAAGGTGTAACGTACAGATCAGTTTTAATTTAAAATATCATACGGATTTGGTAATTCAAAATGTTTGGTTATTGTACCGCAATTATTGTTTGAATTATGTCATTAATAATTAAAAAATATGTTAGGTTCATATGTTTTCATCCTAAGAATCGATTTAAATTTTATTATTTGTTAATTTTTATTATATCTGACAACCCTGCTTATTTATATTTAACTACTGTTGTGAAGCCGTCTAAAGTAATAACAAACACATTAATACTCTAACTATCCTTGTCAACGTTGAAGGTGCGAAATGCCTATGCAATTCAAACTGATGTCGTAGATTATTTATTTCTAAACATTATTTATTTCTTACACATTTTTCATTTTCGAACAACTTCTTTCCTCGTGGACCATTTAAGTTGAAATTGGGTTACCAACTTTATTTTGACATCTCCCTTATATGTGCAAATTTTCATTTGAATCACTGCAGTACTTCAAACAAAAAAAAATATTGCGTTTTAAAAATTTCCTTTACATTTTTTATACAAAAAATTAAACCTACGGTGCTCATCTTCGAACTCATCCAAGCCATTAACAAAATCAAGGTAATCTCCAAATTTAGTGAAGATCGGTCAAGTATTTTTTGAGTTATCAGTTGGATACATATATATATATATATATATATATATATATATATATATATATATATATATATATATATATATATATATATATATATATATATATATATATATATATATATATATAAGCATATAAAAATCAAAACCGACCTTGGATATGGGTTCTAGAGGTCCAAATTCGCGCTCATTTGAAGAAATTTTCCAAAAGTCTCACCATCGATACCTCTCTATTAGTGAATTTTCTTAATAAAAATTCACTAAAACTAAAGAGTTGATTGTCTATTACAACTGTCAGCTAAAGAAGCATTTAGGTAGCCGGAATACCGATATCCTAAATATTTCAAGAGTAATCTTAGTCATACAACACTCTTAACTAACTGTCTTGAGATGTGGCTTTATGTGTCATTGGTTGGAAAATAAGAAAACTAAAGAGTTGATTGCCTATTACAACAGTCAGCTGAAGGAACATTTGGGTTATCAGAATACCGATATGCCAAATGTTCCAACCGAAGGAGCCCACTTAGAGTCATCTCCAGGGGCTCGGAATACCGATACCCTAAAAACGGACGCAACATCTCAAGTAACACCAGCAACAGCTACATACGTATTAAACATTGGTGGACTTTGGTATGTTTGGTATTAAATTCGGTTTGCTACATAACCATTCATTTTTATGAAAAACTCAACAATTTTTATTTCTGCGTAAGCGAATTTAATCAGAAATATAGAACCAATCTTCAAGAAACCGAAGTAAAATGATAAGAACATTAAGAACAAACATTCCGATACCGAAGTGATCCTAAACACACCATATGATGCAAATTCTGTAAATCTCTTTAACAGAAGAAAAACAGAAGTCAAACACCGTAAGACAAATAGAACCGACGCATATAACAGATGTGTCTGAGGAGAAACGTATTCAGAACCTTATTGAGTTTACTAAGTTTTAAGTATACGAATATAACAGTCTATATACCAACCGACCAGAGCAACACAACTAACCAACCAACTGCTTTTGAGGTGTAACCTTTATGTATGTATGTAATTTAATTTTCGATGGTGTAAAATAAAATTAAAAATCCTGGACGCAGCAAGTGCGTTATGGTAGTGAATTTTCATAGAAATGATCTGGCACAAAATATTTTATAACTTTTTTTTTCTTGTAACATAGAAATCTAAATTTTGGTGTATAGTTTGCTTTTTATATCGTAAACCTACCTACCAAATTTGGTTATCATAGATTTTTTATTTTTTAAGATAAATTTTTTTTTCAAATGAAAACTCAAAATTTTCCCGGAAAGCCTCGTCCGATTTTTTTTATTAACGAACTTGTCAAAGCCTTTTACAAAAGGAAGGTACGTGCCAAATTTTATCAAAATCGGCTTATTATTCTTTGAGATAAAATTTTTTTTCGAATGAAAACTCAAAATTTTCCCGGAAAACCTCGTCCGATTTTCCTGACTAACAAACTTGTCAAAGCTATTTACAAAAGAAAGGTACATGCCAAATATTATTAAAATCGGCTAATTACTTTTTGAGATAAGAATTTTTTTCGAATGAAAACTCAAAATTTTCCCGGAAAACCTCGTCCGATTTTCCTGACTAACGAACTTATCCAAGCTATTTACAAAAGAAAAGTACATGCCAAATTTTGTCAAAATCGGCCCATTATTTTTTGAGTTATCGGTGTGATACATATATATATATATATATATATATATATATATATATATATATATATATATATATATATATATATATATATATATATATATATATATATATATATATAAACATATAAAAATTGAAACTGACCCCGGATATGGGTTCTAGGGGTCCTAGATCGCGCTCATTTGAAGAAATTTTTTCAAAATTCAAAAGTCGAGATCTCATTAGTGAATTTTTTCTAAGAAAATTCACTAAAAGTGTGATATAGGCAAAATAAGAAAACCAAAGATTTAATTGCCTATCACAACAAGCTGACCGAACAGTGGGACCAACGGAATACCGATATCTTAAATATTTCAACGGAAGGAACCCACTGAGAGTCATCTCCAGGGGATCGGAATACCGATGCCCTAGAAATGTCGGAAGCAACATTTCCAGTAACACCTAGAACAGCTACATACTTGGTAAAAATGGGTGGAGCTCAGACTGTAAACGACTTGATAGGTGGTACATATGTTTACAAAGATTTGATTCTAAAGTTAGCCTGTCGGGATATCCAAGCATTTCTATGAAAAACGCAACCAGCCAACTAACCAACCAACCCACGTTGAGGGGTGTAGAGATAGCAAGCTACCTACAAGTGGTCCCTCTGAATATATGTGATGTTAATGATAGATTAAGAGATTTAAGTGGCACGTGTTTGTATTGAAGGCTTGCAAGCTACGTACAAGTGTCTGAATATATGATGGTGATGACGGGTCACAAACAACATTCTTTACTTTTCTGAATAGCAAGTGAGCAACCCCCTTGTTGAACCCCTCCGAGCTAAAGGTAAACCCCACCCCGTCTTTAGGGATGGAGTAGTGTAAACGATGAAATATTAGATCCAACAGAAGCCCTGGACAACTCGATGTTTATATTCGATGATGTAGCTTGTAACAAACAAGATAAAATAAGAGCATAGCATACTTTAGTATGGACAGACATAAGAATATTGATTCATTCTATCTCTGTCAAACATATACTCGAACAACCAAACATCTGGTACGTAACAACACAAATGTTGTGTTATTCAAGCAAAATGAAACCAATTTAAAACATGTGTACGACGATCATATGACCACCGATATGGACTTTAAACAATTTTAAAAATATATGCTACCAATGTTGGAAAGATAAATGATGTGCAAGACTAAAGGTTAGCAGATACTAATCGTTTTAACCTTCACTGCTGCCTACCTACTGAACCTTAGCAGATACTCCTCGTCTTAATATTCGACAGACAACACAACTTATTGTTTTCACCTTCACGTCTTAATATTCAACAGACAGCAACGTCAGCTGTCTTACAGGACGGACAGCTGTCTGACAGGACAGACAGCTGTCATACAGCTGTCATACAGATGTCTAACAGCTGTCATACATCTGTCCTGTCTAACAGCTGTCTAACACAGCCGTCAGACAGCTGTCTAGCAGGACAGCTGTCTAACAGGGCAGACATATGTCTAACACATGTCTAGCAGATGTATAACAGTCACTCTTTAGCGGAACATAAGCTGAATGTTTTTGAGTCAAACAAGAAGAAAACAATTTAAAACACATCTACCACGACCATGAGACAGCCGACATGGACTTTGAACAATTTTTAAAAATAGATGCGGCCAGGTTAGTTGATCAACCATCCAGGTCAGTCACCGCTGACCCTATAAATAAAAACGATGCTGGAAGCGAGTGACGTCACAAGAAACGGTGGTGCATGTGCCCAGGTTAGACCTCTAAGCTTTCCAGTTTAATACCGGGTCAGCTCCATGACAAGGTGGTGGACCAGTCGGGTCAGCTAAGAGTCGGGGTGGTGGAACGGTCGGGTCAGCTGGGCGACACTCGTCGTCTAGCTGACTCGACCGTTTCACCACCCCGACTCTTAGCTGACCCGACTGGTCCACCACCTTGTCATGGAGCTGACCCGGTATTAAACTGGAAAGCTTAGAGGTCTAACCTGGGCACATGCACCACCGTTTCTTGTGACGTCACTCGCTTCCAGCATCGTTTTTATTTATAGGGTCAGCGGTGACTGACCTGGATGGTTGATCAACTAACCTGGCCGCATCTATTTTTAAAAATTGTTCAAAGTCCATGTCGGCTGTCTCATGGTCGTGGTAGATGTGTTTTAAATTGTTTTCTTCTTATTTGACTCAAAAACATTCAGCTTATGTTCCGCTAAAAAGTGACTGTTATACATCTGCTAGACATGTGTTAGACATATGTCTGCCCTGTTAGACAGCTGTCCTGCTAGACTGCTGTCTGACGGCTGTGTTAGACAGCTGTTAGACAGGACAGATGTATGACAGCTGTTAGACAGCTGTATGACAGCTGTATGACAGCTGTCTGTCCTGTCAGACAGCTGTCCGTCCTGTAAGACAGCTGACGTTGCTGTCTGTTGAATATTAAGACGTGAAGGTGAAAACAATAAGTTGTGTTGTCTGTCGAATATTAAGACGAGGAGTATCTGCTAAGGTTCAGTAGGTAGGCAGCAGTGAAGGTTAAAACGATTAGTATCTGCTAACCTTTAGTCTTGCACATCATTTATCTTTCCAACATTGGTAGCATATATTTTTAAAATTGTTTAAAGTCCATATCGGTGGTCATATGATCGTCGTACACATGTTTTAAATTGGTTTCATTTTGCTTGAATAACACAACATTTGTGTTGTTACGTACCAGATGTTTGGTTGTTCGAGTATATGTTTGACAGAGATAGAATGAATCAATATTCTTATGTCTGTCCATACTAAAGTATGCTATGCTCTTATTTTATCTTGTTTGTTACAAGCTACATCATCGAATATAAACATCGAGTTGTCCAGGGCTTCTGTTGGATCTAATATTTCATCGTTTACACTACTCCATCCCTAAAGACGGGGTGGGGTTTACCTTTAGCTCGGAGGGGTTCAACAAGGGGGTTGCTCACTTGCTATTCAGAAAAGTAAAGAATGTTGTTTGTGACCCGTCATCACCATCATATATTCAGACACTTGTACGTAGCTTGCAAGCCTTCAATACAAACACGTGCCACTTAAATCTCTTAATCTATCATTAACATCACATATATTCAGAGGGACCACTTGTAGGTAGCTTGCTATCTCTACACCCCTCAACGTGGGTTGGTTGGTTAGTTGGCTGGTTGCGTTTTTCATAGAAATGCTTGGATATCCCGACAGGCTAACTTTAGAATCAAATCTTTGTAAACATATGTACCACCTATCAAGTCGTTTACAGTCTGAGCTCCACCCATTTTTACCAAGTATGTAGCTGTTCTAGGTGTTACTGGAAATGTTGCTTCCGACATTTCTAGGGCATCGGTATTCCGATCCCCTGGAGATGACTCTCAGTGGGTTCCTTCCGTTGAAATATTTAAGATATCGGTATTCCGTTGGTCCCACTGTTCGGTCAGCTTGTTGTGATAGGCAATTAAATCTTTGGTTTTCTTATTTTGCCTATATCACACTTTTTAATTTTATTTTACACCATCGAAAATTAAATTACATACATACATAAAGGTTACACCTCAAAAGCAGTTGGTTGGTTAGTTGTGTTGCTCTGGTCGGTTGGTATATAGACTGTTATATTCGTATACTTAAAACTTAGTAAACTCAATAAGGTTCTGAATACGTTTCTCCTCAGACACATCTGTTATATGCGTCGGTTCTATTTGTCTTACGGTGTTTGACTTCTGTTTTTCTTCTGTTAAAGAGATTTACAGAATTTGCATCATATGGTGTGTTTATGATCACTTCGGTATCGGAATGTTTGTTCTTAATGTTCTTATCATTTTACTTCGGTTTCTTGAAGATTGGTTCTATATTTCTGATTAAATTCGCTTACGCAGAAATAAAAACTCTGGACGCAGCAAGTGCGTTATGGTAGTGAATTTTCATAAAACTATTTTTTAATAGCAATAATGTGTTTTTTTAAGAAAGCAGGCATCACATTTGGTTACCAGTATAACATATATAGTAGAAACAATGTGCCATGTTTCATCAAAATAACTTTATTGTTTGAAAATGTAAAAAAAAATCCGAAAGTAAATTTAAAGTGTTCCCGAAAAAACTCGTTTTTTGGTCAACCTTATAGGTTAATAGCAGATTCAACTATTCAAAAATTAAGCATTTGATCAAAATTCGCTACCATAACGCACTTACTGCGTCCAGAATTTTTGTTCTTACAAACATGCATTATATTTCGATGGAAAATGCAAAAATGCAATAACATAAGGCGTGTTTGATTAAAAAAAAAAGAAAGTTTGTATCACCAACGACTTATGGGCCACCCTGTGATTGTAGAAATAATTTTTTAAGATGTAGCTCAAGACACCCTATAATTAATATATACAAATTTTTTTCATATCTTGTGTAATAACAGATATATTGAGCTTTATTGATTTTTTTTAACGAAAATTCTACAAAAATTATATACCATTAACGATAAACTCTATAGCTAAAGCTAGTGACAAGCGTCAGAGAAAGGGTCTATTTGAAATGAATTTTCTGGAAACATTTTATTAAAATGAAGGACAATGACTGTTGAAACTAAGACTTCAGGGTTTGTAAAACATTCTTCTTGAGACATTTGATTTCCATAGCCCGTATTAGATTCAAGTTCTTTTCCTAAATGTTGCCAATTTTGACGTTTAAATCGCAACTTTGACGTTTTGTGAAAAACCCCAATTTATTTTTGTTTAAATGCCTATAACTTTTTTGTCTTTTGACCTACAGAGCTAAATTTTGGTAGGTAGGTTCCCTATAATGATATAAACCCGCGTATAAAATTTGGTTGCCCTTACTTTGTTAATTTTGGAGATATAAATTTTTTTCGAAAGAAAACACAAAATTTTCCGGGAAAACCTCGTCGGATTTTCCTGGATAACGAACATATCCAAGCCACTTGCAAAACGAAGGTACTCACCAATTTTGACGTTTAAAATCGCGATTTTGACGTTTTGAGGAGAACCCAAATTTATTTTTCTTTGAATGCCTGTAACTTTTTTGTCCTTTAACCTACGGAGCTAAATTTTGGTATGTAACTTACCTATAGTGATATAAACCCGTGTATGAAATTTGGTTGCCCTTACGTTGTTAATTTTGAAAATATAAAAAAAAAATCGATTTTTTTCAAAAGAAAACACAAAATTTTCCGGGAAAACCTCGGCGGATTTTCCTGGCTAACGAACTTATCCAAGCCATTTGCGAAAGGAAGGTACTCACCAAGTTTTATCAAAATCGGTCCATTATTTTTTAAGTTATAGGTGTGACACATAAATATATATATATATATATATATATATATATATATATATATATATATATATATATAAACATATAAAGTCTGAAACTGACCTCGGATTTGGGTTCCGGGGGTCCTAAATAGCGCTCATTTGAAGAAATTTTTTCAAAATTCGAAAGTCGAGATCTCCTCATTAGTGAATTTTTTTTAAGAAAATTCACTAAAATTGTTGAGTTTTTCATAAAAATGAATGGTTATGTAGCAAACCGAATTTAATACCCAACATACCAAAGTCCACCAATGTTTAATATGTATGTAGCTGTTGCTGGTGTTACTTGAGATGTTGCGTCCGTTTTTAGGGTATCGGTATTCCGAGCCGCTGGAGATGACTCTAAGTGGGCTCCTTCGGTTGGAACATTTGGCATATCGGTATTCTGATAACCCAAATGTTCCTTCAGCTGACTGTTGTAATAGGCAATCAACTCTTTAGTTTTCTTATTTTCCAACCAATGACACATAAAGCCACATCTCAAGACAGTTAGTTAAGAGTGTTGTATGACTAAGATTACTCTTGAAATATTTAGGATATCGGTATTCCGGCTACCTAAATGCTTCTTTAGCTGACAGTTGTAATAGACAATCAACTCTTTAGTTTTGTTATTTCCACCCATTAACAGATAAAGCTATATCTCAAGACAGTTAGAGTGTTGCATGATTAAAATTACTCTGAAATGCTAGTGGCACCCATTTTTACCAAGTATGTAGCAGCTGTAGGTACCAAGTCAACCCCTTCTACTTGTTGTTGTAATAGACAATTAACTCTTTGGTTTTCTTATTTTATATCTCATAAACATAAAAGCTACACTTCAAGATACTTAGTTTAACTGGTCACATGGCTAAGATTACTCTGAAATGATAGAGATGTGTTGGTTTAGGGCAATTGAAGACTGTTCTCCAAGACATATTTACTTTGGTTTGTTAGGTACGCTTGACAGCTGCCTGTGCCGTCAACTTCATTAAGTCTAAGAGAGAGTATGTTGTTTTTAGGTGTTAACACAGCTTGTTCTGACTTACTTAAATATTATATTTCTTCTGTTCAACAAGACCATGATTTTGAGGTGTCACACATGTATGTAGCTCTAAGAACGGTTATACCGGAAGTAACATTTTTATTGAATATGCTATTAGAGTTTGCTTTGCTGAACAGCGTGTATGTATTGGCTCTATCGTACATCTCGCCGATCTTCCGCGATAAGGGTTTGAAGTTTTTATCTCAGTTTCTTGTAGACCTTGTTACGAAACATACATTTTTGAAGTCGGTTCCTTTCTATCACTTTCCGTTCAAAAGATATAACGATTTAAAGTTTAGACCGGAAGTGGCCATTTTATTGTATATTCCAATTTGGTTTGGCCTCCTTAACACCGTGCATGTATTGGTTGTATCGTACATCTCACCGATCTTCCGCGATAAGGGTTTGAAGTTTTTTATCTCAGTTTCTTGTAGACCTTGTTACGAAACATACATTTTTGAAGTCGGTTCCTTTCTATCACTTTCCGTTCAAAAGATATAACGATTTAAAGTTTAGACCGGAAGTGGTCATTTTATTGTATATTCCAATTTGGTTTGGCCTCCTTAACACCGTGCATGTATTGGTTGTATCGTACATCTAACCGATCTTCCGCGATAAGGGTTTGAAGTTTTTTATCTCAGTTTCTTGTAGACCTTGTTACGAAACATACATTTTTGAAGTCGGTTCCTTTCTATCACTTTCCGTTCAAAAGATATAACGATTTAAAGTTTAGACCGGAAGTGGCCATTTTATTGTATATTCCAATTTGGTTTGGCCTCCTTAACACCGTGCATGTATTGGTTCTATCGTACATCTCACCGATCTTCCGCGATAAGGGTTTGAAGTTTTTTATCTCAGTTTCTTGTAGACCTTGTTACGAAACGATATATTTTTAAAGTCAGTTCATTTCTATCACTTTCCATTCAAAAGATATAACGATTTAAAATTTAGACCGGAAGTGGTCATTTTATTGTATATTCCAATTTAGTTTGGCCTCCTTAACACCGTGCATGTATTGTTTCCAGCGTACATCTCACCGATCTTCCGCGATAAGGGTTTGAAGTTTTTTATCTCATTTTCTTGTAGACCTTGTTACGAAACATACATTTTTGAAGTCGGTTCCTTTCTATCACTTTCCGTTCAAAAGATATAACGATTTAAAGTTTAGACCGGAAGTGGTCATTTTATTGTATAGTCCAATTTGGTTTGGCCTCCTTAACACCGTGCATGTATTGGTTCCAGCGTACATCTCACCGATCTTCCGCGATAAGGGTTTGAAATTTTTTATCTCATTTTTGTACAAGCGCTAGTCGCCATTTTTGAATTCTACTCATTAAGACGAATAAAATGAACCTCACTCTTATTTGTCGCCTCTAAAGGTTGTGGCCACGTAAGTTTAAATAATGGAGTCTTCAACCAATGTAATGATAACCACTTATTAGTTTATTAATTAACATGGAGTCCGCGACCAATACAATTATTCTCGCTTGTCAACCACACTCTCATTTGACGGCTCTAAAGGTTGAGGTGACGTAACTTTAAATAATAGAGTCCTCTTCAATGATTCCTGCATCTAATTAAGATTCACACTTCTCCATCGCTAAAGACCAAAGCTTTCATTAAGATGCCGCAACATGAAAGCCAATCAATTAATGAAGCTCCGATACAACACTCATTAGTTTTCGCCAAAGCTCATTAAGCTACCCACGAATACAGGTTAGGTGATGAAACTTCATACCATCTCATCCAATATAATTAAATTAAGAAATCTCCGATACATCCCTCATTTGTTTTCCCTAAAGATCATTAAGCTTCTTAAGATTAAAGGTTGGGTGATGAAACTTCATACCATCTCAACCAATGTGATGATAAACACTTATTATTTTATTAATTAATCTCCAAAAGCTCCGATAGTTTTGCTTAAAAGCTTTCGTTAGCTTTTGTGTCTCGGAACCACATCTCCAAATGTGTTGTGTTTTGCAAAAACTTTCCTTAGCTTTTTTGGGCCAGTAACCCCCGGACTCTGGACCAATGTGCCGATGGGGGTGATTGATGGAGGGGAGAAGCGATTTTATTGGCTAAATGTGTACAAAATGGGCGTATTTGTGGTTAAAAGTGGCCTCTGATTGGTCGATTTAGGTAAATGGGCGTGGCCACGCCCCCTAAAGTGGAGGTATTTAGGGCGTGGTTTTAAAAATGGTGCGTTTTGAAAATGTGCGTTCTTAAGTGGTCTAGAATCAGCATAGCTTATCTACTTACGGCGGTCTGTAGGCGTTTGGTTATTATCCTCGGCTGAGTGGAGCTGCTGCGGATGGTAGTGTCGTCTGCGTACAGTGCGTATGTCACGTGTAAGGGGCGGTGTTCGTATGTCTGTGACACATATATTGTACAGCAGAGGGAAGAAATTATTTATCAAACAGA
Organism: Tillus elongatus; assembly: GCA_964006375.1. NCBI lineage: Eukaryota > Metazoa > Arthropoda > Insecta > Coleoptera > Cleridae > Tillus > Tillus elongatus. The sequence continues at coordinate 281,793,605 of OZ023262.1, forward strand.
AAATAAAGAAAACGACTTTTAGAAGAGAGAAAGCCGAAAAAACTTTGTTTGCTTACCATTTGAAGCACGAGGGGTCTAGATAGCATTTTTTAAGAAGGCAATTTGCAACAGATTTTCGACAAAAAAAATACTTTCAAAAACTTGATAGGTAACCCAAAAGATAAGGATAGTACCGCTAAAATGTCTGGAATTTATGAAATAAGTTGTAAAGATTGTGATCTTAAATGTGTTGGGCAAACAAAAGATCTATTGAAAATAGATTCAAAGAACATTTAGCACAATTAAGATACGGTACTATAGATATATCTTCTGTTGCCCGACATATTGGGGATAATAATCTCTACGTAAATAAGGAGAATCTAAAATCAATAAAAAATGTTAGACAACCAGGACAGCTAAACGCTTTTGAAAGTATATATATTCCTATATATAGTAATAATAAAAAGGGTATGAATTTGGCCCCACCGCCTATGGGTAGTCTACTGATACATTACTTTACCGGCAGAAGCACGTTCGATAGATAATAAAAGAATTAAGATATTTCCGCTAAACGAAATATGTTAATTTTTGTGTCGTTGAAGCTCCCTAAATTGTTAGTGACCGACTACCTGCAGAAGAATATAAATAGAGTTGTAGATATAAGATATTTATAATTATTCATCCTCTGATGACGTTAAGTTGGTTAGTGAAACGATCGTCAGGTTTTGAAAATGTGTTGTGGTGACTTGGGTTCTTCAAGTGTGTTTATCAGTGCGCATCACAGGTTACAATCTTCCCTTAGTGGCTGATTCACGAATTGGCCATTCAACATTTATTGTATTATCTAGTTTTTAATATTAGCGTTATCTACATCATAATTTATTAATTCTACTGCGAGCATGTTGAACTTTGGACATTTTCACGACTTTCAAACAATGTTTAATAGATAATAATTCGGTGGATTCAAATAGGCAAAGCTTTGGAAGCACCCTATTAGATACACAGTTTCAAATACAATTTTGCAACAAAGCTTCGATCTTTTAATTCATTCAGCTGGTCATTGCAAATTTCATTTAACACGTTGAGCACGGGCATAAGCGAGAAAATATTTGTTCTCTGGACGGGCATTCATTTTAAGTTACAGAGGAAGCAATTTTTATCAAAATTTTCACAAAAAATTGTGTGGCATCTTATATATGCCTCGCCGTATTTAGCTGGCCCTCAATTCGCTATGACGGTGAGGCATGAATGTGATGCCACATTCTGCGAGTCTGTTCTTGTGGCTTTCCAGTACATTTGTTTTTGACTATTGGCTAACTCATTTGTGCCATTTGTTATTTGCATCGCGGTGTGAATACGTTATAAATATGGGTGAATATGAGCGAGTACAAGAACAACCCAAAAAATATGGTATGAGTGTATCTCTGATGAAGACGATGATAGAAGTGAATTCGGTGATGTTTATCTTTCCGATGAGTATGAACCTAGTTCCGGTGAAGAGATTTCGAGCGACGATGAAGCCGGAATTCCAAGAAAGCGCGCAAAAAAGTGTACAACAGCCGCAGAAACGAATAATCTGAATAAAGTTGGACCATCTACCTTATGGCAGAATATAAACGCAGATATGGTTGATGTGAATAATGGGGTAATTACATTCTTTTTTTTTTCTTGTTCAATGTCTTCATTGATTATTTATTCATCCATAGTTTTGCAAAAATATGAATTATCACCAGATTTTCTAACTCATATTGCAAATGAAATGCAATATCAGTAACAGTTGCAATTTTATTTACAGATTGACAATACAATAAAAGATGTTATTGCACAATATACCACCGAAGATAACTACGGAGAAACCGTTGCTCCTACTGGAAGCAGTAACATAAATTGGGGCCCTGTTGATGGTTCTTCATTGAAACATTTCGATTTCACAGAAGCAGACGTTGGAATCAAACCTGAGTTTTATGAAAATTATTTAGAAAAGCAACCATGTGATTTTTTCCAAATCTTCGTTACCGATGACATAATAGAGTATATGGTATATCAGACAAACTTGTATGCTGGACAAGTGCTAAAGGAAAAACCAAAGCCTAAGGGTCACGTGAAAGAATGGGTTCCGACTAATAACGAAGAAATGAAAAGGTTCCTTGGCATTATGTTGTGGATGGTACTTATTAAGTTACCACGACTAAAAGCTTACTGGAGCACTAATGTTTTATACGCCAAAAAGGTGAAAGAGGCCATGGCAAGTAATAGATTTGAACAGCTCTTACAGATGTGGCATTTCAACGATAACGAAGATAACAACTTCATAAACGACAGGATGCGAAAATTGACTCCTTTAGTGAATATGTTGAACGAGAGATTTGAATATGTTTTGGTACCCGATTCCAGTATTTGCATTGATGAAACCTCGTTCCGTTCAGGGGCCGCCTAAAATTTAGGCAATATATAAAGAATAAAAAACACAAATTCGGCATAAAATTAGACAAGCTATACACCACAGGTGGATATACCTATGAATTACGAGTCTATTGTAGAAATGACAATGTGGGAGCTGGTAATGCTTCATCTAATGTTGTTCTTTCTTTGATGGATAAAATTCTAGACACTGGATTAACTCTGTTCGTTGACAACTATTACACCAGCGTATCTTTAGTTAATCAGTTATTACAAAGAAAAACACATGTGGTGGGAACTTTACGATCAAACAGAAAACTGAACGCAAAAGAAGTGTGGAATAAAAAACTGAAGAAGCACGAAGTATTTGCCCAAGAAAGCGGCACTGGCATTGTAATGGTCAAATGGAAGGACACTCGTGATGTATTATTATTGACAACAAAGCATACTGATGAAATAGTCAAAGTTCGTTAGCGAGGAATAAAAATAGAAAAGCATCAAGCGATTGTAGACTACAAGTCTAAAGCCTATATCGATATCTCAGATCAGCTAAAAGCGCATTCACACTGCCTAAGAAGGGGCAGCAAATGGTACCGAAAACTAGTTATATAGCTCATTTTGGGCTCGGCCTTGGTGAATGCATTTCTATTATATAAATAAATCACGCAAAATAAAATTCAGATTACTGAGTTTAGAGAACTTCTTGCTTTAACACCCTTAGACATAAATGATAGCCTTCCACGAGTATACGAACCTATTCGGCATCACTCGTTACAAGAACATGCTAAGAATAGATGTGTAGTATGCTATGTGAAAAATAAAGATGAATTTGGACGAGCCGTGGCACAAAATAAAACAGCCAGGACAAAATGGCAATGTACATCATGCAAGAAAAACTATTGCATCTCATGCTTTTTCACAACGCATCGTGCTGAAAAAAATGACTAATATCCTGTTATATCATTATATAGTATATTATTTTATGTATATTACCGATGTATTACCAAAGTATCAATAAAGGTTTTTTATTATAGGTATTTTTGTACATTCTTTGTCTGCCTAATATCATTATGTTGAACCATAATCAAACTGGAGTGTAATTATAGAATGTATCGATGTACCAATGGCCAGGCGATATAAATGGTCCGTATAGACGGCTAGCTATCCCTCCTCATGCATTTAGCATTACGTAGACGGTGAGGCATAAGGGTAATGCCACACCGTGCTCAACGTGTTAACCATGGCTTCCCTTAGTTTGAATCCAAAATCAATAGTTTGTAGGAAACAATAATTCTGTCCTTTTTCAATCGCCCAGATCGCATAACATGAATTTACATGTCGCCCAAATGACCGCAAGTCCAGAAACTGGTTTGTAATTTTAAATCGCCCAAATTGCGAAAATTTTCCCAAGTTGGCAGCTCTGCGTCCACTCAACATCCGATATTCTTCGTGCTTCCTCGCATGCCGAGAAACTTAGCAAATCATAAATCAAAGCATATGATGAACTGAGTGGGATTAGCAAATATGCCTATAATAAAAATGACAAGAAGGTAATGACCAATGACATATAGAGTGTCTTTGGTAATGACAATAAACATAACCTCAACTTCCTAAAGATTTTAAACCAAACAAAATAATGAATTAAATATGCTAAATACAAAACAAATTGGTTCTATCATTATATTTACACAGGCAACTTACAATTTGCTTAAAAATAACAACTGGGCAACTAAAAAGTGTTTATTCCATGCCGTGGCATGGAAATAAGCATGCTAATGTTATTGACGTAAAATTACCCCCTTGCAGTGTATAAATATAAAATCACTACAAAAAACCTACTGAATCCAAGAACAGAAATTGCTGTGCATTATGATAACAATTTAAATGTTTCAAAATATCTGTTCATGTTTATATTCATTATGATCAAATCTACAAATCTCTCTAAAGCATTACTTGCCAATTTAGGTTTAAACGTATGTCGTACATGTTTGATTCCGCTAACGAATACTGACAATTTTCAGTCAGTTTTTGATGGTGATAACATTAAAATGTTATTATCATGCACAACCTTGAAGGTAAACAATGCTACGTCTTGTTGATGTAATGTGATTTTAATCCAAAAAATGTTTCAGCCAACACCAAATGATCTTATAACATCGAATATATGTTCAGAGTGTGTTATATCATTAACACAGGCATACACTTTCAGAAACCGAGCAGAACTTTCGGACAACACTTTGAGAAGTTACTCTAAAGTATATGAATCAAGTACAGGTAAAAAAAATATTTTAAAGGATCTAGCAATTACAACAAATTACAGATTATCTCCTATTTAAGAGTTACAGTAAATTAGTAAAACTAGAATTCTGAATTTTGGCATTTATTCTGAAATTCTAACCTCACCTTATAAGTAAGGCTAGATGCATTCTCACCATAATTAGAACCACAGACTGGTTTCACCCTAATTAGAGCTCGTCAGTACAGTATACTAGCCTCCGAGGACATTGTGAGATGTACGACAGTGTCACCATCTCGGTGTGCAACTAGGTAGTATATTGTTACGACAGCTCTAAATAACACCAAATGTTATAAAATACAGACTGTGTACAACCAACTAACAATTTTGTAAATTGTTAGCCCTGGCCCATTTCTTGCCTAATATAGGGACAATGGATGTAAGGCTAGATGTCCATAATTAGAACCACAGATTGGTTTTGCTCTCATTAGAGCTCGTCAGTACAGTATATTAATTATTGTGAGAACACCTATAAAGTAAGAAGGCCATGGTAGTCAGCCTCCTAGGACATTGTGAGATGTATGCAGCGAGATGGCGACCTTGTCGTACATCTCACAAGTCACCTTATAAACATAATTTTCTGTTTTCGAAAACTTCAAGTTCTACTAGTCTTGATGTCAGATTTGTTATTTTAAATAATTTTGTATATTATATTATTTTTAGATTCCTCAAATTCTATGGTAGATCTATTCATATAACATTTTACTCAAAGTGTACCGTTTCTCAAATATTTATCTTTTAAGTTGAAAAATGATAACATGGTCTCTGTAAACTGCTATTATTTATTAACAGCAATTAATTTAACAAGTTTGAACCAGCCATTATTAAGGTAATATGTAAGATTATCCAATGAGACAGAAAAAAATATTTTTATTTATACTGGTGCTGTTGTGGTGCAGGCGGCTAGGTGTGCAAAGTAAGAGGTCCCATGTTCGCTTCCTTGGCAGACCGATGGGATGTTGACCTTGTCTTGAAATTTGTAAAATGAAGTAGTAGTAGTAGTAGCAGTGGTGGGGAGGCCAACGCCAAGCAAGTAGGCCACAATGGGCCCTTTTTGCCAACCCCAGCAACCATGCTCTACTCTTCCTCGGTTCCGTCGCCAAATCGCCTCGACTTCGAGATGAAGGCCGTGACAGTCTTCAATTGGACGGTACTTACCTAATTCCTCTGCAGAGTCCTCGATCCGAACAATTCTGCTCGAAGACTCCCAAAAGCCTCGCATTCACACAGGTAGTGGTAGGACGTTTCCTCATCCTCGCCGCATTCCTGGGAAATGGGATCCCTCTCTACGCCTATCAATGTGAGGTGTCTTCTAAGGGTACAGTGGCCTGTCAGCACCCCAAGGATGCGGCGAAGCGTAGGTCGACTCCTTCCCTCGCCTGCCTGCAGCCACCAACGGACCCCCAGTGCCTCTCCGTTGCTTCCTCTGTCCACATGTCTAAGGCGACAGAGACTGTCTTCCTACTTATGCCTATCGCAGGCTCCAGGCCACAGAACGGCCGCCGGGAACCGAGTCTTGCGAGATTATTCGCCACCTCATTCACCGCTACGCCACAGTGTCCCGGAACCCACACCAGTTGCACCTCCTTCGTCCTGGCTAGTCCGCTGAGGGCGTCAGCGCACTCCTGAACCAGTTTTCACCTGATTCTGGCCGCGCAGACTGCCCGGAGGACCGCCTGGCTATCTGAGCAGATGTACACACATTTCTTGGGACTCCTCTTCACATCCTGTCTATTGGCCACAGACAGGATAGCATACACCTCTGTTTCGAATGCCGTGGTATATGACCCAAGAGCATAGCTCTCGCGCACCCCTAGGCCCTCGATGTATATTCCTGCCCCGGAGGATTGTTGGTCCTCCAGCCGCGATCCTACGGTGAAACAGACCAGACTTGCGGGCTGGAATGCAACCTCATTTTCCCTCCACTGATCCCTACTGGGGATCCTGAGGGTGTATGGCCTAGTCAACCTAATATCGTCCTCGGGATCCCGCAACTTTATGGCGGAAATCGAAATTTCCTTTTCCACCTCCCTGGCGACTCTTGCATACCCTATTACTGCTCCCTCTCCGCACCAGTTTCCTGAGTCCCGCATTCTAAGATGCGACGCCATAGCCTCCCTTCTGATACAGATGGGAAGCGGTGGCAGCATCAACAGGACCTCTAGCGCGGCTGAGGGTGTCGTCCTCATAGCGCCTGTGATACCCAGGATTGCCAGCCTTTGGAGTTTGGCCAGCTTCCTGCTGGTAGTTTGGTTCACACCAGACCAACGCCCCATAGAGGATTCTCGGACTGACGATCGCAGTGTAGATCCAATGAAGGATCCGAGGATTAAGTCCCCAGGTCCTCCCTATCACACGACGCAGCTGCCAGAGGGTCGCTACTCCCTAAACATTGCAGAATTGCACCACAGCCATTAAAATTAATTTTAAAAAAAAGAACAACATTTATTCAAACTTAGAGTTAAAAGAATATTCAAAACTTTTTTTCTAATGGCAATCTATGTTGATTTTTACATAATTGAAAACTACAAAAGATTTTATGTTAAAGTTATGTAGCACAGGTGAATACTCTAACCTCTTAATAATTTTCATTTCAACATGTGATGGACTAAAAACAGAGCAATACATAGAAAATTATTTTCTGCAGTTTTCAATGTTGCAAAACTTAATTCTCATACCTACTATTTATTATTTATCTTTATGTGATTAGAAGAATTGGGTATTTCTGATCAAACATCTAAGTGTAACTGTAACAAAATAGATTTTTAGACTGTTAAAGTTTCTAGATGCAAGAAAATAGTGCTTTCAAAAAGATGTCAGATCATTGCCCTAAGTATGTATGATAATAACAATAATGCAATAAGAAAGTATGTGCAAATAGTATATAATGATAATACAGGACACTCCGGCTGATTTCGTGTTACAAAAATATCAGCGCCCCTAGCGGATAGTACTGATGTTACGTCGTTCGAGAACGTGCTAGCAATTGCTGGTGTTTAAATGTGTATGATTAAGTTTGAGCTGTGTTTTTTACAATGAATGTTAGTGGTTGGGTGTGTGCAATCTATAATTGTTCGAATTATAACGTGCTAAATCTATCAAAGACATTTAATAGGTTTTCAAAGGATGGCGAAACGTGAATATGATTTGAAGCAGAAGACAAATTCAGAATCACTTTTATGCCAATATGTACAGTTCGCAGAAGATAATTTATTGTGTAATATTTACCATCATGTACCTATTTATAGATAAACTTCGTAAACGGATGGTTGAAATGCTCCAATCATAACTTGTCTTCCAGTGCATCAAAAAAAAAAAAAATGATGGGATAAAAAGTTTTGCATTAATAATAAATGGTATAAGAAAACTGTTTTTCTATTTTCTTCTGTGTCCTTTTTTATTTCAGTATGGCATAAATTGTCACATTTTTCACATTTACAATTATTTTACTTGGTAAAGGCTTTTAATTATCGTCCCAAGACAAGTTTCCAAAGAGAAGTAGAAATAGCAGATTCAGCACTATAATAGATTTATTCACGAAAGTAAGAGTTAGTCTCGCCTTTCATCTGCACAATTTCTTAATTATGTACTAAGTATATCAGTTATATATTTGAAAATATTAGATTAATAAGACAGTTTTCATGTAGAGATATAGCAAATTGAGTACTGTGCTACCATTTATACCTAGAACAATTATTTATAGGTAAGTACAGATTGTAACTTAATATCCTCAGAAACAGCTTTCAGTATATTCCTATATCTACCCTTGAAATAATGTTTGACGACGGTTTCAAGGTAGTACTTTAAATTATGATTATGGTAAGAGAAATTTGCAGAATTATTCATGCTGAATTCATTTAGGTTTCAAGCTGATTGTTGATACAAATTCTATTTATAACTATATAATCAGGAAATTTTCACTGTTTTGTCATGTACAAGTTTTTATATTCATCTATAATAAACCAATCGTCTAAATTAAGAATATGCAGGTAAATATACAATTCAAATTACCCGTTCAGTTGTCAGTACTTCACGCAAGGTGGCGCTAGTGTACTTGTCACAAATTTCACCAATGCTAAAGCATAGGAGTGTCCCGTATTGTCATTATATAGTATTTGGTATGTGATTTTAAATTAGAATTAGAAATGCAGCAACACATATGAGAGTTGCAAAAATATGAACTTACAAATAATCTTGATTTCCAGAGTGTGAAACTGGTCCTACAAATAACATCACAGACAATTTTAAGGTAAGTTTTTTAGTGGTTTTGGCATTTTGTCTTATTTAAAATATTTTACCAGGATAACAAAACATGTTTGGATTTTGAAGAAGGCCTGTTTGAAAACGACATTAAAAGCGATGATAATTCAGACTCTGAAACTAAAATTAGTTCTGAAGGTAAGCAAATATGTGTTATATCTGTTCATTTAAATTTATACTCATTTATTAGTTAGTGATGGGAGTCAAAACATATTTCTTTTAGTGAATTTTTTTTTAAATTCACTAATGGGGAAATTGTGACTTTTGAATTTTGAAAACATTTCTTCAAATGGTCGCGTTTTAGGAACCCTGGAACCCAAATCCGAAATCGGTTTCATTTCTTATATATATATATATATATATATATATATATATATATATATATATATATATATATATATATATATATATATATATATATATATATATATATATATATATATATATATATATCACACCGATAACTCAGAAAACAAGAGGCCGATTTTGGTGAAATTTGGTGAGTACCATACTTTTGCAAATGGCTTGGATAAGTTCGTTAGTCAGGAAAATCTGCTCAATTCAAACAGATTAAACAATGCTTTGTATTAATTAGACAGTCGGATTCCCCGGTCCGTGCCAGTTCTGAGCTGACCTTTAATGTATCGAATTTCAACCACGAAATTATAATACATGTTTGTAAGAAAAATAAATTCGGGACGCAGCAAGTGCGTTATTTTATGAAATGCTTCAAATTTAAATAGCACAATTTGCTATTAACCTATAAGATTCGTTGGCCAGGAAACTAGTTTTTTCGTGAACATTTTAAGTTTAATTTCGAATAATGTTTGTACATGTGAATCGATGCAGAATCAAATTTTGCATCCTGTCATCCAATAATATACAGGGTGTCACATATGAAAGGAACTTTTCAAAAACCACATGAAAATAGAAAATATGGACTAACAAGATAACTGTTGGAAATAGGTATAGGGAAAGTTTTAGCGAATCGATGCAGAATCAAATTCTGCATCCGACCATCCAATAACCGGTTGTCACATTTGGAAGAACGAACTTTTCAACTTTGAAAACGATGTAATTGATCATCAAATTTTGGACACCTGTATGTGATAAATCAATTGTCAAAGTGGATTTCAAAAGTATCATTCTTGTGCTTTCGTCTTGGCCCAGCCGCGCTTACTACCAGTCGAAAATGGGTAACAGACAGTGTTGAAAGTAAGGCTACATCTTTCAAAAGAATCCAGATATCTAAGAAACAGTTGAAAATAGGTAAAGCGAAACCTGATGAAACTAATCACGAAATTTTCTTAGGAATCCAAAAATGAATTCATATACCAGGTGTTTTATTTAAAATAAGAAAGTTAATGGCGACTTCTGGTATAACCGGAAGTGTTATGACCTGGAAAATATTTTAAAATGAAAGACAACTTTGAATAACCTTGATTTCAAAAAAATGTAGACTTCTAATTATTTTTTAATCACGAGAACTTCTAACGCTACCATGAGAAACCCTGTATATGTGTGTGTATGTAAGCTCCCCTCTACAAGCCTTAGGCTTATGGGTGCGGAGTCTGTCTACTGTGGTGTTATGTTTTGTGTACATAGACCTGTAAAAACTTAAGTACAAATAAATAAATCGGGAAATTTACAGCATTCTACAGGCTACCCATCACACTAACTTTGAGTATAAATTCTAAGAAACACTCAATAGTTTTAGATACAGAACTAAAATATGTTTTATATTAGGAACCATTTCAACAGTACCTCAAACGACTTTGAGTAGCTTTGTATGTAAAAAATGTAATGAAAAATTTCGTACCGAAGAATTGTTATTGACACATTCAAATAACCATAGTATTCCCTTGGGTGCAAATCAAACTAAACGAAATACAGGTAAGACACGTTTTTTTTGTATTAAACTGTAAGTTAAAAAAATTAATTTTATATATATATATATATATATATATATATATATATATATATATATATACACATTGTCATTGCTAGTAGGAGGACCTCGGCAGCAAAATAACCTGATATGGGTCTGCATACCTGCTTCATTGGCGAAAGACTTGCCGCAAATGCAGATTACCATCGCAAGCTAATGGTTTCGCTAAAAGTGAAAATAGTTTTGGTGGACGGAAAGGAAACTGCCCACCTTTTTAAATGAATAGGCGGAACTTCACTACCTTTGTTTAAAAAGCCCACTGGAAACAGTGGATTGCCACAGTCTGTTTGCACTAAAGATAACTAAGTGGTTTGAGGTGGCAGCAATTGGGCAAACAGTTAGGTTACCAGAGTTCCGAGGTGGAAGGAGTCTGCTGTGAATTACCTAAAAATATTAAAACCACTTAGCACGCCCTTGACATCAGCCAGCTTCACCGTTGCCTGGCTCCACCACGAGGAGGTGTTAGAGGACGATTTATGGCTCCTTTTTCGCGGACTACTTTCAAGGGACTCAGAAAAGCGCTATGTTACGGCGCCTGAAACTGCAGTTCTTGCAGACAGACTAAAAAAAGACAAGCTCTGCATACCCTGAAATCACTCTTATATATATATATATATATATATATATATATATATATATATATATATATATATATATATATATATACAGGGTGAGTTTTTTTCGATGTTTCGTACGGGGATCTCGTAAACTACTGCAGTTAGAGAGACGGTTAAATGGGGAAAGTAGTGCAGTTTTATCAATGCAATTCAGAACTGTTTTTGTTTCCATAAAAAATCTCACGGATTACTAGATATTTTGAAAAAACTGATATTTGCCGATTTCATTAAATGCATTTAGCTGCGTTAGTATTGGGGTTACTGAAAAGGTGTAAAGGAAAAAGTTGTAGACAAATATGTTCTAAATAAAGCAAAAAAAGCTTTTGAAGAATAAAGACCCTTTCATAGTCTTGACCACGCCCCCAGCTAATAACATTGTAAGAAATGTGTGCATATGCCAGCGCATAATAGACACCCAGAAGACATTTCACGTCAAGTGAGGATTTAAGTTGCAAAATTGCAAAAACCGCACTATTAAGTTTGCGACAAACATGTTGATTGTGCTCATCCCAGCACATATGCGAGTCAAAGCATGTACCAAGAAATTTTGAACCTGCACTCAGGGACACGTTATCATCCACTCTACCCACAATTACTGGTCTTTTTATGGAGACACTAATGCATTCCGTCTTATCTTGGTTGAGGGTTAACCTTTTATTTTGGCACCAGATCTTCACTTTATGACAGCCTCAATACTGTCTACAAGTTTTTTGTGACTATTAGCAGATACGGTAACAGTGATGTCCTTCAGGGGCCACTGCAAAATTCAGGAGATCGTGAAGGAACCCATGCTTGAAATGAGGTCAGACTTCGCGAGCCCGCGAATGTGCAGGGAAAACAACTTCACAGTGGAAATCCCTGATCGCGGGGCATGGCGGGAGGAGACACCGGGCATACCACGGGACGCGCTCGTCTGATTCACGGACGGATCTGGCGGGGAGCGTGGGACGGGGGCAGGTGTTTACTCGGAAGGACCGAGGGTAAGTCACAGTATTTCCCTCGGAGCCCATGCAACGGTGTTTCAGGCCGAGATGTACGCCATCCTGCACTGTGTGCGGGAGAACAAGAGGAGGGGCTACACCAACAAGCGGATCCTCATAGCCACAGACAGCCAGGCAGCCCTTAAGGCACTAAGTAGCCCACGGGTAAATTCCTGGCTGGTGAGTGAGTGCCGAGACGAGACGAGCGACCTGGCTGGGCAGAATGAGGTGACCCTCATCTGGGTGCCGGGTCACTCGGGGGTCAAAGGCAATGAAGAAGCTGACAGTCTCGCAAAGAGGGGGTCAGCAGAACCATTTATGGGACCAGAACCGGCTCTGGGCGTGTCAAAGAGCACTGCCAGGGGAGCCATTAAGTCCTGGGTCAGAAACCAACACAAGGTGTACTGGGCGGACTGTCCAGGGCTCAGACATGGGAAGTCAATAATTGACGGACCCAGTTCAAAGAGAGCTGTGGAGCTGCTAAACCTTAGCAAAGGACAGCTCAGAAACACAACAGGTCTCTTGACGGGACACATGGCCGTCAAGAAACACCTACATAAAATGGGGCGGTTCGAAGGGGACCTCGCATGCAGACTCTGCGGCGAGGGGGAGGAATCAGCCCAGCACATCTTGTGCGAGTGTATAGCTCTGGACCGGAAAAGACAACTGATCTACGGTCACTCTAGACCGGAGACAGAGCAATATAAAACTTCACCCTACCAATCGCTGTGCAGACTAGTTCAAGGCACAGTGATTTTGGAATGGGTGGAGTAAGACTAGGGGTATGCACAATCAACCAAGGGTTGCGGTGCTATCGGGGCGGCAAGGCCGCGGACGAGCCCTGAGGGAACAAAAAAAAAAAAAAAAACAGTGATGTCATCCACATACATGGTCCATAAAGATCCTACAATTCTGACGATAATATTTGGAACCTGAATCTACAGTTGACATTAACCGCATCATTCTTTCTGAGGAGGGAATTATGTCGTGTTGGTGTACTTGAAATGTTAAGAAAGGTGCTGGTCCAGAGCAGATCTTATATTCTCTTCAGAGAATGTTCTTATCTTGCAAGGCCTCTCAGTCTCATCTTTGATCTTTCACTTTATTCTGGCATTTTTCTAGATGTGTTTAAAATTCTCTAATTCTATTTCTGTTTTTAAGTCAGGTAGTCAATCACATGTCATAAATTATAGGTATGTTTGTATCAGTTCCGTCTCATCAAAAGTATTTGAGATGACCGTGATGCCGGTTCTCAAATTTTCCTTCAAACATGTCATTGTTGAACAACAGCATGGTTTCTTTATGGGTAGGTTAACTACAACAAACTTGTTTTATTTTGCTAATTATATCATTTCATCATTAGAAAGTGTTGGTGACACCCTACCTATACTGATTTTAGCACAGCTTTTGATTCTGTAAACCATTCTCTGTTAATTTATAAATTATATGCAATGGCATGACTTCATTTGTATCTTCAAGGCAGAATCATCCGAGTTAAAGTTAGTGGGCGTTACTCTGATCTTATATATGTTACTTCTGTGTTTTCACAAGGTTCACACCTAGGGCCACTTCTATTTAACATTTTCATCAGTGATATTGGAATGTCCTTCAGGTCACCTTACTTAATGTTCGAGGGTACCCAGCGACCGGGAAAACCTGGAAAAATCAGGGAATTTGAAATAACCCCTAAAATGCCAGGGAAATGTCAGGTAAATTCGTGATTTTGCTCAAATGTCATGGAAATCGTTCAGTAGACCTGAAAATTATATGTTTGTAAAATCGTGTCACTAGCAGATTTGTTTTTATTTTGATTTCACATATTTATATTATATGAATTTTTTTACATAAATATTTTTTCCTAGGGCTGCTGTTTGGTACATTTATTGAAACCGCCAATGAACGCGCGACATGTCATACAGCAATATAATATATTGTCTTCTTTATCTATCTCAAACATGTCTCATTCGTTTATGTCACTGGGAATGCTCTTCCTTGAATGCATAAAATGCAAAATGCGTTCTATCTCTTGGCGGCGTAAAGCTGCGTGAATGTGTTTATTATATTTTAACCTTTATGATCATGTCACATAGAGTTAAAGTTGGAGTGTACATATTTGGCATTTGTATATGAGCATTTGTATTGTAATCCAGAAGAGAAAAGTTTATCATTGCAACGCATTGTGTATGATAGTGTAAAGAAATTATGAGATGTGGGAAATATAGAAATCGACGATAAGCTGGCGCGAACTTTCAGTAATTCATATCATGATTTTCTTAAGTAGTTCAGTAATTTGACGGGTAGAAATTTATCACGTTTCTGTATTAGTTCAACATAATTAACCATATTTATGTTTTTGATAATGATTTTAAAAAATTCAGAATTTTTGTTATTATCTTTTTAATAAAAAAGTATTCAGAGATGTGTGTTGTTCATTACGAGTATTATGAAAATATCACTTGGGCCTGGAAATGTCAGGGAATTTGATTTTTTATTTCTACTGGGTACCCTGTGTTTTTTTTTAAATTTAAACAACACACCACGAGGGCTTACAGCCTAAATACTATTGTACCGTGGGTGTCGACAAGGAGGAAAGAGGCAACTTGTTAATTCCGGACTTGAAGGTTTGGAGGTTTGGGGGAGAAGGAAAAACATGTGCTGGCAAGGAATTCCACAACTTGGAAGTCCTCGGGACAAAAGAGCGGGCATAACAAGATGTTCTGTCTGGTGACCTGGACAGTAAAAGGGTGCATTCGCTCTGTTTCTCTGGTAGATCTGTTGGGGGCAGCAGGTGGAGGAACTATGGAAGAAAGCTCCTCTGAGCAGTGCCCGTGTAGATATCTATAAAAGAGAGAGAGGCACCAACGGCATGTCGGTGGGCAAGGGATGGCAGCCTTTGGGTGAGGGTACGGTCACCAATGAGACATATAGCTCTCTTCTGAATGGAGTCCAGGATAGCGAGTGTAGAACCGGCAGCAGCACCCCAGATGTGGGAGCAGTATTCGAGGTTTGGCCTTATTTGCGAAGTATATAAGGTATAGAGATTAGCTGGTGAAAAGTATTTGCGAGCCCGGAAGAGGAAACCTAATTTCTTAGCAGCCGCTACTGCAATTGATGTGACATGTTGGTGCCAATTGAATTTCGATCCACAGAAATGCCAGAAATGGTGTATCTTTTATGAGAAAGAAAGCAAGACTGAGATTTGGTGGGGTTGAATTGTACAAGATTTCTATTTCCCCAGCCTAATATTTTTTGGAGATCCACGGAGACAGAACCCTTCATAAGTCTGCGATCCTCGTCTAATTGGGACAAAGAGACAGTCCTAGAATATTGTATATTTGAGTGGAGGGTGCCGTCGTCCGCGTAACTGTGAACTGGGTTGGATGTGCTAGAGAGGAGGTCATTGATGTGGAGAAGAAACAAAGTAGGGGCTAAAGCTGAACCTTGAGGAACTCCTGCATTAATTGGATATAGTTTAGGGGATTGGCCATCCACGACAACAGAAATTCTCCGGTTGGAGAGGAAGTTTGCTGTCCAGGTACAGAGTTTTGGTGGTAGGCCATAGGCCGGAACTTTATTAAGCAGCGCTGCGTGCCAGACCTGGTCGAATGCTTTGGATATGTCTAGAGCGACAATCTGGGATTCACCGTGTAGTTCCATAGACTTGTTCCAAGAATGGGTCGGCAGTTGATCTGCGCTGACGGAATCCATACTGCCTGTCGTGGATTAGACTGTATTTTTCAAGAAATTTTAGTAATTCGGTGTTTATATACTTTTCCATCACTTTAGAGATGACTGAAAGGAGAGAGATAGGCCTGTAGTTGCTAGGAAGCGCTTTGGATCCTTCCTTGGGGACGAGTTGCACTCGAGCAGTTTTCCAGTTACTAGGTAATATACCTCTATTGTAAGATGTCTGAAACACACGAGTCATTTTTTGGAACAATTGCTGGAATCTCGTCAAGGCCAGAGGCTTAACTGGTATTAAGAGAAGAGAGCATCTTTCGTGCCTTTTTAGTTTTGAAAATGATATGCGTCATTTTATGAGCGACATTGGGGACTGTCGGTGGTTGAACATTTGGAGGTGGGTTGAGAGTAGAATTGCCGGCGAACAACGAAGCAAAAAGTTCAGCCTTGCCCAGGGCGGTAGAAACAATTTCATTCCCTGAGACAAGAGGTGGGAACGTGCTCTTGCAGAAATTATTCCCAATAGATTTAGCAAGAGTCCAGAAGGGTTTGCTGCCCTTGGAGCTTAAGAGGACTTTGTTTTTAATGTGGTTATTAAACGAGTTTTTTGCCTCAGAAAGAATGCGGACATAGCGGTTTCTTGGGTCGTTATATGCTTGACGGTTTTCTTGACTGGGATTGTTTAGAAGCGTTTTGTGAGCTTTGACCTTTTCAAGTCTGGCCTTGTCATAAGATTTAGAGAACCAGGGCTTTTGAGTGGCTGAAGAGGTTTTCTGTGTATGTGGAATAAAAAATTTCATGCCAGCTTAGATAATTTCGGTAACGTGTTGTGAGATATCAGAGTGGTCAGGATGAGAGAAGCAGACAGACGCCCATGGAAATGAGGAAAAGTAATCTTGCATTTCGTCCCAGTTTGCGGAGTTGCAGCGCCAAACGATACGTGGGTGTGATGACTGTGTGACCTCGGGTTGCATTGCGCAGGAAGCGGTGACCATACCATGGTCTGAGCGACTGAGGGGAGCGGTGACTGATACTTTATAGCATTCAGGATTTGTAGTAAGAAGGGGATCCAAGGGATTTGAGCTGTGTGTTGGGATGCGAGGAAAGTAAGTAGGTTGTTGAACCATATTGGCTAAAAAGTTGTTGACAGGAAAGGCCTCCGCTGCTCTCTCTTGTGGATCGGTTTTTGAAGATCCTAGCCATTCCTTATTATGGACATTGAAGTCACCCAGAATAGTAACCTCGGAGGAAGGATATTCAGAAATCAGTTGGTCGGTTTTTTCAGAAAGGTAGTCAAAGAGCTGGACAAAGTTGTTGTCAGAAGGTGACGGGTAAATGCAACAGATGAATTTAGTTGCAGCCCTGAGAGAGAGTTTTATCCATAGTATGTCTTTTCTTCCAGCTTCTAAATTGGGGAGTCTGGTGCAGGGTAGATTGCTACGGACGTATGCGCACACGCCTCCATGCAATCTAAAGGAAGTAAGGAGCTCATACCCCGGGAAATTGAGGTGATTAGTGGCTGTTTTGGCACTGATTTGGGTTTCGGTGAGGAAGAGGAGTTGGGGCCTGTTAGCCTGGAGGAAATGGTGGACGGAGTTTACGTTAGAATTTAGGCCACATATATTCGAAAAGGATATGTTAAATCTTGATGCTGGCGCCTCCTGTACACCCCTCTCCCGGAGATCCGAATGGAGGGGATTTTACCGTGGAGCCATCCTCTAGGAGTCCAGTAGCTAAGTGACTCGATCAATTAGGAGAACGACCAGCGCACGACCAGTCTAAGGGACCACACCCCCCAATGTTTGCAGATGATTTAAAAATTGTCACTTTTGGCTATATAGCTGCTGAAATGTCGCCCCTTGTCCGTAATTTGGAGTGCTGGTCTTCATGGTGCTATATAAATGATATTCATCTCAATATAAATAAGTGTTTTAGATTAAGTTTTCCTGTGGAGTTACCTCTCAGTTTACCACAGATTCCAATTATCTCATAGATGATATCCTTAAGGTGGGTTATTGATACTGTTCATGATCTGGGTGTCACGTTGGATTCACAGCTTAGGATATCACTTCACATTGATGCCGTTACTTCAAGAGCGGTAAGAATATGGGGCTTGATAACTAGAATCACTGATCTTTTTAGCAGTGTCCATATATTAACCATCCTATACTCATCAATTGTACAGTCTTTTATTTGACTATTGTTCAGTGATTTGGTCACCTCATTATGCTGTGCATATTGATCGAATTGAAGATATTCAGTGAAGATTTGTCAAAACTTTGTGTTATAGAAATTCCATGTGCTTTTATAATTATAGTTAGAGTGTATTGCTTTCTTATTTTGGTCTACATTTCTTTCATATTAGGCATATTCTCCGATTTATGTTTTTGTGTACAAAATCGTCAATGGACTTATAGGTAGCTGCAATCTCCTATCTCAATTCAAAGTAAGAGTTTGTCCACATACTGCTCGTAATCCTGGCCTGCTGGGTAGTGAATTCCACCGAACAAACTATGGCAAATACAGCCCTATGAGCAGATTAGTTACAAGTGGTAACAGCTGTTGTTTCGAGTTTGATATGTTTGGGATGTCATATAGCCAGTTTGGGTCAAATGTGCGTAGAGCTTTAAATCTATGAAGTATTGTATTATTGTTATTGTTTTTGCTTGTCTAAATTTGTAATTTACTTTGTATATTATGTAAAATGCCAAGTGCGTTAATAAAGCTTATTATATATTATAATATACTGAATGATGCAGCTTTCACATCACATGGTGTACTAATTTTTTAAATATTTTTAGCCAAGTGTAAAAACCACACATGCAATATTTGTGGTGAGGAATTTTCGACAAAAAATAGTTTAACGAGGCACCTAAGATCTCACGGCATTATAGATAAGAAGCATACTTGTGCAGAATGTGGTAAAAAGTATTGTTCGAAATATGAGTTAGAGGTAATACTATATGTTAGTTTGAATTAAATTCATGTTTAAATACTTTTCTTTTCATTGTTAGATACATTCCAGAAAGCATAGTGGTTCAAGGCCACATGTATGCCTTGTTTGCAGCAAATCATTTACAGATCCGAGGAGTTTAGAGAAACATAAAAAGATACATACAGGTATGTTGGTTTTTTAGTGAATTTTCATTAAGAAAATTCACTAAAAATTCGTAGATGGGCACCGTGCGTTTAATTTTTCTTTGAAAAAAAATGTAAAGAAAAATTTGAAAACACAATATATTTATGAAATATTGGAGTGATTCGAATGAAAATTTGCACATATATAGGAGACGTGATAATATACCTGTTTACCAAAATTCAAATTAAATGGCCCATGAGCAAAGAAGTTATTTGAAAATAAAGATGTTAAAGTAATAAACAGTCTAAGATATCACTTCGAATTACATGAGGCATTTCACACGGTGAATGTTTTCAAGCATGGTTAGACTGTGAATGTGCTATTCTGAGTACATAATTCAAAATCGACCAAGTCACCTGACCTTTAATAGTTGGCTGGTGTGGTATACTTGCAATACGGTAGGTGGTAGTGGAATTTTCCTTTACGTGACAGTAAAGGATTTTTTTCACGCCCGAGGAGGTACCACCCCTTACATCAAGGGGCCGGTGAAGTCCCAACGGACGTTTCCGGTTCTGGTGTATGAGTCGGTTTCCCTTATAAACAAAAATGATGATGGCTCCTCATTGTACAAAAGATTCCGGAAGTAAAATACTCCTCCATTCGGATCTCCGGTAGAGGGGTGTACAGGGGGCGCCAGTATCGTGATTTACAATATCCTTCTCGAATATATGAGGCCTAAACTCTAACCTGAACTCCGTCCACCATTTCCTCCAGGCTAATAGGCCTCAACTACTCTTCCTCACCGAAACTCAAATCAGTGCCAAAACAGCCACTAATCACCTTAATTTCCCGGGGTATGATCTCCTTACTTCTTTTAGATTGCATGGAGGCATGTGCGCGTACGTCCGTAGCAATCTACCCTGCACCAGACTCCCCAATTTAGAAGCTGGAAGAAAAGACATACTATGGATAAAACTCTCTCTCAGAGCTGCAACTAAGTTCATCTGTTGCGTTTACCGGTCACCTTCTGACAACAACTTTGTGCAGCTCTTTGACTACCTTTCTGAAAAAACCGACCATCTGATTTCTGAATATCCTTCCTCCGAGGTCACTATTCTTGGTGACTTCAATGTCCATAATAAGGAATGGCTAGGATCTTCAAAAACCGATCCACAAGGAAGAGCAACGGAGGCCTTTGCAGTCAGCAATTCTTTAGCCAATATGGTTCAGCAACCTACTTATTTTCCTCGCATCTCAACACACAGCTCAAATCCCTTGGATCTCCTTCTTACTACAAATCCTGACTGCTATAAGATATCAGTCACCGCCCCCCTGGGTCGCTCAGACCACATGGTCACTGCCGAGAGCCCAGCAATTGTTCTCAAAAAATGCGCACCAGAACTTGCTCCTGGTCCTGACTCGTCTGTTTCAAACATCTTACAATAGAGGCATATTCCCTAGTAACTGGAAAACTGCTCGAGTACAACCTGTCCCCAAGAAAGGATCGAAAGCGCTTCCTAGCAACTACAGGCCTATTTCTCTCCTTTCAGCCATCTCCAAAGTGATGGAAAAGTATGTTAACACCGAATTACTAAAATTTCTTGAAAAACACAGGCTAATTCACGACAGGCAGCATGGATTCTGTCAGCGCAGATCAACTGCCGACCTCCTTTCCTTTGTCACCCATTCTTGGAACAAGTCTATGGAACTACATGGCGAATCCCAGATTGTCGCTCTAGACATATCCAAAGCATTCAACCAGGTCTGGCACGCAGCACTGCTTAATAAACTACCGGCCTATGGCCTACCACCAAAACTCTGTATGTGGACAGCAAATTTCCTCTCCAACCGGAGCATTTCTGTTGTCGTGGATGGCCATTCCTCTAATCTGTATCCAATTAATGCAGGAGTTCCTCAAGGTTCAGCTTTAGCCCCTACTTTGTTTCTTCTCCACATCAATGACCTCCTCTCTAGCACATCCAACCCAGTTCACAGTTACGCGGACGACAGCACCCTCCACTCAAATATACAATATTCTAAGCCTGTCTCTTTAGCCTAATTAGATGAGGATCGCAGACTCATGGAGGGTTCTATCTCTGTGGATCTCCAAAAAAATATTAGACTGGAGAAGTAGAAATCTTGTACAATTCAACCCCACCAAATCATAGTCTTGCTTTCTTTCTCATAAGAGATACACCAGTCGTAGACCCATCACAATAAACAACCAAGTTATTCAAAGTAATGAGTCCTTTTCACTTGTTGGCATCTCTGTGGATCGAAATCTCAATTGGCACCAACATGTCACATCAATTGCAGAAGCGGCTGCTAAGAAATTAGGTTTCCTCTTCCGGGCTCGCAAATACTTTTCACCAGCTAATCTCTATACTTTATATACTTCACAAATAAGACCAAACCTCGAATACTGCTCCCACATCTGGGGTGCTGCTGCCGCTTCTACACTCGCTATCCTGGACTCCATTCAGAAGAGAGCTATACGTCTCATCGGTGACCCTACCCTCACCCAAAGGCTGCCATCGCTTGTCCACCGACGTGCCGTTGGTGACCTCTCTCTCTTTTATAGATATCTGCACGGGCACTGCTCAGAGGAGCTTTCTTCCATAGTTCCTCCACCTGCTGCCCCCAACAGATCTACCAGGGGAACAGAGCGAATGCACCCTTTTACTGTCCAGGTCACCAGACATCGAACATCTTGTTATGCCAGCTCTTTTGTCCCGAGGACTTCCAAGTTGTGGAATTCCTTGCCGGCACATGTTTTTCCTTCTCCCCCGAACCTCCAAACCTTCAAGTCCAGAATTAACAGGTTGCCTCTTTCCTCCTTGTCGACACCCACGGTACGATAGTATTTAGGCTGTAAGCCCTCATGGTGTGTTGTTGATATAAAAAAAAAGACAATGAAATATAAATGAGCCGGGTTGCCAGATATAATAAAATTTCATTTGATTCTTAAAATGTAAAACATATGGTCATAACACATATTTGTACTACTTATTGATGACAAATAAAAGTTCACAATAAATTAATCCATCCATTAAATGTCGTTTAATATTCATAAATGTTGAGTGACCAATTCCTCGCCTTATTTTCAAAAAATAATTACAATCTAACTTGTACAATATGACATCGTTGCATGCGATGACAGCGTTAACGTTAATAATCATTAACATCTAACATGGACATCTTATTTATATTCTTATTAAAACAGAAAACTTATTTTACATTTTTATTATTATTTAAATAGATAATGTGGGATGCTAAAATGATTATATGTTATAAATGGTAAGTAAAATATTGCTTAAATAACTTTCACTAATAACTAACCAAGGTATTTGTTTTTGTTATTTGCTTATAGCTTATGTTATAAACTTGAAGTTGAAACTGTATATTGTATAGTGATAATCTTCTTATCTTTAAGTTAGTGCTGTTTTGGAAAAACGCAATGCACCCGTTTTATAAAAGCGATAAAAGATACAAAGAAAGATGCTTGCTCAAACTATAAATTAAAATTCCTAAACATTATTTTTTTGTTATTAAGCAAAATAAAATTAAGTTACATATTAAGAAACAAATTTCGGGACACAGCAAGTGCGTTATAGTAGTGAATATTTATAAGAATTGTACACTGTTAGTAAGATATACTATTAAAACTAATTCTTTAAATTTAAATGGACCTTTGAGATCAGTTTTAGAGTCCTAGTTAGCGATTATTTGAAAAAAAATATGTTTTATATGGAGCTACTAAATTCAAATTTGGTCTTAGATATAATATGTAAATACTGCAAGTGCCTTTAAAAAAATTGTGTTACAAATTTCATTAAAGTGACAAACGTTTTTCAGAAAACAATTAATTATTTACAAAGGGAATGTACCTGTCAAATTATAAATATGACAGGCATTTTTCCTTATTAATTGTTTGGATGGTTTTGTTTTAGTCAACCCATCCAGTTTTTGCAAACAATAAACAACTAAAAAGGTTTTTTAAAACAAATTTGTAGTTATCCGCGAAGCTCAATATGTTAATTTTCTTTAATTCATTACCCTCGTGCGTTTACATAGGTGTTACTAAGGTTCAAGATTGAAGATTC
Source organism: Tillus elongatus (assembly GCA_964006375.1). Taxonomy (NCBI): domain Eukaryota; kingdom Metazoa; phylum Arthropoda; class Insecta; order Coleoptera; family Cleridae; genus Tillus; species Tillus elongatus. The sequence continues at coordinate 281,816,948 of OZ023262.1, forward strand.
TGGCTTAATGGGAAATTTATTGAGCTATCAGATTTGAAATATTTTTACGAAAATTTTCTACCATAACATAAAAAACCTTTTTTGTTGTTTATTGTTTGCAAAAACTGGATGGGTTGACTAAAACAAAACCATCCAAGCCATTAATATAGAAAAATACCTGCCATATTTATAATTCGACAGGTACATTCCCTTTGTAAATAATTATTTTTTTCTGAAAATCGTTTGTAACTTTAATGAAATTTGTAACACAATTTTTTTTAAAGGCACTTGCAGTACTTACATATTATATCTAAGACCAAATTTTAATTTAGTAGCTGCATATAAAATAATCGCTAACTGGGATTCTAAACCCGATCTCCAAGGTCCATTTAAATTTAAAGGATTAGTTTTAATAATATATCTTACTAATAGTGTACAATTCTTATGAACATTCACTACCATAACGTACTTGCTGCGTCTAGACTTTTTTAAATGATGGACTATCAAAAACCTTTGTAAAAACAACCCATTTTCCAATAATAATTAGTGAATGTTGATTTTAATTCGGTCTCTAGTGGGCTATGAAAATTCCCATTTAAGAAAAATGGATGCTGCAATTTGACTCAGAATAATAAATGTCATACAGGGTGACTCACGGTTGATGGAAGGTTAGATGTTTACGGAGAACGGGACGTAGTATTAATTTCAATGTTTGGTTTCTTGGGTATTTATCAAACTAAAATATTTTTATATTCAAAAGTAGCAACAACTTTGATATTTAAAATGAGACACCTTTTTTGCTTCGCCTTGCTTTCCGATTATTTTTGTATAATACTGGCCTCATAACTATCTCCAGCAGTTTTCGAGAAAGTAAGTGATTTCCTTATTTTTTTGTGAATTAAATGATTATTACTGCGGTATTTGGATTCATAGAAAGCTGATGTAGTTTACCTACAATACCTGTGTATTAGTTATGTCTAAGGGAATTCGTTCTCCAGTATACGGCATAGTTTAAAATTGGTTAATTTACCGATAGACACAATAATGGTGAAAAGAGCATTTTTTTAATGGAACGCCCTGTATATTATTAAATATCCTGAAAGACAATTAAAGTTTCTTTCAAATGATGTATCATGTTCCTATACCTAAATAGTCAGGTTTGCGAAATAAAAGCAAGTTTCTATAAATATCGTATTATTTTGTCATATTTTGTATTAAGTAGTATAAAAGTGCATTATGGAAGTGAATTTTCATTATAATGTTTTTAATAGCTGTTCATGCTCGTTGTTCTGTCACTTTTAAATTCAAATGTCGCGCGCTACACTGACATAGAGTAAGTGTTACTAATGGTTTCCGCCAGAAGACCAGAGAGGGGGAAGAAGAATGAGAGAAGGGAGAGACGCTTGCATCCCTCTGCCACTTGTTTTTGAGTCCTTGAAGAGGCAAGAGGTCTCGAGAAAGCGAATTGTTTTCAACCCCTTGAAGAGACACGAGGTCTCTAAATATCCATTTTGTTTGTAAGTCCTTTGGGAGACACGAGGTCCCTAGAGGTGTTGTGTGTGAATACAGAAAAACGAAGCTTATGTTCCTGCATTATTGGAGAATAAAGGTAGGTAACTTTGCTTATTGTCAGTGCCCTATTTGTTCTGTTTTTTTTTTGTTATTCATTATAAAATAAATACACGTGGTATTTACATTTGGCCCATCGACCGGATTTTTATAGTTGTTTTGTTTTGTTATTAGTTGATACAGTCCATTTTTTGAAGTAATTTTACTTGTTTCCTTTAGTCTAGTAAATTTGTAATTGTTTATTGCCGTGTTGAGTCATTTAATTTCAAGGTGACGTTATTGCTTGTATATAACTAGGTACATACTCGAATTGCATATTGTTGAAATCACGTTTGCATATTGTTTAAATCGCGTTTAGGAATTTTTTGCGTTGAACAATGGAGTTGATTCAGCTAAAAAATAAGCGCGAAAGCGTTTATAGACGAGTAGAAGCCATATTGCACGTGGCTCAACAGGTCAAAATAGACGCAGTAGTGGATTTAGATAGGTTGAATAGATTTGAGGTTCGTTTTGAGGCGTTGAATGAGTTGGTCAATCTATTTGATTCATTGCATTTGGACATCGTGTCGGTAGTTGATCGATCAGAGTTGGAGAGCGAGCATGAAATGCAGAACAAATTCGATGAACTGCAATACTCTATAAAAACTATCTATCGAGAACTGAGAGGTTATGCAAATAAAGCCGCTGAGAATCAAGCTCGATCCGTTTTTCACGGTAGTTCGAAATCGAGTCGAGCATCGAGTAAGTCGCGGTGTTCTGTCAAATCATCGAACGCTCGATCTCTCAGTGAAAAGGAAGTAACGAACGCAAACGCGATTATGTCAACTTCAAATTTAAACAGACATTTGAGGTTACCGAAAATCGAAATGCCAAAATTCGATGGAAATTGGAAAAACTGGCCAACCTTTTATGATCTGTTTAAAACAATGATTCATGAGAACGAATCATTGTCAGATATTGAAAAGTTCCAATATTTGAGTGCTTCGTTAGTGAAGGATGCAGCTGGCCTAATCAAGAATTTACCGCTAACGGGAAGCAATTATGGGATTGCATTCAAGTCTCTGGTCTCAAGGTATCACAATACCCGGGTTTTGTTGACCAATTATTGGCAGGGTATTGTACAGGCCCCCAAAGCAAATAGTGAATCTGCTTCTTCCCTACGAACGTTGTTGTCTGTATTCAGTGAAAATTTGGAAGCGTTGAAGCAGTTTGAACATGACATGTGGGATTTCACTAAATTCAACATGTTGCTGCAAAAGGTGGATATGAGTCTTAAGCAAAAATTTGAGCTTGAGTTTTGCGAATCGGACATTCCCAGTTTTAGTAGTTTATGTAGATTCTTGGAAAAGCAGTGTAAAGCAATGGAGACAACTGCCTTAACTTCCAATTATGTGACTAATAGAAGGCAGCATGTTTCAGCAACCACTGCTAGGCCCGCTTCGTCCTTTGTTACCAGCACAAAGCTTGTATGTGCTTATTGTAAGGAGGAGCACCCCATGCTCAAGTGTGATGGATTTCTATCTTTATCCTCTCATAAACGGTATACGTTCGCAAAAAAGAATAATCTTTGTTTTAACTGTTTATCAAACTCGCATGCCAGCAGGGAGTGCAAGTCATCAAGTTGTCGTGTATGTAATAAACACCATCATACATTATTGCACTTCCCAAAAGCACCGGCATCGGGAGATGAGAGTGACTCAAACAAGCCACCTGTGGAAGAGCCACAAGGTGCAGAGCAATTGCGTGTGTTGGCAAGTGTGGTAAAAAGGGAACAGTCCGTGTTACTGGCAACTATAATGCTATTAGTACGAGATAAAAATGGAAAGGTTAGGAGATGTCGAGCTCTCCTGGATTGTGCGAGTGAGGCTAATTTCATTTCGCAGCAGTGTGTTGAAAAATTGGGGCTCAACACCTCATCTCGTTCAGTGATGGTTCAAGGCTTGAACCAAATGAGCTCGCTTGCTAGCCAAGGCACTCTCAAATGTCGAGTAGAGTCCATTTATGAGCCAACAAAGTTAGAGTTGGACATGATTGTGATTCCGAACATTTGTTCCAAGATCCCTTCTGCTAAAATTGAGCAGTGCCACTGGCAACATATTCAGAACTTAGAGTTGGCAGATTCAGAGTTTGGTATACCAGGGGACATTGAAATTTTGTTGGGTACTGACGTTTATGCTCATGTGGTTAGACCTGGAATAAAGAGAGGGCCTCGAGGTGCACCAGTGGCCATCAATACTGTTTTTGGTTGGGTGCTTATGGGCAGTGTAGAACAGTCAAAGTCTCATTCTGTTGTGAATAGTTTATGCACGTTGGTCGACTTGGATCATACCTTGAAACAGTTTTGGAGCTTGGAACAGGTACCACAAGGTTTAGTTATGTCTCCGGAAGATAAAAAATGTGAGGAAATCTTCAAGAAGACTCAGCACCGAAATAGTGCTGGGAGATATATTTTAAATATGCCCTTTCGTGAGGGTACTCCGTGTTTGGGAGAATCTTTCAGTGTTGCATTGAGGCGGTTTTACTTCCTGGAAGCACGTCTTAGTAGGGATCCAGCGTTGCACAAGTCCTATTCGGAGTTTATCAGGGATTATTATGAGTCTGGCCATATGTCTCTGGTATCAGATGTAGCGGTGGAACCATCTGATGCATACTATATTCCCCATCATTGTGTGTTGCGTCCTCACAGCCTTTCGACCAAACTGCGGATGGTATTTGATGCTAGTTCCAAAAGTACGAATGGTGTATCTCTGAACGATACGTTGTTAGTGGGAGCGAAGTTGCAGACAGATATTGCCACTGTGTTGTTGAAATTTCGCTCAAACAAAATTGCATTTACTGCTGACATTCGGCAAATGTATCGACAAATTTTGGTTGTAGATAATCATAGGGATTATCAAAGAATTCTCTGGAGGTTCTCAAAGGGGGAACCTGTACAGAAATATCGCCTTAATACTGTCACATATGGGGTCTCCTCAAGCCCACACATGGCAATCCGAACAATGATGCAGCTTTGTGATGATGAGGAATCATCTTTTCCATTGGCAGCAAAGCTAGTTCGGTCCGATCTCTATGTGGATGATGTAGTCAGTGGAGTCGACTCATTGTCAGAGGCTTTTGAGTTGCAACGGCAATTGATTGGGTTGTTTGCTAAGGGGGGTTTTGAATTGAAGAAGTGGGCCAGCAATAATTCGAAACTGTTGTCCACAGTATCAGCTGATAGTCAGCAACCTCGATCGTTAGATTTAAATGATCCATCAGTGTTGAAAATTTTAGGATTGCAGTGGTGTCCCATAGGTGATACATTCTCTTTTAATGTTGAACCTATTGATCGTCCGTGCACAAAACGAAATCTTCTTTCGGAATTGGCAAGAATTTATGACCCCCTGGGTTTTTTGTCTCCTGTTACCCTGTTGGCAAAATATCTTATGCAGTGCTTGTGGGAGCAAAAAGTGGGATGGGATGATAAGCCCTCAAAGGATATTGTTGGTCAGTGGTCTCAGTATAAATCACAACTCAGTGCGCTAGCAGGTTTATCAATTCCCAGAGGCGTAAAACACGATAATATCATCAGTACAGAACTCCATGGGTTCTGTGATGCATCGGAGCGAGGGTATGCTGCAGTTGTTTACTTGAGACAAGTATCAGAGGAGGGTCAAGTTTGGATCAATTTTCTGTGTGCCAAGTCCAAGGTATCACCTTTAAAAAGAATATCGATTCCACGTCTCGAATTGTGTGGGTGTTTATTGTTGGCAAAGCTTCTGGAATTTGTGTGTCGGGTGTATGAAGGTCGTTTTGAGTTTAACTCTATGTATGCTTGGTCAGACTCTATGGTGGCACTTGCCTGGATAAAATCATCTTCCAATAGGTGGAAGACCTTTATTGGGAATCGAGTAGCAAGCATACAAGAGAAGATTCCTCCAGAGTCATGGCATCACGTAAGTGGACAAGAAAACCCAGCTGATTGTGCATCGAGAGGCATGTTACCTTCTGGGTTTTGTGAGCATCCACTATGGTGGGCGGGACCCGCCTGGCTAAAATTGGCAAGAGAAAATTGGCCCAAGTCGTTGCGTTTTGAGCCGCCAGAAGAGTGCCTGGCGGAGCAACGAACTCTCCCCGTACTAGTTACTTTGGCAAATGAGGAGTGGCTCAGTAAACTTTTGAATCGCTTTTCGCATCTACGGAAAATTCAGGGTGTTGTTGTATATTGTCAGCGGTTTGTGCGAAATTGTAGGGTGTCTCCATCTGACCGAACTACTGCATCTCTGACAGCCACCGAATTACAGGAGGCGCTTCATATGCTTATCAAATGTGCTCAAGGTGAAGTATTTCAAAGGGAAATAGCATCCTTGGTTAAAGGTGAGAGGTGTGCGAGGGCAATAAATAAGTTAGCCCCCTTTCTGGATACAGAGGGTATCCTCAGGGTGGGCGGTCGCCTTCGTCAAGCTGATGTTCCAGTTGAAGTGAAACACCCTATATTGTTGCCCCGCTCACATCGTCTCACCGAGTTAATCATTGCACACACACACCATGTCAATCTTCATCCTGGTCCTCGCACATTGCTTCATTTGCTTTCGCAACAGTTTTGGATTTTGTCCCCTCGGAGAGCTATTCATCATGTTTTGTCAAGGTGCTATCGTTGCTTTCGAGTGAATCCTACTCCCATGGCACCGATGATGTCTGATTTGCCAGTTGCCAGGGTTTCTCAGTTGAAGCCGTTTTCACACAGCGGAGTTGATTTTGCAGGTCCAGTTTTTGTGACACAGGGCAGATATCGAGGTGTCCGAAAGGTGAAAGCATATATTTGTTTGTTTGTGTGCATGGCAACGAAGGCCCTCCATTTGGAAGTAGTGTCTGATCTTTCAGCTGAAGCCTTCTTGGCAGCTCTTCGGAGGTTTGTGGCTCGCAGAGGAAAATGTGACAATTTGTATAGCGATAGAGGTACCAACTTCGTCGGCTCAAATAAGCAGCTCTTAAACTATGCAAAGGGGGCAGCAGATGCTTGTACCATTAAGTGGCATTTCAACCCCCCATCAGCTCCGCATTTTGGAGGTCTGTGGGAGGCAGGAGTGCGCTCAGTCAAGACTCATTTGCGAAGGGTGATCGGTTTGCAAATTCTGACCTTTGAGGAAATGTCCACGTTGCTTGCTCAAGTGGAATCAGTTTTGAATTCTCGACCATTGTGTAGTGCGAGTACTGATCCAAATGATCTGTTAGCCCTATCCCCAGGACATTTTCTTACAATGGAACCGTTAGGTGCTCCTCCTGATGCTGATTTGACTTTGTTAAGTATGAATCGCTTGTCACGCTGGCAGCTGGTGCAAAGGATCCACCAGGACTTTTGGCGCCGCTGGAAGAACGAATACCTGCATACACTGCAGCAGCATGGTAAGTGGGATACTGTGCAAACGTCCCCCCCGATCGGAGCTTTAGTTGTGATTAAAGATGAGACGTCGTCACCTCTTGTTTGGAAGCTCGGACGCATTATGCAACTATACCCAGGCCGTGATGGTATAGCTCGGGTAGCTCAAGTTCGCACTAGTAGTGGCACTTTTGATAGGCCTCTGACGAAGTTATGTCTGTTGCCATCGCAGTAATACGTCTGCCTTGAAATTTTTTTGTACAGTTAATTATAAATCCAATAGCTTCAGTTTTTTGTTTTTTGTGCTTATTGTAAATTTTTGTTTTGTTTGTTTATTTGAGAAACAATATAATTATGAAAATAAATCCTTATTTTGGTGGGCGGAATGTTCATGCTCGTTGTTCTGTCACTTTTAAATTCAAATGTCGCGCGCTACACTGACATAGAGTAAGTGTTACTAATGGTTTCCGCCAGAAGACCAGAGAGGGGGAAGAAGAATGAGAGAAGGGAGAGACGCTTGCATCCCTCTGCCACTTGTTTTTGAGTCCTTGAAGAGGCAAGAGGTCTCGAGAAAGCGAATTGTTTTCAACCCCTTGAAGAGACACGAGGTCTCTAAATATCCATTTTGTTTGTAAGTCCTTTGGGAGACACGAGGTCCCTAGAGGTGTTGTGTGTGAATACAGAAAAACGAAGCTTATGTTCCTGCATTATTGGAGAATAAAGGTAGGTAACTTTGCTTATTGTCAGTGCCCTATTTGTTCTGTTTTTTTTTTGTTATTCATTATAAAATAAATACACGTGGTATTTACAATAGCAAATATGTCTCTCTAATGCAAGCAGGCATCAATCTGGTTACAGGTATAACCTATATAGTATAAACAATCTACCCTATTTTATCAAAATAACTTATTGTTTGAAAATGTACATAAATTTTCCGAAAATAAACTTTAAATGTTTCCGACAAAACTCCTTTCCTAGGCAACAAACCTTGGATTCATAGCAAATTCAGTTATTGAAATTTGAGGCATTTAATGAAAATTCGTTACCAAAATGCACTTACTGTTGTAAAGACCACTCAGGGCTGGCAAAACCTCTGGACATATTTTCTGGATTGACGTCAGAGAATACTGCTGCAATAGGTGCTTCTGCAGGGCATGGTGTTGATGGGGCCCCCAAAACGATGGTGCTGCCCGAAACTACGGTGCTGATGGAGCTGCCCAAAACGGGATAGCTAAAAATAGTCACTCTATCGAAGTAAACTGTCACATTTGATGTTATCCATGTGTAATATGCTTTTAGAGGTATCCGCGTTAAGAAACAAAGTTAATTTGTATTCGTTCTTTCAATTATTAGTAATCACATTGTATGAGACAGAACTTCGGTGGTTCAAAGGTAAGAACGTGTGCCTCTGAACCGAAGGGTACTGGGTTCGATCCCAGGGTTCTCCTTTCACTCTTTCAGTACAAACTGTAACATTAACATCAACCGAGGTTCTGGCATTGTATTTGAGCAAGTTGCATGTCTGCACGTTCCGCCCTTCGGAGGGGGAGTAAAGTCGTCGGTCCCGTGTCTATGCGATGTTGGGCACGTTATAGATCACTACCCTCCTTACAGAAAGGCAGGGGTTCGGCAAAATTTCCAGGATAGTGAGGTGAAACTGCTCCCTGGCGTCGGTGATTGGCCATAGTCGCGGAAATAGGCCGACGTTAAAGAAACAAAACACACACACACAAACACATTGTATGAGAAGACCGCCACAAGCTATCACAAAACAAGAAAAGAAGCATCAAATAAAGCAATCACATTTAAAATAAGCAGTTATCATGAATTGTTACAAAGCAAAAACAGCACTTAAGATAGCAAAGTATTTGATTTGACTCACCTCACATGAGCGTACTGCCTTATTCTCTTAGCTAATTATTCTTAATATCGTTGTTTCTAAAATTTCGTTGAAAAGAGAGTGAGTTAAAGGCTACACGAGCTTATAAAGAATTCTGTTATCTGACAAACAAAAATGATGTATAGATTAGATACCGAAACCAGCTACCAACTGTCGCTTTCAAGACGTTCGTGAACAACGCCAGAGAATATGTGTGTTTCTAGGGACATGAATTTATGACGGCATATTAGAAATTTCATTCGAGTGGGAAAATAGTAAATTTCATTGACTAAGAAATTAATGTAATAATGTACCAATAAATGTTATAATGGAAATATGTAAGTTGTAAAACATGTAACACATTACAGTTTACAGAAATGAAGGACTTATGATTATCTATAATAATAATAATAATAATCTCTATTGGTCTTTTTGCTACAAAATCCAGTAGATAAGACATGTCAGGATTAGATAAAAATACCAGAAAATAAGAAAAACAAACACAGATATCACAGACAACAGACATCTTCCTCTACAAAAATAAAAACTATAATCTTAAAATGTCCAAAATTTCCAATCATCTAACAACAATCTTTTCATAAACCTAAAAGTTTTAAGTTTTTATATACTTGCTGAAGTTTTTGCTCAGTTTCTGGTAAAATAATTATTCACTTCAAACAATTAGTTAGCAGCTCTTATTAAACCAGGGATTTGATTTTATTGATGATCTTTTTATAATGGAGTGTAATCAATGTTTTCTTTTTCAGGGGAGAAAAAATATGAATGTGATATATGTAACAGGAAATTTATACATTCCTACACCTTAAGTGCACATAAAAGGGTCCATACGGGTGAAAAACCATATGTTTGTTCCAGTTGTGGGTATTCTTGTTCTACTGCCACCCAATTAAAACTACACACACGAGTGCATACTCAAGAAAAGCCATATCACTGCAGCTTATGTCCAAAGGTATAACAGTATAGGAAGTAACACTAAAAACTTTTATTAATTGATTCAGTACAAAAACATATTTAACAAATAAATAATACAGGAAATACAAGTAGAAAATTGAGTGTACACAAACTAAAAGATGCGTAGGAACTGAAAATGGTCCAAAAGTCTGGATGCAGCAAGTGCGCTATGGTAGCGAATTTGCATCAAAATATTTCAAATAATAATAACAAATAAACTTTATTTCCAGTAAACATTACAGTATGGAAAACCTCACTAAAAACAAAATAAAACAAAAAACAAAATACATATTGAAGTACACTGCTTTACAAAAATGCAATGCAAATTCATCCAAAATGTATACGAACAATGTATAATCCTGAAACCGGTGACGGGGCTGCTTATCAGCTCGCATATGAAGACAAAAGATCACAGATTTCGAGTTTTTTATTTGTTAATTTTTTTTCAAAAACTCCTACCAAACGTTACTATATTTCATACCATTTGTACTAATGATAATATTTTTACCGTTATTCTAATCTAATCTATTACATACAAAACATTAAAACTGTATAAAAAACTATATAATTCTTATATATAACTTATAATCATGCATGTAATGATCCAAAATTATCTGAACTGATGAATAGGTAATACCTAAATCATCTTCAGCACTTCAAATTAATGACTGGTGTAATGCATGAAAATATGCCGGGACATTAAGTTGTTTTCTTTAGGAGTTACGGGTTGATTCAAGCTTAATGAAATTGTCTTGGATTCGTATAAGTTTTCTTAGGTTCATTGGGTTTAAGTTCGGGTACATTTCATTAAACTTCCTACACGTCCTACTGATAATTTTATTGCACTATCCAAACAAATTGAATAAATTCATAAGAACTGAGTTAGAATAGTTTTCTTCCGTTGTTTTTTAAGGTACTTACACCTTGTATAGTTTAGTTCAGTTGTTTTTATTTATGTACTTGTAGGTACATTATATACATGAGGCACGTTAAATAAAAATACAACATTTGATAAGAATATAAAACAAAGTGCAAAATGACACAATAAAAACGCATATTAAAAACAGTGAAAAAACAAAAACGGTGCTAAAAAATCAATTGTTAAGTAAAGTACACGTAACAGTCTAGGACAATCACAGCCAGAAATATTGGCAAGTAAATTATCATCGTCGAGATGCTGGTAAGTGAGCCCTGAACTCATCGACTGTGTAAAAGAGTCCTCCAGAAGAAGACCTTCACATTTTTTTGACTCTTTGTGTTTCTACAGTTTTTCCACCCTCCAGTAGCATATTGTATATGTTTGCCCTAAGTAAGTGGACGTTTTTTATCCTTAGTATAAGCAATCTCCTGTTGGTCCTGGGATGAACTAAACGAATGGGCCTAAGGCAACTCCTGCCTGTCGTAAGAGGCGACTAATTGGGAGTCAAACCCTGACGGGGGCCTGGTGCAGGCGAGCCTGGAGGGAGGCGGATATATCTGGAGAGTAATATACACCCGGATTTTGTGGCCTCCACTGTGGGATTCGAAATTGACAATTGACATTGCTTCATCGATACTCGGGAGCAGGGTTCCAGATGATATCGCGTTGGGATAAGCGCTGGCGGGTGTCGGATGTCCAAACGACCCGGCGGGGGTTGCGATTCCTGGGCACTGGTATACACCCAAACTTTGAGGCCCCCCACTGTGTGCTTCGAAACTGACCTCATTTCGGTGATGTCTGGGAGCAGGACTCGGTGGGATTCACCTTAAGTCTAGCACTGGTGGGTGTTGGGTCTAAATGAACCCGGAGGAGAGCTGAGATATCTAGGGGTGGATTGCAGCTGGAGGTTGAGGCCTCTTCTGTGAGTTTCGAAACGGGCAAAGGACCTCGCTTGGGTGTTACTCGGGAGCGAGGTTCCAGATGATATCGCGTTGGGATAAGCGCTGGCGGGTGTCGGATGTCCAAACGACCCGGCGGGGGTTGCGATTCCTGGGCACTGGTAAACACCCAAACTTTGAGGCCCCCCACTGTGTGCTTCGAAACTGACCTCATTTCGGTGATGTCTGGGAGCAGGACTCGGTGGGATTCAATTTAGGTCTAGCACTGGTGGGTGTCGGGTCTAGATGAACCCGGAGGAGAGCTGAGATCTCAAGGGGTGAATTGCAGCTGGAGGTTGAGCCCTGTTTTGTGAGTTTCGAAACGGGCAAACGACCTCGCTTGGGTGCTGCTCGTGTACGGGACTTCATGATACTGCCTCACGTCAAACACAGACAAATGTCAGGTCCAGACAAACTCGGAGAGAGGTTATATCTCTGAGGTTACAGCTGGGCAAGCGACTTCACTCAGATGGTAATACACCTGTCAAACCAACTTTCACCCTCAAAGATATCGCCCCGTGCAGGGAGCTTGATTTTATGGTTGAAATTTAATCACGCACTGTCAGGTATCAGGTCTAAACGAACCTTTAGAAGACCTGAGATCTCAAACGAACCAACTTGGATGCTGCTCAAGAGCTGAACTTCATGATACTGCCTCGAGTCAAACACTGACGGATGTCGGAGCCAGATGAGCTCGGAGATAGTTTATCTCTCTTTGAGCTTCTAAACGGGCAAGCAACTTCACTCAGATGGCAGTACACCTGTCAAACCAACTTTCACCCTCAAAGATATCGCCCCGTGCAGGGAGCTTGATTTTATGGTTGAAATTTAGTCACACACTGTCAGGTATCAGGTCTAAACGAACCTTTAGAAGACCTGAGATCTCAAACGAACCAGCTTGGATGCTGCTCAAGAGTTGAACTTCATGATACCGCCTCGAGTCAAACACTGACGGATGTCGGATCCAGATGAGCTCGGAGATAGTTTATCTCTCTTTGAGCTTCTAAACGGGCAAGCAACTTCACTCAGATGGCAGTACACCTGTCAAACCAACTTTCACCCTCAAAGATATCGCCCCGTGCAGGGAGCTTGATTTTATGGTTGAAATTTAATCACACACTGTCAGGTATCAGGTCTAAACGAACCTTTAGAAGACCTGAGATCTCAAACGAACCAGCTTGGATGCTGCTCAAGAGTTGAACTTCATGATACCGCCTCGAGTCAAACACTGACGGATGTCGGATCCAGATGAGCTCGGAGATAGTTTATCTCTCTTTGAGCTTCTAAACGGGCAAGCAACTTCACTCAGATGGCAGTACACCTGTCAAACCAACTTTCACCCTCAAAGATATCGCCCCGTGCAGGGAGCTTGATTTTATGGTTGAAATTTAATCACACACTGTCAGGTATCAGGTCTAAACGAACCTTTAGAAGACCTGAGATCTCAAACGAACCTTTAGAAGACCTGAGATCTCAAACGAACCAGCTTGGATGCTGCTCAAGAGTTGAACTTCATGATACCGCCTCGAGTCAAACACTGACGGATGTCGGATCCAGATGAGCTCGGAGATAGTTTATCTCTCTTTGAGCTTCTAAACGGGCAAGCAACTTCACTCAGATGGCAGTACACCTATCAAACCAACTTTCACCCTACAAAAAGTCGACTTCCGCAGGGAGCTGAATTCGATGAGAGTGAAATTTAATCAATTAGACGTGAGCCACAATAGACTACGGTGGAAGAACTGGAATAGGCCACTCACATTGAATCTAATCTAATCTCTAGTATCAGCAAATTTGTTAACTGTTGAGGCGGATCCACATCAATAAATATTTATGTTGTACGTTGTATTTTGAAATTCCGCACAAACATTTGCGACGTAAGTTTGATTATGGTCATGTATTTTTCCTATGAAAATATTTATGCTATGTGTTGTACGGCCGTTACCCTGGTAGATCTGTTGGGGGCAGCAGGTGGAGGAACTATGGAAGAAGCTCCTCTGAGCAGTGCCTGTGCAGATATCTATAAAAGAGAGAGAGGTCACCAACGGCACGTCGGTGGGCAAGGGATGGCAGCCTTTGGGTGAGGGTAGGGTCACCAATGAGACGTATAGCTCTCTTCTGAATGGAGTCCAGGATAGCGAGTGTAAAAGCAGCAGCGGCACCCCAGATATGGGTGCAGTATTCGAGGTTTGGCCTTATTTGTGAAGTATATAAGGTATAAAGATTAGCTGGTGAAAAGTATTTGCGAGCCCGGAAGAGGAAACCTAATTTCTTAGCAGCCGCTTCTGCAATTGATGTGACATGTTGGTGCCAATTGAGATTTTGATCTACAGAAATACCAACAAGTGAAAAGGACTTATTACTTTGAATAACTTGGTTGTTCATTGTGAGGGGTCTAGGGCTGGTGTATCTCTTATGAGATAGAGAGCAAGACTGAGGTTTGGTGGAGTTGAATTGTACAAGATTGCTACTTCCCCAGTCTAATATTTGTTGGAGATCCACAGAGACAGAACCCTCCATCTGCGATCCTCATCTAATTGGGCTAAAGAGACAGGCTTAGAATATTGTATATTTGAGTGGAGGGTATTGTCATCCGCGTAACTGTGAACTGTGTGAAAACTGGAACCTGTGATGGGCACTAATAAGTTGGGTTGGATGTGCTAGAGAGGAGGTCATTAGTGTGGAGAAGAAACAAAGTAGGGGCTAAAGCTGAACTTTGAGGAACTCCTGCATCAATTGGATATAGTTTAGAGGAATGGCCATCCACGACAACAGAAATGCTCCGGTTGGAGAGGAAGTTTGCTGTCCAGGTACAGAGTTTTGGTGGTAGGCCATAGGTCGGAAGTTTATTAAGCAGTGCTGCGTGCCAGACCTGGTTGAATGCTTTGGATATGTCTAGAGCGACAATCTGAGATTCACCGTGTAGTTCCATAGACTTGTTCCAAGAATGGGTGACAAAGGAAAGGAGGTCGGCAGTTGATCTGCGCTGACGGAATCAATGACTGAAAGGAGAGAAATAGACCTGTAGTTTCTAGGAAGCGCTTTGGATATAAACACATAAAAATTGAAACTGATATAGGTTCTAGGGGTCTTAGTTCGCGCTCACTTAAAGAATTTTTTTTCAAAAGTCAGGATCTCTCTATTAGTGAATTTTTTCCAGAAAAATTCACTAAAAACGGCAGTTTTCTGGATTATGGGGTTCACCGTTTTTGGGAACAGGGATGAATTTATTGTTTTTAATTTGGTGAGAAATTGATGATCCGTTTATCATTTTACTAAAATAGGGTGCTATCTGTTGGTAACAATGCCCTACAACCTCTACCGGTATCTCGTCCAAACCTGTGGATAGTTTGTTTTTCAATGACAAAATGATTTTCTCCACGTCACCTTATAATACCGGATGAAAACAAAACGATTTGGTTCAAAAACTTGTTGTCATGCACAAGCGGAGTAAATTATTAGAGGATTTTTTCTTTAGGAGAACGGACACTTCTGTAGAAAGATGACTGGTGTAAAAGTAGTGAAAGATCAACGATCAAACAATTATTCATTGCACACTTAGAACCTAATGGAGATAACTGTTTCAACGAACTTTCACAAAAAGTCACTCATAAGTGACAAACTTGGCTAGTTAGGTATAGGTATGATATACAAAAATATATAGTAAATTTCAGTAGCTTTCCAAACTAGTATTAATATACAGGCTGTTCCTTTGATTTCAGGCATTTGCCAGTGGTACTGGTCTGGCGAATCACAAAATGACTCACACAGGTGAACGTAGGTTCATCTGCTCAGTGTGTGGCAAGGGTTCCCGGACATCAACTGACTTGAAGGCTCACTTAAGAACACATACTGGGGAAAGGCCATTTCAATGTAAAATACCTGACTGCAGAAAGAGCTACAAAACACACAGCCAGCTCAGTTCGCATATAAGGACACATACAGGTATATGCTCTTCCTGTTCTTTATTTAGTGTTGTATTAAAAACAAGTTTTTCATTCAATAATGCATTGAAAATCTTTTTTTAAGTTAACAGTACTAGAATTTGTCTTAAGCGGTCATGCTGTACCCTGTCGAATGCCTTCTCAAAATCAGCAAACAAGCATACACTTCCTGATTCATATCAATACATCTCTGGGACAAGACGTTTATTCCAAACAAAACTTCTCAAGTATTCATCTCTTTTCTAAATCCCACTTGAGTATCACCAATGTGATGTGGGGTGAGCCCGGAGAAAGCAACCGTCGTACCGTTTACAAGGAGGAGAAAGTGGGAGAGCCACAGAACTCTCACTCTATACGGTGGAAACATCTCAATGGCCCGGGAGGTAAAAAATCTTGGGGTCATATTGGACTATAAGCTAACCTGGAATGGTCACTTTAAAAAAATACTGCGTAAGGCAGTTATGACCCCAGCCGTCACTGGGCAGCTATATGGAAAAACGTGGGGACTAAGACCTAGTATGGCCCACTGGCTGTATACAAGGGTGGTCAGACCATCGTTAACGTACAGGGCACTGGCCTGGTGGCCTAAGGTGATACAATCCAGTGCCAAACAAAAACTAGGCAAGATCCAAAGGATGGCTTGCCTAGGCATCACAGGGGCCATGACTTCAACCCCAACAGCCACCATGGAGGTGTTGCTGGATCTGTCCCCCCTACACTTAGTTATCATGGGGGAGGCCAGGCTAGGACTATACAGACTAGCCTGTTTTGGTAGACTGAAGATTAACCCAGGCTTCAGCGGCCACTGCAAAATTCAGGAGACGGTGAAGGAGCCCATGCTTGAAATGATGTTAGACTTCGCGAGCCCGCGAATCTGCAGGGTAAACAATTTTACAGTGGAAATCCCCGGTCGCGGGGCATGGCGGGAGGAGACGACGGGCTTGCTAAGGGACACGCTTATCGTCACAGACGGATCAGGCGGGGACCGTGGGACGGGGGCTTGTGTTTATCCAGAAGGACCGAGGGTGGGTCATAGTATTTTCCTCAGAGCCCATGCAACAGTCTTTCAGGACGAAATGTACGCCATCTTGCACTGTGTGCGGGAGAACAAGGCGAGGGGCTACACCTCATAGCCACATACAGCTAGGCAGCCCTTAAGGCTCTGAGTAGCCCACCGGTAAACTCCAGGTTGGTAAGTGAGTGCCCAGCCGAGACGAGCGAGCTGGCTGCGCAGAATGAGGTCACCCTCATCTGGGTGCCGGGTCACTCGGGGGTCAAAGGCAATGAAGAAGCTGACAGTCTCGAAGAGAGGGTCAGAAGAACTATTTATGGGACTAGAACCGGTTCTGGGCGTGATAAAGAGCACTGCCAGCGGAGCCATTAAGTCAGAAACGAACACAAGGTGTCCTGGGCAGACTGTCCAGAGCTCAGACATGGGAAGTCAGTGATTGACGAACCCATTTCAAAGAGAGCTGTGGGGCTGCTAAATCTTAGCAGAGGACAGCTCAGAAACATAACAGGTCTTTTGACGGGACACATGTCCGTCAAGAAAGACCTGCATATTAAGAGATCAAGGTGGCCAAGCTACTGAACCTAATCGCCCTATTTAACGCTCTGGGTAGTTCTCATTGCGCCATTCACGAACTACTCATCCAAAAGGTGCCAGAGCACCATTCAGGTGTATCCCACTCATTGTGGATATCAACATTCACGTCATTGAGTATATCTACCATATTTTATTAATAAAATCGTGAAAATTGTCCCCGTTCAGACTAGCTGACAAGAAGTGAGGACCAAACAAGGGTTATCTATGGCGCCCAACCAAACGTTGACACTAAATTCTTGTTGAAATGATCTTGCCCGAATTTCGTGGAGATTTTCGTGTTCTCAAATCCGTAAATTATGTTAAATAACTACTCCTCTTCTAGTAAATGAAGCTTTATCAGTCCATAATATTTTCTGATGAAATTCGGAAGCCCTTTCTACTGAATGTAACAGCCACTGAGAGAAATTCAATTGTTTTTCAGCATCACCTTGGTGCAAATTTTGAACTGGTTTTACATGTAAAACTCTAAGTACGTCTGATTTTGACACCAGCAATTTCTGAGATGCTCTGCGAGAACTCTATTGTCAACAAATGCACTGGGATTAGATTTTCATTTAGGTGGAGGTTTACTTTCCATACATGTGTTCGATTTTTATTAAATTTTGTATACAGGCGTGTTTTACGGCAAAGATGAGGAAAATTACAACAAAAATGAGGACAGAAGCAAACTTTTGGAGTTAGTTGAATTTTTTGCTAAGAAAAGTACTCACTTTGGCGTCATGTTTTGGAGCATATCTCGCTCTACATGACCGATACAAATATACTCATGTAATGCTTTAGTACCTTATTTCACTGAATATATTAACTTCTCACGGTTTTTACGTTTTGTTTTTGAAATATTGTATTAGTAAATAACTTTTGCTTCTTGCAATGTCAAAATGTTTGTTTAAAAATAAGTTGACTCGTGAAATAGAGGAGGCAAAAAAGAGAAACAATACCAACTATATTTTGGACTCAAAGAACAAAGCAAAAACAACCTGGAAACTTATCAACAAATTGACTGGGAGGCAGCACGGGGTAGATAAACAGTTTGATCTGGGGAATTTTGCAGACGGGAAAGATTATGTGAACACATTGACATCGTTGAATAGTAAATTGGTGAATATGTGTCCAAAATATACTGCGCCAGAAAGGAGCCTGGACTCTAGGAGTCCTAGTGCACTGGGCAACACCATGTTTTTAAAACCCACCGAACACTTTGGCGGTTGGTTTTGATGAGATCCCGGTATAATTGTAAAAGTATTGTGCACTGACCCTAGCTGACCCATTATCAGAGTTAATTAATAAAATGTTTGAACAGGGTATTTATCCAACCAATTTAAAGAAGGCAGTTGTGATTGTGTTACACAAGAGTGCTGCGATGACGGAACTGCTTAATTATCGACCTATCTCTATAAATCCAAACATCTCTAAGGTTATAGAATAAATAATTGCTACAAGGATGCTTGATTTTTTTGAGAAAAATTACATTATAAATCAATATCAAAATGCTTACTTAAGGGAGAGATCGACAGTGAGGTCGATTTACCAACTGATTGAGGAAGTTATGGATGGAATTAATAAGGGGGAGAAGGTTTTGGGGGTTTTTATGGACCTGTCCAGAGCGTTTGACAGCGTGGAGCATGAAATACTGTTGGGGAAGTTGGAAGCCTTAGGTTTTCATGGGCTAACACAAGATTTTCTAAGATGCTACTTGAGTGAAAGAAGGCAATCTTTGTCGGCTGTTGACAACAACATGCAAAAGAATATATTCCACATGGGAGAGCATTGACAGAGGGGTGCCACAGGGATCCGTTTTGGGGCCTTTCTTGTTTCTCGTCTATGTGAATGAGGTACTGAGTCTAACACCACATAGAACGATCTTGTTCGCTGATGACACCTCATTTGTAGTAAGAGACCTGAAAAGTGTAAGAGAAAAGATAGTTAGTGTTTTAGATGATTTTAATAGATGGTTTGGTGAAAACGGTTTGCTTTTAAACGTAAATAAAACAGGCCTCGTTGATTTCAATAGAGTACATGACACACACCTCTCTGTTAATGATCTGCAAATGAATTTTAGTGAGAGCATAGTGTTCTTGGGAGTGAAGCTGGACAGTGACCTGAGTTGGAGAGCTCATGTAGAAATGGTGGCTGCGAAGGTGACAGGTTACGTGTATGCGCTAGAACAATCTCATCTTCGGTGGATGTGTCCGCTTACCATGCTTTGGTGGAGTCCAGAATTAGATATGAAGTAATCTTCTGGGGCAATTCAGTAGAGGCAAATAGAATTTTTGTGTTCCAGAAGGCGTGTATACGAGCTATTTTTAATTAAAAGGGTAGAGAAAATTGCAAGGGGGTGTTTAAAAGTAATTGTATACTTACCTTTGCTTCTCTGTATGTGCTTGAATGTTTGTGTTTTGTGAAAAAATATTATGAGTTTTTTGTAGGTAGCGAATTAATTCATTCACACAACACAAGGGGCACTGAAAGACCTTACCTTTGTCAGCCACAAACACAAAAAAGTGTAAAAAATCAATTGATAGTGTTTTACAATCATTTACCTCATGGTCTGAAAGATCTGAGTGAAAATATATTCAAATTACAAATGAAATCAATTTTAATTGAAAAAGAATTGTATAGCATAGACGAATTTTACGGAATTGATTTTTAGGGAGTATAATTGTAAAGTACAGGTTGTGTTTTGACTTTTGGCTGATAATTTTGTACATTGCCTGTGAGCTTTGCCTCCTGTATCTTGTTTTTTATAGACTTGGCATATATATATATATATATATATATATATATATATATATATATATATATATATATATATATATAGTTTATTTGTTGTTTATATGCTGTTTGTGTGCGTGTGTGTAGGGTGGTGCATTTTATGTATATTTTCACTGTGCTCAATTGTCTACTTTTAAGTGACTATTAATACTTGTTATTTTGACTTGTTTGCCCTTTATAGGGTCATGTTTTATATTATTCTGACTGTATATTTTTTCTGTTATATTTGTTGACGTATCCAATAACATCTGTTATAAGTGGATTAATAAATATTATTATTATTATTATTATGACATGAAGCTGGTTTTATATGTCAAATGTCAACGTCAACTTAGGGTCGATTTTTTATGAAAAGGAGGGTAATTTACTAATTTACAGAGACACATAAACAGTGTAAGGTGGGCAGTGCACTAACTATATGAAAATGAATTATAATAGAGGAATACACTCTTTTAGGTTGATATAAAATGGACGATCCTCGAAAATGTGTAAAATATGACAAAAACATGTAGCAAAAGTGAGGACAGCTTATGTTTTTCTTACCAGAAAATCCGAATAACTCTAAAAGATTGCTTCTGCCCCATTTTTGTTGTGATTTTTGTCATCTATACCCTAAGACACATCTGTATACGAAATTTCATAAAAATCGAACACATGTACGAAAAGTAAACCTTTACCTTCATTTATTCTAATTCCCCCATTTTTATTTCTCTCACCCGCATGATTTATCAAACCACATAAGCTAAATTTGCAATATTCAACAATAAAAACTTGCCTTGATGAAGTGTTTCTGTTTAGAAAATGCCTACGATATTCCTCCACAGCTGCTTGAGCACTACCATCACAAAATGCATATCCACATATTCAATGTTTGTGAATGCTCTTAGCATAATTATGAAACTAACAATAGCAGAAAATAACTTGTATAAACAACCATAACATGGAATCAACTGACAAGACAGAATTTTTAGAATGGTAAGATTTGAAAGAACCCCACTGGAACAAAAGTAAACTACAACATCACAGAACGCAACGATAGGAAACGTAATAGAATGCAATGAATTCTAATGAAAAAAGTTCCTGTAAAACTCTAAAGACTAAAGACTTTTCACTCTTATATTGACTGCAGATCACAAAAAATTAAATCATTGGCTAACTTCTTTTGTCGCAAAAGGGGAAATCACACCCTCGTGGTTACGCCACTGCTTGAAGTAGATAAATGAAAAAAATCTTAAGACGCAACCAGTGCGTTATGGTAGCGAATTTTCTTTAAAATATTTTTAATAGCAAATGTTTTTCTTTGATGAAAGCAGGCATCAAGCTTGGTTGCCTATATAGTAGAAACAATGTACCATATTTCATCGAAATAAATTTATTGTTTGAAAATATATAAACATTTTTCAAAAGTCTAGATGCAGCAAATGTGTTATGGAAGTGAATTTCCATAAAAATGTTTTTAATAACAAATGCGAGCAGGCATCAATCTGATTACTGGTATAGTCTATATATAGTAGAAACAATGTACTATATTTTATCAAAATTACTTATGGTTTGAAAATATACAAAAAATTTCCGAAAATAAACTTAAATGTTTGTTTTCTAACCAACAAAGCTTACGTTAATAGCAAATTGAGTTATTGAAATTTGAAGGATTTAATGAAAATTCGGTAAATTTGTAGATTAGCTCCCGAACGCTTTTCAACAAATTGTTTTCAGAAACATTACTAGGACCCCACCTGGATGCATAAACCACAAGAAAAATTTCGTGTTCACACCCCCCAAGGAAGGTACGGGACTGAGAGTGAATAGGGGTGCTGTGCGTGGTAGGCAGGGTTTAAGGGGGATATGGCTTCAAGATGTGAAAAAGACAGCTTTCAAGCCCGCTTTATTCGAATTTTCTGCTCATATTTCCTTTTTACTACCTACTCCGCTCAGCACACCTACTCACTCCTGGTCCCGTAACTTCCTTGGGGGGTGTGAACAAGAATTTTTTCTTGGGGTTTGTGAGAAAGCGTTCGGGAGCTAAACTGCAAATTTACCGAAAATTCGCTACCAAAACGCACTTACTGCGTCCAGGTTTTTTTTCTTACAAACGCATCATATTTCGATAAAAAAATGCAAAAATGCATTAACGAATTTGTTCTACGAAAATTAGCTAAAAAAAAGTATAGACCGTTAAACCATAAACTTCACTAAACCTACAGCAAAAGCATCAACTTAACTAAACCGACAGCCAAAGCATCAGAGAAAGGGTCTACTTGAAATGAATTTTCTGTAAACATTTTAGTAAAATGAAGGGCAATGACGATTGAATCTGAAACTTAAGGGTTTGCAGAACGCTCTTCTTGCAACATTTTCTTTTCAAAATCCGTATTTATTTCACATTCTTTGCCTAAACATTGCCAATTTTGACGTTTAAAATTGCGAGTTTGACGTTTTGAGGAAAACTCCAAAATTTGTTTCTTTAATTGCTCATAACTTCTTTGTCTTTAAAGCTAGAAACCTAAATTTTGGTACAGAGTTCTTTATAATACAAACGCGCGTACCAAATTTGGTTGCCCTTGCTTTGTTATTCCCGGAGATATGAATTTTTTTAGAAAGAAAACACAAAATTTTCTGGGAAAACCTGGTCCGATTTTTCTGGCTAACGAACTTATCCAAGCCACTTGCAAAAGGAAGGTACTTACTAAATTTGATCAAGATTGGTCCATTATTTTTTGAGTTATCGGTCGGATATATATATATATATATATATATATATATATATATATATATATATATATATATATATATATATATATATATATATATATATATATATATATATATATATATATATAACGTATAAATATTGACATTTGTCAAACTAAAGTAATTTTTATCTCCTACAAATTTAAAAATTATTCTGAAAATATGGGTTGCTTAGAAAGAATAGCAGTTAGAAAGACATTATGGAATAGCAGAGATTTATGGTAAATGAAGGTGATGTTTGAAGTGTTAGAAGGTGCAAAATAGAAGAGAAAAAAGAATTTAAGTTTGATACGTCAAAATATGAAGTTTATTGAATTTGGTGTGCGACTGCCAAACTATTTAGGTTTCAACCTTCTAAATTATGTTATATGATACACCACAAGTCGCATAAGACTTATTGTATTAACATAATGTATAATTTTTGCCAATAAACAACAATAATAATAATAATTTTATATATATATATATATATATATATATATATATATATATATATATATATATATATATATATATATATATATATATATATATATATATAAACACAGATCTCCTCATTAGCGTTTTTTTTTTTAATTCGCTAACAATGATCGAACATTTAACTTCTTTAGACAAAAGCTTTCACAAAATGTCATTACCATATTTTATTTAGTTCAGGAGATGTTGAATTTATACAAAGAAAAATATGAAACTTCAACACCCTGTATTTCTGAAATGGTTGATATTTCGATATAAGTTTATTAAGAAAACTCAAATTATTTTTACATTTTCTTTTGATTCTCAAAATGCTTTAGCATGTGACTCATCAGGGCTATAGTACGATGTTCGCTGCATTCTTTTGCATTGGCTTTCTTTGGAATTAGGACGAACGTGGACTGCAGCCAATCTTATGGTAATATTTCATTTTTATATATGTTGTTAAATAGCTCTAGTATGATTGTGATAGAATCTCTGTTCATCAATTTGAGCAGCTCCACAGGAATCTCATCATGTCCACTAGCCTTCCCATCTTTGGTCTGTTTGAATGCATATTCTATTTCTTCTATCATTATTTCAGGTCATGTGTCTTCTCTTCTGTGTATTCGTCTTGCTTCTCTCCTCTGTTCTTGTTCTCGAAAAGTTCTGTTATGTACTCTGTCCATCTGTCCTGTTTCTGTATCACATCTGTTGATTGTCCAGATTTGGTGGCATGTATTTAGGTAATTATAAGTTGAAGGCAATAAAAAATAAAAGACCGAGGTTGGACACTGTGGTTGTAAACTGAAACAAAAAGCAGAATCATCCAAAAAGTCACAAAAATAACAGAGTAATGCGTTAGTTCCGTATTTTGACAACAAAGTTGTCCCCATCAGTAGCTGTCGCTTAACTGTTTAGCCACATATACTGATGAAGACAACTTCGTTGGCGGAATACGTACCTAGCGCCTAACTCTCTCTTATTATTTTGTGTTTTTTTGGGGTGATTCTGCTTCTTGTTTCACTTGAAGGAAAAATAAACATTGTGTTTTTCTGACAAAATATTTTTACAGGTGAGAAAAATCATTACTGCCCTGTGTGTTCAAAAGCATTTGGGGATAGTACGCAACTGAAAAATCATATGAATACACATTCAGATATGAAAGCATATGCATGTAACATTTGTGGTATTGAATACAATACACCTAGTATGTTCTGTACCCATATTAGTGATAATGTAAAATATTATTGTGAATCTGTAACTTAATAAATTAATAAAAGAACATTTTGTTGTTGTTTTTTCTTCATAATTTTTACCTGACAATCTATGTTCCACATTTAACCAAACATGTCAATTCCGAATCAAAACCACAATTCAATGAAGCTTATCAAAAATCAGTATTCGACGCAAAAATCCCAGCAGCGAGACTCACGTCGCCTTTGTCTCAGCAAGAAGCACGTGTAAGCAGACAGTCAGGTTAATAAACAAACTTAAAAAAAAAAATTAAACCAACTTCAAAATATGGACTAAAAAGCGAAAAATAACTGGATTCAGGTTTAATTCAAAAGACAGAAATGAATTTAAATGAAATATTATTATATGCGCTACCTACTTATCTGTTTGAAGGCGGTGCGAAGCCAATTTGATAGTAGGTAAATAGGCCAGGTCCACTCCCGCCACATCGCAAGTCTCTCCACACACACAATGGAATGTGTGAGTGTGGGTTGGTCTTTGATCATTAACAACATTTAGGTATTTCATTACAATTATAATCCATTATTAATTCAGCTGTTTCTAACGCTAAATATTAGTGTGTTTGGGGCTACCAACAAATTGGTCCATAATTGACTTTCAAACAAAAAAAAGATTTGTTTAAATTGGTCCACAATTGACTGAAATATTGGTGAATATACATTAAAAAATACGGTTGATTTTGAATTGAGGGTGTCAGACGGCGCATACTAAACGGCGCAGCCAAGATATGAAACAGAAACGTTAATACCGTATACAGTGTTGTCGGGTTGTACCTTTTTTCATTGAATAAGATGTAATAAATATTTTATACTTTTTAATATATTTTTGGCTGTATCAAATACATCTAAAAATAGGTCCAACAGCATCTACAAATAATGTAAAAAAACATAATATTGTTACATTTAAGTGTATATTTGTTAAATTTGTAGAGAACCATCCGAACGCTTTTTAGTGAATTTTCTTCGAAAAAATTCACTATTGGAGAGATTCCGACTTTTGAATTAAAAAAAAAAAATGAGCGTGAACTAGGACCCATAA
The DNA here is from genome assembly GCA_964006375.1 of Tillus elongatus. Lineage (NCBI taxonomy): Eukaryota > Metazoa > Arthropoda > Insecta > Coleoptera > Cleridae > Tillus > Tillus elongatus. Next base: position 281,842,384 of record OZ023262.1, read on the forward strand.
CCGTTTCAATTTTTATATGTATCACAGCGATAAGTCAAAAAATAATATGCCGATTTCGATCAAGTTTTGCATGTACCTTCCTTTTGTAAGTGACTTCGATAAGTTCGTTACCCAGGAAAATTGGAACCGGTATTCCGGGAAAATTTTGTTTTCTATCGAAAAAAATGTTCTCAAAAAATAAAACAGCTGTGGTAACCAAATTTGATAGGTAGGTTTGTGAGATAAAGAGTAGACTATAAACTAACATTTTTATTTCTATGTTACAAGCAAAAAGTTCAAAAAATATATATTTTGTGCCAGATTATTTCTATCAAAATTCACTACCATAACGCACTTGCTGCGTCAAGACTTTTAGGGAAAACTTTTCAGTAACATGCTTAGAAATCACAAGAAAAATAGGTTAATTTGCATGCTGATGACCTCCTTGACAGTTTGAGATGAAACGACTGCTGATACATAAAGTTTGGTATCTTACATGTATGCTGACAGTAATGTTAGCTTTTGTTCGCTTGCCTTTACCGAGTTATTGACATGTCAAGTTTTTAACACATTACATATTTTAAACCATTTCTCAGCAGCTGATAGATAAAGTTTTGTATCTCGCACGTACGCTGACACTATTTTTACCTTTTGTTCTCTTGCGTTTGCCGAGTTATTTACATGTAAAGTTTTTTACACATTACATACCTTAAACAATTTCTCAGATGTTGATACATAAAGTTTGGTATCTCGCACGTAGGCTGACAATATTCTTACCTTTTATTTTCTTGCGTTTGCCGAGTTATTTACATGTAAAGTTTTTTACACATTACATACCTTAAACAATTTTTCAGCTGTTGATTCATAAAGTTAGGTATCTCGCACGTACGCTGACACTATTCTTACCTTTTGTTCTCTTGCGTTTGCCGAGTTATTTACATGTAAAGTTTTTTACACATTACACACTTTAAACAATTTATCAGCTGCTGGTAGATAAAGTTTAGTATCTCACACGTACCCTGACACTATTCTCACCTATTGTTCTCTTGCCTTTGCCGAGTTATTTACATGTAAAGTTTTTAACAGCTTACATACTTTTTAAACAATTTCTCAGTACAGTTCTGTTCGGTGACACCCCTTCCCCTCCTAAACATTACATTTGACATACAATTCTCTTTGGCCTTGGGAATCCCTGAAATATTCTGGATACATGGACAATTGCCTTCTACTGCCAAGTTATCACTTCGCTTTTAGGAAGGGGTGTCACCGAACAGAACCGTACTGAGAAATTGTTTGAAAAGTATGTAACGTGTTAAAAAATGTACATGTAAATAACTTGGCAAACGCAGGAGAACAAAAGGTAAGAATAGTGTCAGCGTACGTGCGAGATGCCAAACTTTATCTACCAGCAACTGAGAAATTGTTTAAAGTATGTAATGTGTTAAACACTTTACATGTAGATAACTCGGCAAAGGCAAGAGAACAAAAGGTAAAAATAGTGTCAGCCTACGTGCGAGATACCAAACTTTATCTACCAGCAGCTGAGAAATTGTTTGAAAAGTATGTAACGTGTTAAAAACTTTACATGTAAATAACTCGGCAAACGCAAGAAAATAAAAGGTAAGAATATTGTCAGCCTACGTGCGAGATACCAAACTTTATGTATCAACATCTGAGAAATTGTTTAAGGTATGTAATGTGTAAAAAACTTTACATGTAAATAACTCGGCAAACGCAAGAGAACAAAAGGTAAAAATAGTGTCAGCGTACGTGCGAGATACAAAACTTTATCTATCAGCTGCTGAGAAATGGTTTAAAATATGTAATGTGTTAAAAACTTGACATGTCAATAACTCGGTAAAGGCAAGCGAACAAAAGCTAACATTACTGTCAGCATACATGTAAGATACCAAACTTTATGTATCAGCAGTCGTTTCATCTCAAACTGTCAAGGAGGTCATCAGCATGCAAATTAACCTATTTTTCTTGTGATTTGTGCATCCATTTGTGGGGGGGGGGGGGGGGGTATGTCCTAAGCATATTACCGAAAAGTTTTTTCTAAAAGTCCTGACGTGTGTGAATTTTTGTTTCTTTAACGTCGGCCTATTTCCGCGACTATGGCCAATCACCGACGCCAGGGAGCAGTTTCACCTCACTATCCTGGAAATTTTGCTGAACCCCTGCATTTCTGTAAGGAGGGTAGGGATCTTTATCGTGCCCAACATCGCATGGACACGGGACCGACGGCTTTACGCCCCCTCCGAAGGGTGGAAGGTGCAGACATTCAACTTGCTCAAATACAATGCCAGAACCTCGATTGATGTTAGCTTTACAGTTTGTACTGAAAAAGTGAAAGGAGTACCCTGGGATCGAACCCAGTACCTTTCGGTCCAGAGGCACATGTTCTTACCCCTAAACCACCAAGGTTCGTGAATTTTGATAGAAATAATCTGGCACAAAATATTTTTTTTTAACTTTTAGCTTGTAACAGAAATAAAAATGTTAGTTTATAGTCTACTTCTTATCTCACAAACCTACCTACCAAATTTGGTTGCCACAGCTGTTTTATTTTTTGAGAATTTTTTTTTCGATAGAAAACAAAATTTTCCCGGAATACCAGTTCCGATTTTCCTGGCTAACGAACTTATCCAAGTCACTTACAAAAGGGAAGGCACATGCCAAACTTTATCGAATTCGGCGTATTATTTTTTGTCTTATCGCTGTGATATATATATATATATATATATATATATATATATATATATATATATATATATATATATATATATATATATATATATATATATATATATATATATAAACTTATAAAAATTGAAACTGACCCCGGATGTGGGTTTTAGGGGTCCTAGTTCGCGCTCATTTAATATTTTGTTTATAAAACTCAAAAGTCGGGATTGCCCCAATAGTGGATTTTTTCGAAGAAAATTCACTAAAAAGCGTTCAGCTGGTTCTCTGCAAATGTAACCAGTAAACACTTAAATGTAACAATATTGTGTTTTTTTACATTTTTTGTAGATGCTGTTGGACCTATTTTTAGATTTATTTGATACAGGCAAAAATATATTAAAAAGTATAAAATATTTATTAGATCTTATTAAATGAAAGAACTACAACCCGACAACACTGTATACGGTATTAACGTTTCTGTTTCATATCTTGGCTGCGCATTTTAGGATGCGCCGTCTGACACCCTCAATTCAAAATCAACCAAAAATACATATAGAACATAGAAGCTCCTCCTTTTTAGTGAATTTTCATTAAGAAAAATTCAGTAATAGAGAGGTATCGATGGTAATATTTTTGGGAGATTTCTTCAAATGAGCGAATTAGGCCCGCTATCCAACCGATAACTCAAAAAATACTTCACCAATCCAAACCAAATTTAGCAATTCCCTTCATCATGAGTTCGTTGGACAATTTTGACGCTCAAATACTTTTAGAAAAAAATGCGTAAAACTGTTTTCAAACTCAATAACTTTTAAGTTACTAGAGTATGAAACTAAAACTTAGTGTTAAAAATTTTAATGAAAGTGATTCAATTTGTTTAAAGGCCATCTAGAACTACGTTTTATTATGTATAAATATTAAGCTTCCCATTCTTCACAGTATTTTAAAACCATCATCCTCTCCTGGTTTAATCTCACAATCAGTTAGCTATTTGTCATTTGTTATTTTTCCAACTGACAACAGGCGCGGAGTCGAATTCGAGGTTACCTTCTTATTATTCTTTGTTTACAGACGTCATAAACAAAGAAGATAACCCCGAAATCGACTCCGATAATCTGCTAATACCTTACAATAAGGTACTTATTGTTTACTTTTAGTTTTTAGTGAATTTTCATTAAGAAAATTCACTTAGAGAGGTACCGATGGTGAGACTTTCGGAAAATTTCTTCAAATGAGCACGAATTAGGGCCTCCCGAACCTATTTCCATGGTCAGTTAAAATGTTTATATATATATATATATATATATATATATATATATATATATATATATATATATATATATATATATATATATATATATATATATATATATATATATATATATGTATGTATGTATCCAACTGATAATTCAAAAGATACTTCACTGATTTGGACCAAATTAGGGAATTACCCTTATTTTGCTAATCGCTTGGATGAGTTCGTTCATCAAATCTTAGCGGCCAATTTTTCTTAGTAAAAAATTTAAAAATATTTTGTAAAACGCAATATCTCTCAAATTGTCTAAGTGATTGAAACGAATATTTACAACATAAAAGAACATAGACAGACGTGGTTGGGTACCAATTTTCTAGTCGTTTGATCAAAGGAAAATAAAGTTATTCGAAATTAATAATAAAATAATCCTCGACATCCCTTCAGATTCTGTAATGCAATATCTACAATGTTGGATAAAGACAGATGACGTTATATGTATTGCTATGCTATTCAAATAAATCGTAGATGAAAATCTAAACAATGTAGGTTGTCGCAGCCTGGACAACGTTGTGAGAGAGAGGCCCTATCGGTGCCGGACCAGGTAATATGTTGTCAGAGCTCTTTCTCTCTCTTTCGGGACGCAGCAAGTGCGTTATAGTAGTGAATTTGAATAAGAATTGTACACTATTAGTAAGATATATTATTAAAACTAATTCTTTAAATTTAAATGGGCTTTGAACATCGGTTTTAGAGTCCCAGTTAGCGATTATCTGAAAAAAATTATATTTTATATGGAGCTAGAAAATTAAAATTTGATCTTAGATATATGTAAGTACTCAAGTGCCTTTAAAAAAATTGTGTTAAAATTTCATTAAAGTTACAAAAGTTTTTCAGAAAAAAATAATTATTTACAAACGGAATGTACCTGTCAAATTATACACATGGCAGGTATTTTTCTTATGAATTACTTGGATGGTTTTGTTTTAGTCAACCCATTTAGTTTTTGCAAACAATAAACAACAAAAGTCTGGACGCAGCAAGTCCATTATGGCAATGGATTTTAATAAAAATGATTTTAATAGCAAATATGTGTTTTTTTTTAAAGCAGGCTTTAAATTTGGTTACCATAATAACCAATATAGTAGAAACAAGGTTCCATGTTTAACCAAAATAACTTTGAAAATGTACAAAAATTGCCGAAAGTAAACTTAAAGTGTTCCCTAAAAAACTGGTCTCTTGGTCAACCTTATAGGTTAATAGCAAATTGAGCTATTCAAATTTGAATCATTTAAAGAAGATTCTCTACCATAATGCACTTGTATATTATTCATAAAAAGCTCTTCGACGAAACTTCCGAAAAAAAATGTTGCATGAAAATTTACAAACATTTTTTTTCACGAAAATTCGAAAACATCTTTTTTTACAATATCTTATTAAACATTTATTAGTTACGTGGGGACTAAGACCTAATATGCCCCACTGGCTGTACACAAGGGTGGTCAGACCATCGCTAACATACGCAGCACTGGTTTGGTGGCCTAAGGTGGCCCAATCCAGTGTCAAACAAAAACTAGGCAAGATCCAAAAGATGGCTTGCCTGGGGATCACATGGGCCATGTATTCAACGCCAACAGCCGCCATGGAGATCTTGCTGGATCTGACCCCACCGGTTCTGGGCGTGACAAAGAGCAATGCCAGGGAGCCATTAAGTCCTGGGTCATAAACCAACAGAAGGTGTACTGGGCAGATACTGTCCTCAGAGTCAGACATGGGAAGTCAATAATTGACGAACCCAGTTCAAAGAGAGCTGTGGAGCTGCTAAACCTTAGCAGAGGACAGCTCAGGAACATAACAGGTCTCTTGACGGGACATATGGCCGTCAAGAAACACCTGCATAAAATGGGGCGTTTCGAGGGGGACACATGCACAATAAGCCAAAGGCTGCAGTGTGCAGAGCCTGAGGTAGAAATAACCTTAAATACAGACACATACACCTTAGAGACATGGACAGATGGAAAGACAATCCAACAATGGCAAAATCTGCGAGGACAAGCACACTCTGAGGCCTACATGAATGACGTTTCAGAGTTGAGGAGAAAAAAAATCTTCTAGAGTTAAACAGGCGACAACTGACAACTAAGCCGCGGACGAGCCCTGAGGGAAAAAATATTTATTATTGATCACCAAAATTTCACAAAGATTTTACAAAAAAATTATTTCTACAGAAACACAAAAAAAATCTGTAAAAACTGTCTAGTAGTAGCAGTAGTAGTAGCAATATTAGTAGCAGTAACAGTATTTTTTGTGCAGCGCATCTGCTGAATAAGCTAGTGACTCCCCTGAACTGCTCTATTACACACTGGTACTATCATTGCGACTGTAAGGCTGCGTCTTTTCTTCTTCTTCCACTTTTTTCCTACTTCCCCCATCCACCTTGAGCGATTAGGGGCTCGGGCAATCCAGTTGGTTGTTTCCTTCGCTTCGCCGGTTCTTCTGTCTTTCTTTTATGGTCATGGCTTAAAGACTGGGGGTATGTCAGAATCAGGGATGAACAGAGAGCGTTTTAGTGTTTCGAATGCTCTTTGGCAATCATTGGTCCAAGCAATGTGATACTTTTTCGACATTCTTCATATGATCTTCGAACGACTTTCATACGATAATGACGTCATTTAGGTACCTGTGGCAGGTCTTCCAATGTAGACCTCTTAGAACAGTCTCTATTTAACGCTTAAACGTGGCTGGAGCATTACACAACCCAAACGGCGTGCTGTTGAACTGCGACAGCTCACTACCAATGGTAAACACAGTCTTTTCTTTGCCTTTGGGTTCAATCTTCACTTGCACAGTAGCCACTTTTCAAATCAAATGTTAAAAACGATCTTGTGCCTGCCAGTGTATCGTCAATTATGGGAAGCGAATAGCTGTCTTTCTTAGCGACATCATTCAACCGGCGATAATCTACACAAAACCTTGTGGAGCCATCTTTCTTTTTAACTAACACTACTGGGGATAGTTCTATAACTTGTGCCTGCTCCATCTCGCTTAGCATGATGTCAACTTTGTGCTCTTTTGCCAGTGGTACTCTTCTCGGTGGTTGCTTGATGGGTAGAGATGTCCCTGTATTAATACGATGGCGTACTAGGTCTGTTCCTCCAAAATCGTTCTTGCTGGTTATGAAAACGTGGCGATATTTTGACAGCAATTTAGCCACTGCTTGCTTCTGTAGTGGAGAAACATTTACACTAGCTTTTTCTAAGATGTCACGTAGATGTTCTGGAAGTGGTTTACCCGGGGTGGGCAAGGCTGGTTCTTCTTGGTCGTGGTAACCTCGTATGATGGTTACCGGTGAGAATGTTCCGATTTCAGAGCCTTTGGGAATCTTTTGATCAAAGCTTTGAGGTTGGCTATCCTAACAGCTGTCAGTTCTTTTACTTGAACGAGCGTTTTAGCGACTAGTATAGCTTTCTTGAAAATATCATTGTCTTCTGGTTCTATAATACCCACCACTTCTCCCGAAATGTGTCCAACTATTTTCACTGTGACAGTACTCTCACTCTGGGCTTTCACAATGACATCTTCTTTCCCTGTGACTTTCCGAGCTGCAAAGTTTTTGACAGTCAACTACTTCCTCATCACCGATATTCAACACAGCTAGGCCCAGTTTAATAGGGTCTGATATGGCGGCAACAATAACTTGCTGCTTAGTCTTCCAAACTCCAATTTGTAGCTTGACCTCAGTCTCACCAAATACACGAATCTGTTCGCCACAAGCTGCAGTCATTTTATAGACTTTTTTTGGCTCTCTTGCCCGCCATCTTGGTACTATATCACGACGGATAATCGTTTGAGATGCGCAGGTGTCTACAACCATTTGAGCCTTCTTGTTGCTAATGTATCCGACTACGACGAGCGTGTTGCCGGAATCGTTGACCAGTGAAATAGTTGTCGACTTCGGGGCACTGTGGTGGGCTGCCAGCTCTCGCGCCACAAAGCTAGCTGCATTTAGTTTTCCTGTACAATGATTGCTGATGACCTGACCTGACTTGTTATGTTTCTGAGCTCTCCTCTGCTAAGATTTAGTAGCTCCACAGCTCTCTTTGAACAGGGTTCGTCAATTATTGACTTCTCATGTATGACTCTGAGGACAGTCTGTCCAGTACACCTTGTGTTGGTTTCTGACCCAGGACTTAATGGCTCCCTGGCATTGCTCTTTGTCACGCCCAGAACCGGTTCTGGTCCGATAAATGGTTCTGCTGACCCTCTCTTCGCGAGACTCTCAGCTTCTTCATTGCATTTGACCCCCGAGTGACCCGGCGCCCAGATGAGGGTGACCTCATTCTGCCCAGCCAGGTCGCTAGTCTCGTCTCGGCACTCACCCACCAGCCAGGAATTTACCCGTGGGCTACTTAGGGCCTTAAGGGCTGCCTGGCTGTCTGTGGCTATGAGGATCCGTTTGTTGGTGTAGCCCCTCCTTTTGTTCTCCCGCATACAGTGCAGGATGGAGTACATTTCGGCCTGAAAGACCGTTGCATGGGCTCCGAGGAAATAATATGACTTACCCTCGGTAAGTGACGTTACTTCCCTCTCATTGAAAATACTGTCATGAAATGACGTGACATTTGACGGCAAGATCAATTAATAATATTGATTTTCATATTTATATTATTTATACTTTTGTATTTGAAATAATACTAATATCATTCTTAATTATTAATATAATAAAAACAGTTTTCTTCAGTTCAGGTGTTGACGGTGGTTATATTATTTGTTATGTTGTATTCAACCTTTTGACTTTTGTGGACCAAGTATACATTTGAATTTCTCCCACTCGGTATCCGTCTCTACCTAAAACTAAGTATAAAAGGTGATGTTTAGTAGTAAGCAGTTTAGAATTTTTCATCATCTGATGACGCTAACCTTGATCTTGTGTTGGTGAAACGATCGTGAGGTCTTTAAAAATATGTGTTATTGTGATTTGGGTTCTCCAAGCGTCCTTATTGTTAAGCTAGTTTCCGTAAAAAATATAATTTAGTGTAACATTACTGGAGCCAATTTTTGTACAAAAATTGAGGAATTTTTGTGAAAATAAATGTTTGCATATTTTCATGACAAAATTTTGTAATCTTTGTCAAAAAGCTCTATGTAAATAGCTTGAGAGGTTCGTTGGCGAGGGAAATCGGAGCAGTTTTTTCGGAACATTTTAAGTTTATTTCGGAAAATATGTGTACTTTTTCAAGCAATAAAGTTATTTTGAGGAAATATGGTACACTATTTCTACTATATAGGTACTTAACCACATTTGATGCAGTTCATTAAAAAAACATATTTGACAGTGAAAACATTTAAATGAAAATTAGTTACCATAACGCACTTGTTGCGTCCAGAATTTTATGTTTCATTGTAATTTGAATTTGTAATATTCTTTCGGAGTTGCATTCTTGAATAATTCAGAGCTACAATGTTAAGAGAGAGGTGGCAGATAGCTTTCTCTCCTTGTTTTCCTGAATCCTGATTGGGTTACTGCAAATCCCTCTGCTCTGCCCACAGCATAAGAAATAAACAATTCTGATGCTGTGCTGTGGCTGTGACTGTATGTTAAGTGAATTCTCCTGTGATTTAGATGTTATTGTTAGTAGTGACCACGTGACCACAACATGGTACTGGTACTGGTGTAGCCATAGACTTCTCTCTTATGTCAATGAGTGAACTGGTAGTGACACACTGCTCCTGTTTGTAAACAAAATAGGTATCAACAAATTTAAACTTGACGTGAAATCAGTGGCGCCTATAATAAACCACGTGAAAAGTTTATTGAGAATTGAGTTACAATAAGTGAAAAAAAATCTAGTAGTTAATACTACGATAATTTCTTTATTTTCTCATACAAATTATAGGTACGTATTATAAAATATACTGTCAGGTTACCTTTTATAGTTTAATTGTGAACGATATAAATAATATAATTTAAGTGTAATCTAAAAATCATGGATATATATGATATCTGTGAAACGTTGAGTTTATCTTTAATCAACCGCTGCTAAGTTTTTTGAAACAATAAGAATTTACAGGCTATCGTGATCGGCTAAAACTGATGATCCGTTGATTAAAACGACCAATCACTTAATTTTACCGCCAAACCCGCAGTTTCACAAACGCCAAATAATCAGTTTATAATCATACATGTTTTACCATTTTCAAAAATTTAAATAGTAGGTAGGTACCCTGATTGGCAATCTTCTATTAAATTTAACTGATAATAACCTTCCTTTATGCTATACCTACCGAATTATTATAATGTAATTATAATTATTTATTATGCGCTTGTGGTATGTCAGCCAAATACTACTAAGCATTTAATAATAACCATATACCTAGACATACCTATATACTCAAGTAAGAAACAAATTATAATAAAACCGCCTGGGTAATATAAAGCTTGTAGCTAATAATGTATATAAATTATGTCCGTATTTTGCCGCCACGTGAGCGAGTCAAAGCGTTCATTGAAATTCAATTGTAGAAGGCGTTGAAAAATTCTAACAATAAGCAAATATAATACACGACCCGTATGCCCGTATATATTCAAAGGCCCGTATGTCCCAGATTTACACATTTCCGTTGTTGGCAATAATAAAATTGAAAAGTAAATTTATACGTCAAAATGCAGCATAATAATAAACAATAATAATAATTAAAATGTTTTGTACTGTTTTTGTCACTCTGTAATTCGGAAAGGACGTATTCCCGACACATGTTTATATACGATTTCTTGGTTATTTCGACTTCCAGAATAAGCCCTTAAAATATTTCCCTTGCCTCACGAAACATCCTGTATATTACCTTAATATTTAATTTGAGTTAATTATTTTAATTCATTTAATTGATTTATTCATTCTGGAATAGGAAGTGGCAACGCTGTGTGAAGTGTGAAATTCAAACAGCTGAACGGAGGTTCGGAACACACCGAAATGTGCACATGCGTGCAATCTTTTATCAATCTTGAAGATTAACAGATTAACTGTAAATCTGTAATCTATGTATAATTTGTTTTCTCGGAAAGGCTGAACCGATCGGACTGCCTAGCGAACTCAATCAAGCCATTTACAAAAGGAAAGAGGATGGTACCTGCAAAATTATAAACATGTCATATATTTTTCCTTGTAAATCACGTCGATGATTAGCCAACCCAATAGTATTGGTTTCAAAAACCAATTTGTGGCTCCGAAGCCCATTATGTTATTTTTATAAAATTTAGTACCCATCCTATTTTTATAAAGAGGCTTTATACTATGTAGCAAGGTTAAAGATTAATGCGAAGAGTTATTATGATTTGAAATATTTTTATGAAAATTCCGTAATTCTTTACTTGAGCCCCTCCAAACTTCTAAGTCACAGCGCGTTAGAATTTCGTTATGCGCTGTTGCCATATCATAAAATTTAGCAAGTAAAACGGAAAATTTTAAAATATAGCTATATTGATATGTTATGGTAGGGAGTATGATATAATTTAGCAAGTGAAACGGAAAATTAAAAAATAAAGCTATATTGACGCAGCAAGTGCGTTACGGTAATGAATACGAAAACAATTAATACATGTGCGTTATGGTAGGGAGTATGACAATGTATAGCAAGTAAAACGAAAAATTTTAAAATATACATATATTGATGCAGCAAGTGGGTTACGGTAATGAATACGAAAAGAATTAATACATGTGCGTTATGGTAGGGAGTATGATATAATGTAGCAAGTAAAACGGAAAATTTTAAAACATACATTCTAAAAGATATTATTCGCCGTCACAATAAACTTAATTTCTGTATTTCCTTTGACAAAATACTTCATGAAAGGTACAGCCTATGTGTGCATCTGCGAAAGACCGAGCATTCGTGCCGAACGTTTTGATAAAAGTTGATGATTACAGCCCAACCTTTCTCCTGTGGTCGAGATAAGCGTCATTGTCTGTGACAGAGGAATCTCCTATAAGGCGGCCTGCTCGATTCGGAATAGAATCTAGGAGGAACGAGGTTGACTTTCGTACCTGTGCTAAAAGAAAATCAAGCTTCTTCGCTGTTGCTTCAGCTATATTGGAAACAGTTAAATGTCAGCAAAGATTCTCTGTAACAGTTAAAGTCAATGCAGAGGTCGTTGTATTTAGGAAACTCGTTTTGGGTCACATGAGGTTCTCCAAAAATACGCTTTTAGAAAAACCTGCGATAATCATTTCATTGACGCAACGATATTAATATTTCTTTTTTCAGTGAATTTTCTTAGGAAAAATTCACTAATGGGGATATCCCGCCCTTCGAATTTTGAAAATGTTTTCTCAGCGCGAACTAGGACCCCAAGAACCTATATCCGGGGCCACTGTCTATTATATATATATATATATATATATATATATATATATATATATATATATATATATATATATATATATATATATATATATATATATATATATATATATATATATATATATATATTGAAAATTTATTCACACCATACATTCACAAATTTATACATATCAAGTCTATTTACATATCAGCTAAGACATCTAAGTCTATTGACTTGTGTATGCCTTTTACACTTTTACAAGTTACACAATTTATGACGCTCAGAGCCATGCCTCTCTATTGCCGATGAGCAACTTGAAAACAATCACAGCCTCCACACCAATACTTAAACAAAACTAAGATCACACAAAACAGACTACCTTTATTTCTTAAAGCTCAACACTTCTACGACTATAAGCATCAGGTGAAATTCCAAGAAGAACAATACAAAAGTAAGCAGTTTCACGAAGCAAAATACACAGCACATCGATCGCGCGGCCGTATGATACAGACATGGAACATTACATCCCCACTTCCCCTCTGTGCCAAAGCATCTTCTGAAGTTATCGCAAAAATATTTACCACAGCACATTTATCACAGCACCGTTAGGTTTCCCCTCTACACCTCATCCTCAACCATTCACTCACAGAAACAAAAAGAAAAAAGAACAGGAAAACAAACAACGAACCATTCACTCTTACTCTCGTCCATATACCACCCCACATCCATGTCCTTGTATACCATACCATCACTCCCCAGGCACACTATCACACTCATATACAGCCACATACAGATCTTTACACACAAGCACTTAGCCATTCACTTACTCGCTTGCTCACTCACACATGCCCAATCATCCATTAACAATCGCCAGGAATGAATCTTTTCTCTGTATTAGGAAATCTTTAGCCTTTTTCTTGAACTTGTAATGTATCAGTCCCTTTAATTCTCCAGGTATTAAGTTATAAAACTTTGGGCCGTAGTACCACAAGGATCGCTGAGAAGCATTTTTGACTCTTAGTGGAACTGACAAGACATCATTTACACGAGTCCTCGTTGTATAACCATGTGTCATTCTTGCCTGTTTTGCACTGTGTACATGCATATATTTTAGTGCTTTTAGCACAAATAAGCTTCTCAGGTCCAATATTTTGTTGTCACAGTTGTACAGCAATTTAGTCGGGTATTGGACATCTTTCTTATATATGACCCTCAGTATGAAATTTTGTGTGATCTGCAGGGAGGAAAGAGCACTCTCATAACACACACCCCAGGACAATATGCCATACAAAAATATCGACTCAACCAATGCTCTATATAACACAAGTTGATTTTTTATCGTAAGTACACTCCTCAGTGAGTAGAATTTGCTGATTAAGTTTCTCATCCTTTTGTTAATGTAATCAATATGATCATGCCACTTGAGGTGCTGGTCAACAACAACACCAAGATACCTAATACTTTGTATTCTTTCAATGGGGTTAACACTCCCCACCACACTTAAATCTCCTAAGTCTGCAGGTAATGCCGCGTTGGTAGGAGAAAATGTCATATATTTCGTCTTACTTACATTTAAAGAGAGCAAGTTATCATCCAGAAGTAATTTCATAGTATTTATTCCTCTCTCAGCTTTCTCGATAACTTCAGTCCAACTTTCCCCTTCAAACAGCAATACAGTATCGTCAGCATATGCTATAGTCGAGCACTCTAGGTTTTTGTTCTCTAGTAGGTCATTAATATAGATGGAGAACAGAACTGGCCCCAACACAGAACCCTGTGGCACACCAGCCTCAACAGTCATTGGTTTTCCGACTGTTTTCCCCACTTTCACTGCTTGTGTACGTGTATGCAAGTAGCTCCGGAAGATCTCCAAAACCGTACCTCTCACTCCAATGTCTTCCAGTTTGTTTAACAATTTTGTATGTGATACGGTATCAAATGCCTTACGTATATCGAGGAATACTGCAACAGTCTTCCTACCCAAGTTAAACCTTTCCAACACTCCTGAAGTCAAAGCCAGCAAGGCATCTTCCGCTGACATGTTTTCCCTAAAACCATATTGATATCTAGAGATTAGGTTATGTTTATTTAAGTAAGATGCCAGTCTATTTTTCAAACATTTTTCGAACACCTTGGCAACACTGCTGACCAGACTAATTGGTCTATAGTTACCAAAATCCCGGGGGTTCCCTGACTTGTGGATGGGAATGACTATACTATCCTTAAATTGGGAAGGTACAATGCCCGTTTCAAAAATGCAGTTAATTAAATGCGCCAGGGGCTTAGATATGTATTTATGGCAGGTTTTTAATATTTCAGCTGTTATACCATCCCTACCTGGAGCGCTATGTAATCTCAACTTACCTATATTTTCAATAATTTCGTTTTCCCCAACGGGCTGTAAGAACAAGCTATCGCGAAATCTGTCCTTCGCATCGCTTCTAATGGCTACCCTATTTCCCACATTACCAGAGACATATTTCCCAATTGCAATAAAATGTCTGTTAAACGTGTCAGCTATCTCTACCTCATTCTTTATCTCCGAACCATCATCCGATATGAAGAACTCAGTCTCAATCCCTTTTCTAACCTTTCTTTTATTTATCGCTTCGTTGATGGAATTCCAAATTTTTCTGTAGTCACTACCTGCATCCTGAATCCTCTTTTGGTAGTAGTTATTTCGTACATTACGAATGAGATGCGTTAAATGATTCCTGTAGTTTGTATACACAGTTCTGTCAAGACTACTCCCTGTCCTTATCCACCTTCTCTTCAACTTGTCCCTCTGCTTCATAGATGCTATGAGTCCATTTGTTATCCAAGCCTTTCTTTTGGTGACCTCTTTACAAATGGTCTGTCTACAATGTTGCACGTGATCTTCCAACTTCTCGGCAAATGCATCCATCATACTCTGTGGGTCCTGAGCACCATAAACCGCCGACCATACTTCACCACTCACCCTCTCCGTCAGCCGCTCGAAGTTAATTATTTCAGTCATTCTATTTTTCGGACGCTTACAAAGTTTATGCCGCCCAAACTGTATGTTTAGCAAGATCGGATGGTGATCAGTAATACCACACGAATAATTTATTGACCTCATCTCAACACTTTCATCCCCACCCCTTACAAATATATGATCGATGCAGCTGGATGTAGTGTCGGTAACTCTAGTTGGGGAGGTAATACACGGGGCGAAACCATAGGATTGAAGTATGTTTATATAGGTTGTAGAAATGTCCCCATATACACTGGGAACACTCTCACCTATGTCGATGTTAAAGTCTCCCAAGATCAAGTCTATATCACCTTTTCGATTATTCTTTAAATGTGTATCCAGTTCTCGCAAAAACAGTTGGCAATCACTAGAAGGGGGTCTGTAAAAGCCATACAAATTTATGGTTTTATCCTTGACTTTCATGGTTGTCTTTACAAATGTAATTTCTGTTAGCTTAACCTTAGCCACTTCCACCGTCTTCACCTGATCGTTCAAATAGACAACCACCCCATCATTCTGATTAAACCCACCTTCGCTGTAATGCGCCTGAAACCCCTCTATTTCATACTGAGATATGTCACTCACATTCCACGTTTCAGTCAATACTATAGCCACAATGTTTGCTCCTGCAATACTATGCAAGAACAAGACTAACTCATCAAAATTTTTTCTCAAGCTTCTTATATTCAAGTGCATAAAGGTTACACCATAACTATCTGCCCCCAGGAGAGACAGACATTCTTCACTATCATTACATTTCATCTCAGCCACCCGATCGACGCCGTGCAGTATATTCATAATGTTGTCAAATTCTCCCATATTTTACCGTATCAATCAACGGAAAGTATATAAAAAAAAAATAACCTAGATCACAAGTGCTCAGCTGTGAATGCCCTCCAGATCAACACAACTCGGAACGATTTCACAAATACTCAATAAGCAAACAAAACTACCATATTAAGATAATTTATACACATATATATGAATCCCTTTTCAAAGTGATCCTTAAGCCTATACACAAAACAGAAACTACAAACTAACAAAAGAAAAAAAAACAAACAAAAAACAATCAAAAGCAGCACTAAATCTATGTCAACTATTCAGGTAATTTCCAGTACTTTATCAGTCATTCATACATCAGGCAATATACACTGATTTGCACAAAAAAGACACCATCCACAGTTTCTCCCACACAAGCGCAGAGCCAGTTGCAATTTTCGCAGCCGCTACTTCTGACCCGTCTTAGGCACCGGTGTTATCTGTCTCCTCTCAGCCTGTCTAGTGTTTGGTTTCCCGCTTGCACTTGTCACACCCGAACGATAAGTCTTCTTCCCTGTCTTATCACTTTCCTTCGCCACCCCCGGA
Organism: Tillus elongatus; assembly: GCA_964006375.1. NCBI lineage: Eukaryota > Metazoa > Arthropoda > Insecta > Coleoptera > Cleridae > Tillus > Tillus elongatus. The sequence goes on from OZ023262.1 coordinate 281,859,001, forward strand.
CTGTTCGGCTCCTGGTTCAAGACCACCTCAGACCTCACCAAGGTAGGTGTCGACGGCGCTTTGCTGGCCCTTTGTTCAGGTACAATATCATCCAGCGCTTCAGTCTCTGGCAAGTCCTCAAGGTCTTCTGCCCTAAACGTGTCACCATTCACACAAAGTTTCCCCGATTTAATATACGCGTTTTGCTGCTTACTACGAGCCAGCTTAAGATGTTTTCTCAGTATCTTTGCCTCCCTTTGCTCTTCCTCCGTCAGGTCCTGCGCCACAAATATTTTAGTTCCCTTTAACTTATATGATCTTGACAAGATGGATCTCTTTGTAATATAAGACAAGAACTCTACTATGATTGGCCTTTGTAATCCCCTGCCAATCATATATACATCACTCAAATCAGCCTCTGTTAAATGTATCTCAAAAGAGCGCTTTATAAATTCCAAGGTTTTCCCAATCAGATCCTCACCACCATCCACACGAAGTCCAAAAATCACGATGTTATTCTTCTTTAACCTCTTTTCCAACAAGTTTTGCTTTCTCTCTATCTTATCACACCTCACTTTAATGTCATGTATATCTTGTATCAATGTCTTCAGGGCCAATAGCAAATTGGTATTTTCCCTCTTTATCTCTCTCTTAATTTCCAATGTATGTAGTTCAATCAACTGTTTTATCCTTTTTTCCAAATCAGTATATTCGGCAGCTACAGACATATTATTTATAATCTTATCAGTTTATTCCTTCCCAGATATGAATTCCAAAATTTAAGGTAAAATATAGCCAAAATATATACTTCAAACTCAAATATTATCCAAATGATGTGGTAACTCAACTTACATGGCACGCAGAAACAACGCCCACAAAATTTGCTTCACAATCACTATACAAAGTACATTTATCTTCGACTCTAAACCAGAGTATTTAGATAAAAATGCAGACAGCCCGAATAACACGTCCACTCAATACAACTATAATACAACTGTATATATATATATATATATATATATATATATATATATATATATATATATATATATATATATATATATATATATATATATATATATATATATATATATATATATATATTTGTGCGTGTGTGTGTATGTATCACACCGATGTGTGTGTATCACACCGATAAAAAATAACGATCCGATGTTGATGAAATTTTCCTTTTCTAAATGACTTGGATACGCTCGTAAGCCAGGAAAATCAAATCAGGTTTTTCGGAAAAATTAAGGGTTTTCTTTCGAGACCAATTTTTTCAAAAATTAGAAAAGTTTGGTAACCAAATAACGCAGTTGCTGCGTCCAGACTTTTACTTGATAAATTATACCATACTCTCAAGCATAACAGTAACGCAATTGCTGCGTCAATATAGGTATAGGTATTTTAAAATTTTCCGTTTTACTTGCTACATTATGTCATACTCCCTACCATAACGCACATGTATTAATTGTATTCGTATTCATTACCGTAACGCACTTGCTGCGTCAATATAGGTCTATTTTTTAATTTTCCGTTTCACTTGCTAAATTATATCAGACTACCAACCATAATACACATGTCTTAATTCTATTCGTATTCATTACCGTAACGCACTTGCTGTGTCAATACACGTATATTTTTTAATTTTCCGTTTCACTTGCTAAATTATACCAGTCTACCTGCCATGACACACACCTCTTAATTGAATTCGTATTCATTACCGTAACGCACTTGCTGCGTCAATACACGTAAATATTTTAATTTTCCGTTTCTTTTGCTAAATTATAGCAGACTACCTGTCATAACACACATCCCTTAATTGTATTCGTATTCATTACCGCAACGCACTTGCTGCGTCAATATACGTATATTTTTTAATTTTTCGTTCCACTTGCTAAATTATATCAGACTCCCTACCATAATACACATGTCTTAATTGTATTCGCGTTCATTACCGTAACGCACTTTCCTCGTCAATATAGGTATATTTTTTAATTTTCCCTTTCACTTGCTAAATTATATCATACTCCCTAACATAACCGTATTCATTACAGTAACGCACTTGCTGCGTCAATACACGTAATTTTTTTATTTTCCGTTTCACTTGCTAAATTATAGCAGATTACCTGTCATAACACATCTCTTAATTGTATTCGTATTCATTACCGCAACGCACTTGCTGCGTCAATATACGTATATTTTTTAATTTTCCGTTCCACTTCTAAATTATATCGGACTCCCTACCATAACACACATGTCTTAATTGTATTCGCGTTCATTACCGTACGCACTTACTGCGTCAACATAGGTATTTTTTTTAATTTTCCCTTTCACTTGCTAAATTATATCATACTCCCTAACATAACCGTATTCATTACTGTAACGCACTTGCTGCGTCAATATAGGTATATTTTTTAATTTTCCGTTTCACTTGCTAAATTATAGCAGACTCCCCACCATAACACACATGTTTTAATTGTATTTTCGTTCATTACCGTAACGCAACGTAGTTGATGCCTGCATATTTTTTTCATGAATTCTTCGATCTTTTACAATGTTTCTACTATGAGAAGGATGTGGAAACAGCGCGTGAGTTCTAGCAACGAAATTCTAGTGCGCCAGGACTAGGGGCTCAAGTAAAGGATTACGGAAAATTCGTTACCAGAACGCACTTGGATCCATACTTTTTTCAACGCTTATTTATACTTACAATTTTTTTAATAACACTATTCGCTATCATAACTCCAAACTATTTGAAACTGACCAATAATAATGCGTATTGTTCACTGAGGCTGGCAAAACGTCTACTTATTCAGATAAGTACACTTGAAGAACCCAAATCACCACAACACATCTTTTTAAAGACCTGGCGATCATTTCACTAACAACGTTAGCGTCATCAGAGGAACAAAAATTCTAAGATTAGAAATTTTAATCCACTGATGACGCTAACCTTGTTAGGGAATCATCAATTCGTCAGGTCTTTAAAAATAAGTGTTGTGGTGATTTGGGTTCTCCAACTGTACTTATCAGTGCTCATCACAGGTTCCAATCTTCACTTACGACTACTTCAGATTAATCAATTTTCTGAAAGCATTCTAGCGAAATGAAATAAGGAAATAATTTAAACAAATTTATAACAACTTATCCAATACATTAATAGGTATATCACGCAATATTTTGTTTTCAAATAGATACTAAGGTTCTTCAAAAGCCGTATTTGTTTCAGAATCTTCGTTATAAAAAATCATTTAATCTAACATTATGTACCAACCACCTCTCAAAAAATAATCGACTGTTCCATTGCCGAAAACAGTATGTTTCAAATAAATTTTCTGCAAAGATTTTAATTAACTGTAGAAAAGTAACTGTTCAAAGAGATGTTTGACTTTCACACATTTGTCCTTTACAAACCTTATTGCTCTAGAATATTTGTTTAAAAGTCGCCAATCTTGACATTTAATTGTGAAATGAAATATTTGCTTCTTGCCTTGTGATCGGTCAATATATCTGCACAGACGGACTGTTTTAGAGCACTTACTCCATTATCGTTTTCATTGGTTATGAAAAGTCTGAATGCAGTAAGTGCGTTAATGGTAGCGAATTTATTTGAAACGCTTATTTTTCTATTAACGTGGGAACTTAAATTTTGGTAATATATGTGCTGCACAAGTTTCTATTAAGACCACACGTATAACAAATTTCATCAACACAGCTTTATGATTTTCGGAAATATATATTTTTTCGTAGAAAAACTTTATTTTTGTGTGAAAAATTGGCCCGATTGGGCAGTGATTAAGGAACTCGTTCAAGAAACTTACAAAATAAGCATACTTGTCAAGTTTTATTCAAATCGGTTAACTGTTTTTTAAGTTACTGCTCGGATATATATATATATATATATATATATATATATATATATATATATATATATATATATATATATATATATATATATATATATATATATCGTGCGCATTCTATTGCATTTCGTTTCAGGGAGTTTTAATAAGGCGGATGAAAAGCTAGATGAATTAATTAATTTTAACATGAAAAGTGAATAATATTATAAAAATGAAAAATGTGAAAGAAAATCAAATTAAATAAGGCTCAAAGTGCGTCTTCACTCACACTCACACCCAACCTTATTGCTCTCCTCACAGTTTCTCATTGCATTTTGAAGAATTTCGGGGCTTTTAAAGATGATTGCCTGTGAAACCTTTTCACGCAAACGATTCACACTATTGAGGTTCGTTCTGTAAAAATTATTTTTGATATACTTATGCCCACACAAAAAGTCCATTGGCGTGAGGTCTGAAGATCTAGGAGGCCACCTGACTGTACCCAGGAGCAATTTCTCCAGAAATGTGGCGATTTCATTTGTGAGGAAGCAAGGCATCGTTTTTCAGTTAGTGATCCGTCGGGCCAGTGACTTCCAATTATACCAAGCCAGACAAAGTGTAGGGTTTTCCCGAGCCTAACATCTGGTGTTGTTTCGGTTATAAATTCAATTATTGGGTAAAGTAAGATTCGTCAGAAAAGAGGATATTATTTAGATAATAGTTGCGATCTATTAACCAATTCCTGAATAAAATCCTTCTCTCGTGATGCCTCTCATACAGGTGCTGGTGAATTTTGTACTTGTAAGATTTAAAATAGTGCTTGGACAATATCGTTTTAGCACTCTCATGCATGGCTCACATTGCAATGAAGGCTAACTGATTGACGTCGTCGGCTTCAATACCATGTAGGCTAATACATTTGTTTCCGCTTCTTTCTTCACGATGTAAATATTACCTTGGTAAATTTGCAGATTATCTCCCGAACGCTTTTCAAAAAATTGTTTTCAGAAACATCACTAGGACCCCCCTGGATGCACAAACCACAAAATTTTTTATTGTTCACACCCTCCAAGGACGTTACGGGACTAGGAGTAAATAGGGATGCTGGGCGGGGTAGGTAGTAAAAAGGATATATGAGCTGAAAATACGAAGAAAACTGCTTGTAAGCTGTCTATTTGAACCCTGCCTACCCCGCACAGCACCCCGATTTGGGGGGTGGTGGGTGCTTCGTCGTGGGGATTTTACTTCCCCTCTCGCGTGTATACAACCACCCTCGTTGCATAAACCACAAGAAAAATGTCTTGTTCATACCCGCCAAGGAAGTTACGGCACCTGGGGGAATAGGGGTGCTGTGCGGGGTAGGCAGGGTTTAAGGGGGATATCGCTTCAAGATGTGAAAAAGACAGCTTTCAAGCCCGTTTTCTTCGCATTTTCTGCTCATATTTCCTTTTTACTACCTACCCCGCCCAGCACCCCTATTCATTCCTATGGTCCCGTAACAATTTCTTGAGGGGTATGAACAAGAAATTTTTCTTGTGGTTTGTGCATCCAGCGGGAGCCCTAGGCATGTTTCTGAAAACAGTTTTTTGAAAAGCGTTCAGGAGCTAATCTGCAAATTTACCATTATCTTTACTTACTGAATTTTCTTCTACCTAATGGAATAAAGTCCTTTACGGAGGATGCCTATATAAAGGGTACCTTTGCCAGTATTATTCGCAAGCTGGGACAGAATTTTTATGGCTTTCGCTATAGAGACATAGAGCAGAGCATGTCAACAATTTCTGTTGTAGAATAACGATGTGTGTCCATTTTAGATGATACCATAATTTCCCGACTCGCACCGAATAATTTTTCATATATTATCTTGCCTTGGATCTTTCGATATGACCAACGAAGACTGTACCTATAATTATTTATAGTTGCCGTACCTTGTGGATCAGTGATTATGCACCTTCTTCCAAATGTGGAATTATAACAGGTTCACACGCTCACAGTTTTTGCAATTCGTGTGTGTGGTGATTGGTGCGAGTCGGGAAATTAAGGTCTCGTCCATTTTAGTTGACTCAACATTCCAGATAATGGCAGATATTTGTGTGAGAAAAACGACCTTTTTAAAATTTTTATTTTTATCTATCTATCTATGGTCTCTCATTTTTATTTGAGACCGTTACTGAATAGCAAGTTTACCTTTTCGTCTCTTAATGGGTTAGTGGTGAAATCCCTTTTGTTGTGTGGCTTATGTGATGGATTAGTATATGGGCCTGCGTCCACTTTTTTAAGTAGTCGCGGCCTCTGACCAGATGTCTTCGGCAGCGTAGTCTATCAGCGGACCCAACAGTTGAATGTGTTGAGTTGTTTAGTACGGTGAACTCAACAAGTTGACTTCTGATGACTCCCAGCTGTTTGATCTTTTAGGCGCCAATAATATTTACGTTGATTGCCATAAACATTTGCAAAAACTTTGTTTACTCGATAATAATTTGGTCTTTCACATAATTGTAGTCAGAATTATTTTGTCGGGCCGGTTTCCTCTACTGGATACATACATCTGTTTTACCTGGTAAACACTTTTAGACTGCTGATTTCATTATTTTATCGTTTACTCTATGATTCTAAAAAGCCAACTACTAGAATTTCACCAAAGCAGAAACGTTCTCTATGATCTAACTACACCACAGCATATAAATAAACTATGCAATGACATTATATAATGTCATTGAAACTATGATTCCACTCTGGTTATTTTCGTATCTTGATGTTGCAAATTTCTTAATTATTAATTGTCAGAAAAGTGTCAAACGGTAATCTGCTCTCTGCTTCTTGTCAAACAATAAATAAAAAATACATTTGTCTGACATAATAAAAATAAAACATTTTAATATTTTTATATCCGAGTAATTTAGTTGTAAGGTGAAATTGAAGACATGTAACTCATACTGTTAAAAAATGGATAAACACAGTCCATTTTTTTAACCAAAATTGTAAGTAGGAGAAAATATTTTTATTTAATAGCAAATTCCAGTGTTGCACCAATAATTGTTTATACTTTTTCGAGTTGTATTACTTTGCTTTTATTTCCAGTTCGTTATGGAGGATAGTCTAAGTGTAAAATCTAATGAATCAGTAGCCACTAGCGACGAATTTGATTTTATTGGTGACAGACCAGGTGTAAGTAAAACTCCTACCTTGCACATCATAAATGGTGATCTGAATTCGTTGAAGTCGGCTCTGAGGGAGGTATTGATAGAGGGCGACAGCAATATGACTGATGTAATTGAAGACAATCCCAAAAAAATTGGACATTCGACTTTTTACAGTTGTCCAGTGGAGCCTGGTAAGGATCCATTGTCCATGGATGTTGCCCCATCTCCAACTGCTGAGAAACAAGATGCCATGAAACCTGACTCCGGTGAAGAAGAGGAAGGTAAGTTATATGAACTGGTAATGCCTCTAATTTTGATTGTGGTTAAACATCGCTGTTATCACAGTTTTATCACTGTCATTTAAGTAGATAATTATTATTGGTTAGCTATTGTATAAATAATGTATCGTTTTGTGGTATTAGTTTCCTGTATTGTGCCTGGCTGATATTTACTTTATTGTTGTAAATAATCTATTTAGCTCCCTTGCATTACACTAGATTAAGTAACCCATTTATCAACTAAAAGCAGTAAGTTTTAAAAGTTCAAAACATTTTAATGAATTTATCCTAAAGTTTTTTGTCACTTGGATTGTTTTGTTCTACTGCACAAGTAGTTTCTAGTCTTTCAAAATAGTTTTGGTATTTTTCTGTAACTATTTAAAAGCACCTATTCAAAAAAATGTAGTTAAAATTCTAATAGTTTAGCTTTTCTCTTAAATATTTATTAATTAATATTAGTGTTTACATGATTGTTAGTTTCCAACTGATGTGTCCTTTTAAGGTTGGTCACTGTATGGTTCTCCAGATGAATTTGATGCAAAGTAACCTAGGTATCTCTTATTCTGCAGATTAGTTCTTACAAAACGGTTTTATTTTGTAGTCATTCAATACTATTTAAAGAACAAGTGGTAATTCTGCAGTTCATGCCCGTGAACCTCGCAGATTAGAATTTCGTCGTTGGAGTTCACACGCTGTTGCCACAACCTTCTCGTAGTAGAAGGCGATCCTTAAGTAGACGGGTCCCGTCTGCTCTAGGGGCTGCCTGAACCGACCTTCCTGACCTACACTGTAGGTCAGGAAGGTCAGTTCAGGCACCCACCCCCCCTAGAGCAATAAGCACCGTCCAGTAATGCCGCTCTCTCGATGCATGGATGTTCACGGGCATAAACTGCCGAATTACCAAACAAGTAATGGTTTTCCAAACTATTTCATTACTTTTTTGTTTGTTTGTTCGTGGTACAAAGTGAATGTTGTATCATTGGTGTGTTAATCTCCAACTGATGTCTCTCTTAAAATTGGTCTTACCACCCTCCAGTGAATAAGATGGTAAAAGTTGATGTAAAGATCTTTAAACAGCAAAATAGTTCTTACAATAACCATTTTATTTTGTAGGCATTGCATACTGTTTAAGCAATGTTTTTTTAGGTAGGCCTTTACATTTCTGTAGAATAATAAGAGTTTTTGTTTTCCAAATTCTTATCAGCTTTTTTGTGTGTTTGCTTCTTTGAACAAACTGAATGTTGCATTATCAGTTAATAACATTTTGTTTAGAGAAATCCTGACCTCAAATAAAATGGTAAAACATTAGTTCACAGGAAATTTTGACAGGGTAATTCATTCTTAACTATTAAATGTTAACCAGGTAATTAAGGTAAAACATGACCATCATATTTGTTAATGTAATTGGTAACTTTCACTTTAAATACTGGCTTAATTACAGCAAATTCACATTAGATTTACATTTAAACTTTCAAGTCATAAATAGATTTGTTTAATTAATAGCCTCAAATTTATCATTACTATGTATAGGAACATGAAATGTTATATGCTTGTTAAGGACAGGAAAACTGGAATAAGTAAAGAAAATTGCTTGGAAGAATTGAATACGTGCGGTAAGCGCCAAAATTTCCCGGCCTGGCTATTTTTTTAAATATTTCAACAACACACCACAAGGGCTTACAGCCTAAATACTATCGTACCATGGGTGTCGACAATGAGGAAATAGGCAACTTGTTAATTCTGGACTTGAAGGTTTAGAGGAGAAGGAAAAACATGTGCCGGCAAGGAATTCCACAACTTGAAAGTCCTTGGGACAAAAGAGCAGGCATAACAAGATGTTCTATTACTGGTGACCTGGACAGTAAAAGGGTGCATTTCCTCTGTTCCCCTGGTAGATCTGTTGGGGGCAGCAGGTGAAGAAACTATGGAAAAATGCTCCTCTGAGCAGTGTCTGTGCAGATATCTATAAAAGAGAGAGAGGTCACCAACGGCACTTCGGTGGGCAAGGGATGGCAGCTTTTGGGTGAGGGTAGGGTCACCGATGAGACGTGTAGCTTTCTTCTGAATGGAGGCCAGGATAGCGAGTGTAGAAGCGCCAGATGTGGGAGCAGTATTCGAGGTTGCGCCTTATTTGTGAAGTATATAATGTATAGAGATTAGCTGGTGAAAAGTATTTGCGAGCCCGGAAGAGGAAACTTAATTTCTTAGCAGCCGCTTCTGGAATTGATGTGATATGTTGGTGCCAATTGAGATTTCGATCCACAGAAATACCAACAAGTGAAAAGGACTCATTACTTTGAATAACTTGGTTGTTCATTGGGATGGGTCTAGGGCTGGTGTATCTCTTATGAGATAGAAGGCAAGACTGAGATTTGGTGGAGTTGAATTGTACAAGCTTTCTCCTTCCCCAGTCTAATATTTTTTGGAGATCCATAGAGACAGTACCCTTCATGAGTCTGCGATCCTCATCTAATTGGGCTAAAGAGACAGGCTTAGAATATTGTATATTTGAGTGGAGGGTGCTGTCGTCCACGTAGCTGTGAACTGGGTTGGATGTGCTAGAGAGGAGGTCATTGATGTGGAGAAGAAACAAAGTAGGCGCTAAAGCTGCATCTTGAGGGACTCCTGCTTTAATTGGATACAGTTTAGAGGAATGGCCATCCACGGCAACAGAAATGCTCCGGTTGGAGAGAAAATTTGCTGTCTAGGTACAGAGTTTTGGTGGTAGGCCATAGGCCAGAAGTTTATTAAGAAGCACTGCGTGCCAGACCTGGTCGAATGCTTTGGATATGTCTAGAGCGACAATCTGGGATTCACAGTGTAGTTCCATAGACTTGTTTCAAAAATGGGTGACAAAGGAAAGGAGGTTGGCAGTTGATCTGCGCTGACGGAATCCATACTGCCTGTCTGGAGTAGACTGTGTTTTTCAAGAAATTTTAGTAAATCGGTGTTTATATACTTTTCCATTACTTTAAAGACGACTGAAAGGAGAGAAATAGCCTGTAGTTGCTAGGAAACGCTTTGAATCCTTTATGGGGACGGATTGTACTCAAGCAGTTTTCCAGTTATTAGGGAATATGCCTCTATTGTAAGATGTCTGGAACAGACGAGTCAGGACAGGAGCAAGTTCTGGTGCGTATTTTTTGAGAACAATTGCTTGGATCTCGTCAAGGCCAGAGGCTTTCCTGGTATTAAGAGAAGAGAGCATCTTTTGTACCTTTTTAGTTTTGAGAACGATATCAGTCATTTTATGCGCGACATTGGGGACTGTTAGTGGTTGAACATTTGGAGGTGGGTTGGGAGTAGAATTGTCAGCGAACAACGAGGCAAAAAGTTCAGCCTTACCCAGGGAGGTAGAAACAATTTCATCCCCTGAAGCAAGAAGTGGGAACGTGCTCTTGAAGAAATTATTTCCAATAGATTTAGCAAGAGTTCAGAAGCGTTTGCTGCCGTGGGGGCTTGACAGGACTTGTGGTTATTAAACGAGTTTTTTGCCTCAGAAAGAATGCAGACATAGTGGTTTCTTGTGTCGTTAAATGCTTGACGGTTTTCTTGACTGAGATTGTGTAGAACCGTTTTATGAGCTTTGACCTTTTCAAGTCTGGCCTTGTCACAGGATATAGAGAACCGGGGCTTTTGAGTGGTTAATAGGTTTTCTGTGTATGTGGAATAAATAATTCCATGCCAGCTTCGATGATTTCGATGACGTTTTGTGAGATATCAGAGGGGTCAGGCTGAAAGAAGCAGACAGACGCCCATGGAAATGAGGAAAAGTAATCCCGCATTTCGTCCCAGTTCGCGGAGTTGTAGTGCCAAACGAGTGGTGGCCATGCCGTGGTCTGAGCGACCAAGGGGGGCGGTGACTGATGTCTTACAGCATTCAGGTTTTGTAGTAAGAAGGAGATCCAAGGGATTTGAGCTGTGTGTTGGGATGCGAGGAAAGTAAGTAGGTTGCTGAAACATATTGGCTGAAGAATTGCTGACTGCAAAGGCTTCCGCTGCTTGCCCTTGTGGATCGGTTTTTGAAGATCCTAGCCATTCCTTATTATGGACATTGAAGTCATCAAGAATAGTGACCTTGGAGGAAGGATATTCAGAAATCAGATGGTCGGTTTTTTCCTAAAGGTAGTCGAAGTGCTGGACAAAGTTGTTGTCAGAAGGTGACCGGTAAATGCAACAGATGAATTTAGTTGCAGCCCTGAGAGAGAGTTTCATCCAAAGTATGTATTTTCTTCCAGCTTCTAAATTGGGGAGTCTGGTGCAGGTTAGATTGCTACGAACATATGCGCACACGCCTCCATGCAATCTAAAGGAAGTAAGGAGCTCATACCCCGGGAAATTAAGGTGATTAGTGGCTGTTTTGGCACTGATTTGTGTTTTGGTGAGGAAGAGGAGTTGGGGCCTATTAGCCTGGAGGAAATGGTGGACGGAGTTCAGGTTAGAATTTAGGCCACATATTTTCGAGAAGGATATGTTAAATCTTGATGCCGGCGCCCCCCTGCACACCCCCTCCCGCAGATCTGAATGGAGAGGTATTTTATTTCCGGAATCTTTTGTACAAGGAGGCATCATCATTTTTGTTTATAAGGGAAACCGACTCGTACACTAGAACCGGAAACGCCCGTTGGGACTTCAATGGCCACTTGATGTAAGGGGTGGTACCTCCTTCGGCATGAAAAATCCTTTACTATCACGTAAAGGAAAAGTCCACTACCACCTGCCAATGAAAGAAACGAGGTTTCAAGTTTCAAGATAGGTAGTCCTCTCCTAGAATAATAAGAGTTTTTGTTTTCCAAATTCTTAACAGCTTTTTTGTGTTTGCTTCTCTGAACAAACTGAATGTTGCATTATCAGTTAATAACATTTTGTTTACAAAAATCCTGACCTCCAATAAAATGGTAAAACATTAGTTCACAGGAAATTTTGATTTGTTTTGGGATCAGGTAGTACACTTATTTTTTATCTTTAACGAGTACAGTTTATATTGCAATTTATCCTTATGGCTTATGTGAAAAATATTATCATGGTATATAAAGAATGGTAGTTTTCTAAATGCAGGACAGGTTAATTCATTCTTACCTATTAAAGGCTAACCAGGTAATTAAGGTAAAACATAACCATCATATTTGTTAATGTAATTAGTAACTTTCACTTCAAATACTGGCTTAATTATAGCAAATTCGCATTAGATTTACATTTAAACTTTCAGGTCATAAATAGATTTGTTCAAATAATAGCCTCAAATGTATCATTACTATGTATATGAACATGAAATGTTATATGCTTGTTAAGGACAGGAAAACTGGAATAAGTAAAGAAAATTGCTTGGAATAATTGATTATGTACAGTAAGCGTTAAAATTTCCCGGCCTGACTGAAAGAAACGACGTGGACTCATAATAAAATTTTATTTTTCAATATAGTCCTCTCATAATTAAACATCAATGCACTTACTACATCATTTCGGCAACAATTCGATACCCCTAAAAATATTCTTTCGGTTTGTTCTCAAAATGTGCCCAAATTGCAGCTTTCACATCTTCGTTGTCACTAAAATGGTGCCTGCGAAGGTCCTTTTTCAAATTTCCAAATAGGTAGTAGTCACTGTCGGCAAAATCAGGACTATATGGAGCGTGAGTGGCAGTTTGCATGGGTGCATTGTCATGGAGGATGACACATGCCTCTGGTCAGTTTCCAACATTTTTTCTTCCAAATATTTTGTCATAATATATGCAGAAGTGTTGCATAATATGCATATGTTGCGCAAGTCTGAGAAGAATACCCTCACAATCCCAAATAATCTTAGCCATCACTTTTTTTGTCAACTGACAGACCTAGAACTCTCTTGGCGGTCTTCTCCTTTACAAATGATCTTAGTAGAGAGATAAGTTTTATCCCCTGTGACAATTGTCTTCGCCACGTCTACAGGGTTTTCTCAACAGAGGTCCAAAAAGGATTGGGCACATTCAACACGATGCTGGCGCTGAACTGCTGAAAGATGTTTGGGGACCCACCTTGCCCTAATTTTATTCATGCCTAAATATTCGTGGAGGATTCGTTGAACGCTTGTATCTGAAAGCCCCGACATTTTTGATAATTCTTTCACTTTCAAGCGTCGATCCAGGGTACCCAGCGACCTGGAAAACCGGGAAAACCTGGAAAAATCAGGGAATGTGAAACACACCCTAAAATGTCAGGGAAATGTCAGGGAAATTTGTGATTTTACTCAAATGTCATGGAAATTATTCAGTAGACCTGGAAATTATATGTTTGTAAAATTTCGTCACTAGCAGATGCATTTTTATTTTTATTTCATATATATTATATGAATTTTTTCAAGTAAATAGTTTTCTCATACCTAGGAAAATATATCTGATAACAATGCGGTCTACCTTTGGTACCAATATAAATTAAATCCGCCAATGAACACAGCGTATGCCACACCAGCGCCGTTATAAATAGCGTCTCCTTCTACTATCTCAAACATGTCTCATATGTACAGGGTGATTCTTTATAATGTCGCCCCCCTTTAACTTTGTTATTTTAGGTGTCCCAAAAAAATGGAAAGTATGGTTATGTAGGTGCTAAAAAATACTTTTTTTCTACATAAAAAATTGAAAAATGATTAGTATACAGGGAAAACCAAAAAGTTCATTTTTTTTCCATGGATCACCCTATATATGAATTTATTTTTCGATTCCTCGTAAAATTCTAAGCATAATTTATATAACATACCGTATATTTAAAATGAATAGTTTTTGAAATATTCGCGATTGAAGCGTTATCATCAAATATTTTATTAAACAACTGTTACAAATCAAGAAGTCCTAGAATACCACGCTTTTAATTGAAAACAAATAACTGACAGTGACATTCTGTCAATATTGTTGTAGTTGTATTGGTTAGTAAGTAAAAATGCCGTACTTAGACAGAGAAAGAAGAATTATTATATTAAAAATAATTTAAATTGTCACGCTGCCATTAGAAATATGATAGAATATAATCCCGGTATGCATGTCCCAACTCGAAAAACGTTCACATCTATATATAGGAAGTTTCAAGAAAAGTCAAATTTACAAAGGAGAAAAAGAACTGCTGTGAACGTAGATGAAAATGCAGAATTGAATATTTTACTTGCTATAGAAGGGAATCCAAACAATTCCATAAGAAACATTTCAAAGACATTACGAGCAACACAAGAAAATATGCAGCGAACTTCATACAGTAAAGTCCAAAGAACGTTAAGAAAATGGAATCTAAAGCCATATAAGATTAAACCCACTACAAAGCTTACCCAAATGTAAAAAGATGATCGGTCGCATTTTGTCAACTGATTCTAGACAGAATAAACATAAATAACAATTTTTTGAAAACAGTTCTATGGACTGACGAGTCTACCTTTTCTACTAGTGGCCTGTTTAACCGAAAAAATACCAGACGATGGGCAAGAGAGAATCCACATTCTTTTGGGGAATTTAAGTTTCAAGGGCGACAATCCGTGAATGTGTGGTGTGGTATCCTGGGCGATCGAGCTATCGGTCTGTGTTTTTTTGATACTGTTTTAAATGGAGGCCGCTATTTAGATATCTTGGAGAACGAGTTTGAAGAATATTTAGACGATTTGCCTTTAAATATATTACAAAATATAATTTTTCAATAGGATGGAGCACCCCCTCACAACATTCGTGCTGTGCGTAATTACCTAAGTGAAAGGTTTCCTGAATGGATCGGAAGAAATGCGCCAATTAAATGGCCTGCAAACAGCCCCGATTGGACACCTATAGATGCGTTTCTTTGGGGTTATATGAAAAACCGTGTATATGACCACCAAATTCAAAACCTCGATCATCTTAAAGATTTGATACGCAATGAAATTATTAGTTTAAATGAAAATAACCCAGCATTCATAACAGATTCATTAGAGACAATGCGAAGAACCCTTATACAATGTGTTGAAGAAGATGGAGGCCCAGTAGAGCATCTTTATATTTAATTAGAAACTGTTTTTCTTATATTATTTATTGTTAGATTTCTTGATTTGTAACCGTTGTTTTGGTTTAATAAAATTTGTGATGATAACGTTTCAAATGCGAACATTTCAAAAACTATTCAATTCAAATATACAGTATGTTATATAAATTATGCTTAGAATTTTATGAGAAATCGAAAAATATATTCATATATAGGGTGATCCTTTGAAAAAAAAATGAATTTTTTGGTTTTCTCTGTATACAGATTATTTTTCAAAAATTTTTTATTCGTAGAAAAAAGTATTTTTTAGCACCTACATAACCATACTTTCAATTTTTTTGGGACAATTAAAATAATAAAGTTAAAGGGGGGCGACATTATAAAGAATCAGCCTGTACATCTCACTTGGACTGTTCTTCCTTGAATGCATAAAATGCAAAAGCGTTTTATGTATTGGCCGGGTAGAGCTCTGCTGTGAATGTGTTTATTCTATTTTAACCTCTATGATCATGTTGAAAGTTGCAAAATATTTGGCATTTGTATATAGCGTATGTAAACAGTATTTTCATAAATAAAACTTCGCTTTTAGAGAGGTAATGACTTTCGAATTTTCAAAAAAAAATAATTGGCGCGAATCCGAGCTTTTGGAACCTATTTCCCAGGCGTATTCAAATTTATATATACAAACATGGTTTGCAAAGTTTCTACGCCACCTAGAGACTTCTGGTTTGTTCCATCACACTTGAAAATTCTTTCCGGAGGCTAGGTTTGTCAGCCAGTCATGAAAAAATTGCACATTTTCTTCTCGAACATGCTATATGTTATAAATTTAACGGAGCTAACCATACTTATGTTCTTTATATATTATTATTATTATATGTAAATTTTTTGTTTATAATTTTTATTTATTTTGTTCATAAAAAAGTATTGAGGTATGTGTGTTTTTTATTTTACGTATTATGAAAAATGTACTCGAGGGGCCTGGAAATGTCAGGGAATTTGATATTTGATTTCTGCTGGGTACCCTGCGATTGCATAATATGAGATCCTCAACAATGGTAATCTTGTTGTCCGTCACCACTTCTATCGTCCTTCCTGTTCTTGCATCATCTTCAAAGGCTTTCTGCCCCATTCGAAACCATTTTGACCAATATTTTACTACAGAATAAGAATTTTCCCCGTACACACCATCCAGCCGATGCTTTTAGGTGGAAGACCTTCTCGGATAAGGAATTTAATAACAACTCTGTACTCAATTTTCGTGACTTCTGACATAGTGATTAAAAAGTGTCAGTTACTAATTGACAAAATTCATTTTTGTTTTTTTCCAAGGCTAATAAGTCTTAAGATCTGAACCAATGTCTTACCAAATTTTAACACACTGCCATATCCTGGATCTATCTGGCTGGGGTATTTTGTTGCTTACCTTGTATATGTACTTGGAATGCCAGAAATAAGGTGGCTTCAAGAGTGATAATGTCAGGATGATATGTAGTGGAAGAGAAAGACTAGGGAATGGAGTTGCAATCATATTATGGAACAAATAAATCAAGAAAATGATGAATGCATACCATATCAATCACAGAATATTGATAATTGAAGCAAAAGCCCAGAATATCGCGATAATACAAGTATATTTCTGACTTCACAAAGTGAGCACGAGAAAGTGGAAGATATGTATTTTAATAGACAATAACGACTTCACGAAGTGAGGAAGAGTAGGTGAAAGATATGTATTTTAATAGAAAATAACTGTGTGCAAGATAACATTACACTCTGTAGAAAATAAAAAGTCTGGACACAGCAAATGCCTTATGATAATGAATTTTCATAAAAAATGTTTTTAATAGCAAATATGAAAGGAGGCATCAAATTTGCCTACCAGTATAACCTATACAGTAGAAACAATGTACCATATTTCATCAAAATAACTTTATTGTTTGAAAAAGTTAAAAAAAATTGCGAAAATAAAGTTAAAATGTTCCCGAAAAAACTGGTCCGATTTTCCTGACCAACGAACTTCTTCAAGTCATTTACCCACCCACCGAGAGATATAATGATTCACAAAAAGTTTTTCGACAACACTGACAAAAAATTTTCTTGAAAATTTGCACACGATTTTTTTCACAAAAATCTGAAAACAATTTTTTCTGCATTTCTTTACTAGCCAATATGTATTTTTTCAATAAAAGCAGGCATCAAATTAGGTTACAAGTATATAGTAGAAACAATGTACCATATTTCATCAAAATAACGTTATTGTTTGAAAATGTACAAACATTTTCCGAAAATAAACTTAAAATGATCCAGGAAAAACAGGTTCCCTGGCCAACGAACCTTAAGTGTAATATATATATATATATATATATATATATATATATATATATATATATATATATATATATATATATATATATATATATATATATATATATATATATATATCACCACCGATTTATGGGCCACCCTGTGATTGTAAAAGGCTAAAAAAGAACCTCTATAACTAAAACTACTGCCAAAGCATTAGAGAAAGGGTCTGTAAATAATCTCGGCACCATATAAAGATTACTATTTCGTTATTGGGGCGTTAAAAGAAGTGTGCTAAACTTAAGACTTTATTATCAATTAAAATGTACAGTAGAAATAAATATTGCATTCTCTAATATAAAGGGTTAATACGAATAATAACATATAAAGAAACCGCGGTCGCGTGACATTTTTTTTTTTTTGTACCCTCAGGGCTCGTCCGCGGCCTTGCCGCCCCGGTAGCACCGCATCGCGTGACATTAGTATTAAAAGTTCTTTAGCTACCCTGCATTTGCATACCGTTACTCACTGCTGGCTCGACTTGCCTGGTACTGCTAGGGGCAGTTGGCGGTTCTGGCGGCGCTGCAGTACTTGCCGTCCTTGCTCCTGTGTGCGCCGATTCTAAAGTTGGACCGTACCTGGTGCACGCTCTTTGCCATTAATATATTTTCTACAGGGTCTGTTTGAAATGAATTGTCTGGAAATATTTTAGTAAAATGAAGGACGATGACGGTTGAACCTGAAAAACACTCTTCTTGATACATTTTTTTCTACATAACCCGTATTCGTTACAGGTTCTTTGCCTAAACGTTGCCAATTTCGACGTTTAAAAACGACTTTGATGTTTTAAAAGGAAAATCCCAAATTTGTTTCCTTCAATGCATATAACTTTTTTGTCTTTTAACTTACAGATCTAAATTTTGGTACACAGTTCACTTTTTATCATATAAACCCGCATACGAAATTTGATTGCCATAACATTATTTCCAGAGATATACAATTTTCCGGGAGAAACCTGGCCGATTTTACTGGCTAACAAACCTATCCAAGCCACTTGTAAAAGGAAGGTACTCACCAAATTTCATTAAAACTGGTCCATTATTTTTTGAGTTTGTGATATATATATATATATATATATATATATATATATATATATATATATATATATATATATATATATATATATATTGTTACGTTTTCTCCGGGTTCTGGATAAGTGAGACTTTTAAATTTTAACAAAACAACTTTATTTACACTCTAAATATGGATACAATAAAATGTCTAGAATGTCTCTCTCACAAAACACTTAATTTACTGGCTTTACAATTACTACTCTCAACAAAAGTCACTAATACTGGAACTACAGTCTAACACTTCACACTGATTACTGCTTGTTCAAGTGACTTCAACATTCTCTCACTAACTGAACTCAACTAACTTGGGCTGGCTTGCTTTCGCTTTTATATACTCGCCGTACCTTCCCCTCCTTTCTAGAGTGTTCCATTCCAGAACGTTCCAGGACCTTCTTTTATTAGAAGGTTCTGTGAATACAGATCGGTCCCGTGTGTATACAGGGGGATGTATATACAGGATGATCCAAATGTGGTCACCACTCCTATGTTACACAAGAGGTCTTTCTCAAACTATAAGATCTCTCTGCGTATACAGGGTGTAAGGGTTCTCTGCGTATACAGGGTGTATATACAGGATGTTCGGAATGTGCAGACCTCAGTTATCCGTTCCGACGGGGTACAAGTTGGTAACTCCGTTATTTCTGGTCCTAGAGGGTTGAGACTTCGCCTGAGGGGGGTCACCCCAGGCACCCCCAGGGGGTGGGGAGGCGGTGTTGCCAGATTGTGCAAAAATTCCCAGATGTTGGGGAAATTCTGGAGATGTGGCAACACCGCACCTACGTCTATTAAAGTGCTTTGTAACTATATATATATATATATATATATATATATATATATATATATATATATATATATATATATATATATATATATATATATATATATATATATATATATATATATATATATATATATATTAAAAAAAGAAAGTGTGTATCACCAACGACTTATGGGCCATCCTGTGATTATCAAAGTAATTTTATAAGATTGCAACTCAAAACACTCTGTAATTAATGTATATAATTTTTGCTCGTATCTTATATATAAACAAAAATATTGTGTTTTACCGTAGAAATGCGTCACCCTGTATATGTGTAAACAGACAAAAAAGAAAAGAAATCTTTTCATGTCTATGAAAATCTGCTAAAATATAGACTATTAAACGAGAACCTCGGTGGTTTAGGGGTAAGAACGTGTGCCTCTGAACCGAAGGGTACTGGGTTCGATGCCACGGTTCTCTTTTCACTTTTTCAGCACATAATGTATAATTGACATCAACCGATGTTGTGGCATTGATTTTGGGCAAGTTGAATGTCGGCACGTTCCGCCCTTCGGAGGGGGCGTAAAGCCGTCGGTCCCGTGTCCATGCGATGTTGGGCACGTTAAAGATCCCTACCCTCCTTACAGAAAGGCAGGGGTTCGGCAAAGTTTCCAGGATAGTGAGGTCAAGCTGCTCCCTGCTGTCGGTGATTGGCCATAGTCGCGGAAATAGGCCGACGTTAAAGAAACAAAACACACAGAACACATAGACTATTAAACCAAGACTTCTTGACCTTTTTGCGCTTAGAAAACTTAAATGTTGTATGTAATATTCAATTGGTTTTGTTACTCACACAAAATATTTTGTTCGTGTGCTTTCCTCTGATCACCAGTGGCACCCAAATTTTTTTTCTGTAACTGTCTATAACTTTGTTTTCTTTTAACACAAAGATCTGAATTTCGGTATGTAGGGTAAGTTTAATAGTAGAAACGTATTTGCCAAATTTGGTTGTCATAGCTTTGTTATTTTCGAAGATACAAAATTTTTTCAAAAGGAAACCCAAAATTTTCCCGGAAAAACTAGTCCAATTTTCCTGGCTAACGAACTTATCCAAACCACTTACAAAAGTAAGGTACGTACCAAATTTTATCAAAATCTATATATATATATATATATATATATATATATATATATATATATATATATATATATATATATATATATATATATATATATATATAAACACATATACAAATTAAAACTGACCCCGGATATGTGTTCTAGGGGGCCCGCTTAGCGCTCATTTGAAGAATTGTTTTTCTTTCATTCAAAAGTCGGGATCTGCTCATTAGTGAATTTTTTCCGGAAAATTCACTAAAACTAAATAAAAATCCCCTGCCAAAAATTATTTCTGAAAGATTATACATCTTCTGATGGCGGTAACCTTGTTAGTGAAACAATCGTGAGGCCTTCAAAAGAGTGTGGTGGTGATTTAAATTCTGTCTTATTCGGCGACTATGGCCAATCACCGACGCTAGCGAGCACTTTCACTTCACCATCATGCAAATTTTGCCGGGCCCCTGCCTTTTGTAATGAAGGTAGGGATCTTTAACGTGCCCAATATCGCATGGACACGGTACCGACGACTTTACGCCCCCTCAGAAGGGCGGAGCGTGCAGACATTCATCTTGCTCAGACCAAATGCCGCAACCTCGGTTGATGTCAATTTTACAGTATGAACTGAAAAAGTGAAGGGGGAACACGTTCTTACCTTTGGACCACCAGGCTCTAATTGGGTTCTCCAATGTGTACCGATATCTGTCTTTGTTTTTTGTGAAGAACTTTGTAAATAATGCTTTATTTACCAAGTATACTGCAGTATAATTTAATTTTTGTAATTTGACACCATAAATGTTTAATGTAAACATTACATTATCTATACAATGACCAGCAATTAATTATACATCAAATAAAAATGTATCATACAGTAATGAAAATCTGTTATTTATGATGAGCATTCTGGCTCTGTTCGCTGGCCTGGCAGTATAACGATGTTAATAAAAACAGATCATTGCCTCTAATGAAATTCAAACTGTTGATGTTCTAATCAAATATAGCTGAGTTTATTTTCATCCTACAGTTTATTTCAATGGCGAATAAATAAAGTCTGTTAATTTCTTAAACTATTTATATAGCATAAGGTCTGAAACACATTAACAAAGAAAAGAGGAAATACAAAAAAGAAATAAAATGTACGAGTGTCCGGATTTCCTTTTCTTTCTTGCTTTTGGGGGGTATCTCGGTTATGAGTAGAAAGAAATCCTCGAAATTATAAATAAACAATGATACAGCTCCTGTCATGGATAATATCTATGCTACAAGATATGCTAAAAGAGATTTAAAATTTAACTTACAATTAACATTACCAATCATTACTAATTTAATTAATGACGTGTTAGAAAGTGATGATTATCCAGAAGTATTGAAACCGATGCTGGTAATTCACAAATCAGGAGGTAACCACGACCCTGGAAATAACAGACCTATAACTGTAATTATGATTTATTCAAAAATATTAGAAAGGGTCTTGAAGTCTAGGATAGTTGATTTTGTGACAAACATTTAAATTTGATGAGCATCAGTTCGGATTTCAAAAAAGTAGTAGTACACAAATGGCAGCTATTGAAGTCACAGAGTTTATTGCTGCTAATCTTGACGGAAAAAAAATGTTCCGGCAATGTTTGTAGATTTATAAAAGCATTGGTCACAGTTAATCATAGCATTCTATTTAACAAACTCTATATGGGAATATGTGGCAGTGCACATAAACTTACATCTAGTTATCTATTTGGCAGAAGACAAACAACTGTTGTGAATAGTAAAAGAAGGACCTTCAAAATTGTAAAAGCTGGTGTCCCACAGGGATCTGTAGTTGGACCAATCTTGTATTTGTTGTATGCACAGAATCTATCATTAGCAAAATTAAAAGATACATACATAACTTTCGCAGAAGACACAGTGCTTTTGTATTCACGCAACTCCCGGGATTCATTGAAAAAATAGTCAATGATAACTTGGATACATATTATAGGTGGTTATTACGTAATGACTTGAAAATAAACCTAGATAAAAAACAGTCTATATAATGTTTACACAAAAAGGTAAATACATAAAAGATGTGAATATTAATATAAATAATAAAAAAATAAAACACGCAAATCACTATAAATACCTTGGATTAACAATAGACAATCAGTTGAATTTTGGAAAACACTTAAATAATGTAAAGAAAAAATATTTTGTCTTACTGGAGTGTTTAGAAGCTGTGAATATTATTCAACAGAGAGATTGCGGAGACTAATATATAATTCATTAATAGAACCACATATGATGGTTGTTTGGGCTTCTGTGCCAAAGGTGAGATTACAACGATTACAGAGAACACCAAACCGGATGCTGGAAATATTACATGGTTTAAACTGGATCTATCCTAGTAAATTTTTGTGTAAAACATTAAACATTTTACAAATTCATAACCTTATAACGCTGGAATAATTTAAATTAATGTATAAAATATGGAATATTAAAATAAAAACGAACATTAAAGTGACAATAAGTGATTTAGTACATATGCATTCAACAAGACAACAGGCAGACCATGTAGTAGCATCAAGAACAAATATAAAATTCAACAGTGACTTCGAGGAGCATAAGATCATTTAAGACTATTCCAGAAGAACTCAGAAACATACACGGATGCAAATATTCAGAATGAACCTAAAAATACATTAAATGGAGAAAACAGTTTAGTAGGAAAGACATGAGGGCTGAATTCCGGGATGGTATATTGGATATACCAAACTGGTTAAACCCATGTTAACATGTGCATATAGTATGGTGGCCAAAAACGGAAGAAGCCTCAACACAAAGCAAATTGCAAAAATGGCAGACTCTGATCTTTCTTGAAATAACGGGAGATATGGCATCATGCCCAACAGCTGCAATTAAAAAGCAGCCCTATTTGCCTTGAGACTATTTCAAGCAGACAAATTTAAACCAGGAGACTTGGTTGGCCCTTTGAAGACCCTGAAAATGATTCCATTGGAGTCTTATGCCAAAGCAACAGATCAAATGCCAGCTAAACCGGACCTCATAGTCCCATTTAACGTGGTCATAAGTGGCCGCTGGGCATGGGACAGAAACAGTGAAAGGCTGACAAACAACTCATCCGAGTGAAAGGCTGCCAAACAACTCATCTGTATGGTATACAGACAGGTCTAAACTGGTGCTGGGAATTTATCCATTTGTGTATTCGAATATTCGTTGCGAAAGCTTCACGACTATTCGAGTATTCGTTGAGTATTCGAATGTTCGAATATTCGTGGAGTATTCGGATATTCGTCGAGTATTCGAATATTCGCAGAGTATTCGAATATTCGCACAGTAAAAAACACTCCTTTAGGCTTATGAATGTGTCTCGTTGTCATTTTTTGAATCTGCCTCTGTTTCCTAGAAAATTAGCTATTTAATTCTTAACTTTCATATATTTCCGGAAATTTTTCATTGTTTATTTTAGAAAAATTAATGACGATTATAATGTTGGTATATTATATTTTAATGTAGGTTGCAAGACGAACTTGTAATCATTGCCGTGCTGTTAGTATATCTAAGAATCTCTTGCATTTCTATTTTCGTATTTATGATCCTCTATGTGTTAAAGGGTAAATTCATGTTTGTTTTTATTGCATAATTCGAATGCGATATGGATAACCACCAGTCGATTTGTTACAACATACAATACAATAACTTTATCATCATACTTTGATTACATTTTGGTGTTTATGAACTTCTATGCGCCGCCTATGAGTTAAAGGACAAATACAGCTTTCGACTTACTCAAGTGTTTTCAACTAACTTTAAACAAACTATACCTCAATTTGGAAACCCAATAATTGATCGCTTTCAACTCGAGAAAAGCGCCCTACAATTCAAAGTTTTAAAATGTGTTGCGACACCTTCCGCTTAGTAATCCGACATATGCTGTTTCTATGCAGACTTTTATTGGCTCATGAAGGCGTCAAGAAACAGAAAGATTCATAGAAATACTCGACAAAATTATATGGTTCTTAGAAATATTTAGTTGAAACCAAGCAAAGAGAGCCTATATAGTGCAAAGCTAACAAATTATTCATAATCACTTATTTGAAGGATCTACTATTTTCTAATAGTGCTCCCTGCGGTGAGTGCTTCTAAGAATTCTCTGGGGATCATTCCCAGCCAATATATATATATATATATATATATATATATATATATATATATATATATATATATATATATATATATATATATATATATTCTAATATCCAAATATTCGAATATTTGAATACACTCTTGTTGAAATAATTCGTATTCGAATACTCGAATATTTGAACTATTCGTATTCGATTCCCAGCCCTAGTCTAAACAAATGGAGGGAGCAGGACTGGGAATAAGAGGACCTAACTTCAGACTCGCTAGGAAAAACTTCCACCATCTTCCAAGCAGAAATTCTTGCTATAAATTTTTGCGCACATGAGTGCATACAAAGAAAACAAAAACTAGAGAGCTGTACATCCTCTTAGACAGACAAGCAGCACTAAAGACTTAAATCTTTTAAAACCAAGTCTAAACTGACCCGCGACTGCAGAAAATCCTTGAAACAACTGGCTACGAATAACAAAGCAACTTTAATGTGGGTACCAGGGCGTCCAGGCATTGAAGGAAATGAGGAAGCAGCCTTGCAAGAAAGGGCAGCAACAGTACCATTCTATGGTCTAGAGCCCTATTGTGGACTAACAAGAAGTAACATAATAAACAAACTTGATACTTGCGAGTGGAACTAAATGCTGTCATACTGGAGGAAAACGACAGACTTAAGGCAGGCAAAATGGTTTATCACCATATCAACAGAGAAGTCTGACCGGTTTCTTGAATTGAACAGGAACGAATTGAGAATAATTACAGGACTTTTCACAGGACAGCCCCCAGTAAGGTACCACCTTATGAAAATGGGTAAGGTGGACAGTGAAAACTGCAGATGCTGCACTGGAGCAGCGGAAACAACAGAATCTTTGCTATGCGACTACATGGCTCAGTTCTGCAAAAGGCTCAAATACTCAAATGGGTGACTTTAGCACCCCAGAAAATAGGTGAAATAGTCAGCAAAAAGATAGTAGCCTACATAAGAAGTATGTACTTTTTGGGCAAGTATTATAAAAAAAAGGGTCATGCACCAAAGACCCATTGGGATCGCAGCGCTGAAGGACCAAATGCCTATATGGCTCATTAAACAATTTACAATATCGCCAATCTACATGATTGCGACAAGGTGACATCGACATACACTGTGAAGATAATTTTTTTAAAAATATTTCAACAACACACCACGAGGGCTTACAGCCTAAATACTATCGTACCATGGGTGCCGACAAGGAGGAAAGACGCAACATGTTAATCTGGACTTGAAGGTTTGGAGGTTCGGAGGAGAAAGAAAAACATGTGCCGGCAAGGAATTCCACAACTTGGAAGTCCTTGGGACAATAGAGCGGGCATCACAAGATGTTCTATGTCTGGTGACCTGGACAGTAAAAGGGTGCGTTCGCTCTGTTCCCCTGATAGATCTGTTGGGGGCAGCAGGTGGAGGAATTATGGAAGAAAGCTCCTCTGAGCAGTGCCTGTGTAGATATCTATAAAAGAGAGAGAGGTCACTAATGGCACGTCGGTGGGCAAGGGATGGCAGCCTTTGGGTGAGGGTAGGATCACCGATGAGACGTATAGCTCTTCTGAATGGAGTCCCGGATAGCGAGTGTAGAAGCGGAAGCGGCACCCAAGATGTGGGAGCAGTATTCAAGGTTTGGCCTTATTTGTGAAGTATATAAGGTATAGAGATTAGCTGGTGAAAAGTATTTGCGAGCCCAGAAGAATTTCTTAGCAGCCGCTTCTGCAATTGATGTGACATGTTGGTGCCAATTGAGATTTCGATCCACAGAAATGCCAACAAGTGAAAAAGACTCATTACTTTGAATAACTTGGTTGTTCATTGTGATAGGTCTAGGGCTGGTGTATCTCTTATGAGATAGAAAGCAAGAGATTTGGTGGAGTTGAATTGTACAAGATTTCTACTTCCCCAGTCTAATATTTTTTGGAGATCCACAGAGACCGAACCCTCCATGAGTCTGCGATCCTCATCTAATTGGGCTGAAGAGATAGGCTTAGAATATTGTATATTTGAGTGGAGGGTGCTGTCGTCCGCGTAACTGTGAACTCGGTTGGATGTGCTAGAGAGGAGGTCATTGATGTGGAGAAGAAACAAAGTAGGGGCTAAAGCTGAACCTTGAGGAACTCCTGCATTAATTGGATACAGTTTAGAGGAATGGCCATCCACGACAACAGAAATGCTCCGGTTGGAGAGGAAATTTGCTGTCCACGTACAGAGTTTTGGTGGTAAGCCATAGGCCGGTAGTTTATTAAGCAGCGCTGCGTGCCAGACGTGGTCGAATGCTTTGGATATGTCTAGAGCGACAATCTGGGATTCACCGTGTAGTCCCATAGACATGCTCCCAGAATGGGTGACAAAGGAAAGGAGGTCGGCAGTTGACCTGCGCTGACGGAATCCATACTGCCCGTCTTGGATTAGACTGTGTTCTTCAAGAAATTTTAGTAATTCGGTGTTTATATACATTTCCATCATTTTAGAGACGACTGAAAGGAGAGAAATAGGCCTGTAGTTGCTAGGAAGCACTTTGGATCATTTCTTGGGGACGGGTGTACTCGAGCAGTTTTCCCAGTTACTAGGGAATATGCCTCTATTGTAAGATGTCTGAAACAGACGAGTCAGGACAGGAGCCGCTTCTGGTGCGCATTTTTTGAGAACAATTGCTGGGATCTCGTCAAGGCCAGAGCTTTCCTGGTATTAAGAGAAGAGAGCATGTTTCATACCTTTTTAGTTTTGAAAATGATATCCGTCATTTTATGCGCGACATTGGGGACTGTTGGTGGTTGAACATTTGGAGGTGGGTTGAGAGTAGAATTGCCAGCGAACAACGAGGCAAAAAGTTCAGCCTTGCCCAGGGCGGTAGAAACAATTTCATCCCCTGAAACAAGAGGTGGAAACGTGCTCTTGCAGAAATTATTCCCAATTGATTTAGCAAGAGTCCAGAAGGGTTTGCTGCCGTTGGAGCTTGAGAGGACTTTGCTTTTGATGTGGTTATTAAACGAGTTTTTTGCCTCAGTGAGAAAGCGGACATAGCGGTTTCTTGCGTCGTTAAATATATATTATATTTAATATATTATGTTGTTGGTAGTTATTATTATTAAATTAATGTTTCTCCATTTGTTAGGAGATGTTTATAACTTGCTAATACTATGTTACTTTATTTTTAGTGTCCGATATTGATCAAGAATGTACAATATTTGCTGGAGTGACATACTTGGGTGCGGCAGCCATCAATGCTCCCAAATCAGATGCTGAAATTCAACGTAATATGGTAATATTGAATGAACAAACTGCAGAACAAGGAATTAAAGTATCTGTTTCTGTGCCATTGTCTTCACAAGGAGTTGTTGTGTAAGTTGTCATTTTTTAAAATGATACATTAAATCCTTATAACGGGGTGCCCACTTGTTTGGAAACAGAAAAAAGTCACGGAATTTGTAGAAGAAAAATTATTGTCAGGGTAAACTTGTGAAAATTGACTAAGACTCGGAGAATTTTTTTCCCGAAAAATTATTTGTTTCCGTTTTATGATAAATAATTGAAACTTTCAACGCATAACTCACATTCAAAGATAATTTTTGATCTTTGAACTTTTTTTTCAAACCTAATTTTTTATTAAGTTGCTTTTTGTACAATTCTGAACCATTTATTTAAATGATTTATTTTTTCACAAAACCACAATTGTTTTTGTTTATTTGCAGTAATTGGTCGCTTTGTATTTGAAATAGGGCAGCGTGTTTTCCTCCATGAGGTGATGACGTACTGTATTCTGTAATAGTTTGTTACACATTTTGGGGGTAGATTGTAAACGATCAAAGTCGGGGAAATATATTTTGGCATGTCGGGGAAAAGTCAGGGAAATTGATATGCTGTTTTTAGTGGAAACCCTGTTAAAATAAAGTAAACATTTTCTAATGTTTTATATAAGTTAGGCTTTAATAAAATTTAAAAATGATTTAAGAAGCTTGTTTGGTGGGGTTTTCTCAAGATTTTATTAGGTATCTTAGTAGCCAGCAGTTTTAGTCAAAAATGAATATAAGTGAATAAATAAATATCACCTTTATTAACCAATTATTACAATCATTCTTACAATCCCACAACCACCATCAGTAAAGGGCAAAGTCTAGCAGAGCTATGCACAGTCAACCCCAACTGTCAGTGGAAACACGGCACATTAGAATAAACTGTGAATTTTAACCAAAAAAGTAGCACCAAGAAAAAGAAAAACGATGAATAAATCTGAAGAAAAATCTAAAAAAAATGCCTAAATCTCTGAGGAGTCGTAACTAAGCCAAAACTTAAAACAAAAACTAGGAAAGAAACTACCCAAATCACCCCAGCATCAATGGGGACCTGACACATGGGAACCAAGCTCTCCCTATTGGTTGTTAAGCAAAAACAATTTCAATTTATACTTAAGTTTGTTAATAATAAACATTTTTAACTCTTGAGGTAGTCGATTATACAGAGAAATAGATTGACAGATAAAGTTATGTGTAAACATGGCTGTTCAATGATGCAGTAAAACAAAATTTTCGTTAAATATAGTTGATTTAGAGTAAACAGGTTTATGGGGTGTAAGTTTCTGTTTGAGAGGTGTTCTGTCACTACTTATATTGAGTGTTGTCTACTTTCCCAAGGTTGGCGACACTGGGTGCCACAATTCGTTAATGTAATAAATCCAATCAATGTAAGCCCGCCAGAAAAATTTAATCTCTGCACCGGCAACGTGGCCAACACGAAAAAAACCGTTTTGAACGATACATGACAGTGTTAGGTCAACTAAGTAAGTCTGAAAAAGAAAAAATAAATATCCTTATGTACATTCTGGGGGAGGAATCTGAAGAAGCCCTTCTCCAGTTTGAAACAGTTCCGATTACATACATTCAAGCTTTAGACTGTTTCGACAAATATTTTATTCCATGTAGGAATATCATTTTCGAAAGATTTAAGCTTAATTCTAGAGTTCAGAAACCAGGTGAATCCATAGATTCATTCATAACAAGCCTACATAGCCTGGCAGAATACTGTGATTACAGAACCCTGCTTTCTTTAGTTGCACCAATATTCACATAGTGAAATTTCTAGATCAAAAAGAACATGTAGTTTCCTTAAATATCTCTGTACCTTTAATTTTAACCCATTATCCTTAGATTAGATAAAAGCTCATAAATTTGTCAACCGGAAGACTAAAGTAGTTCCTCGACCTCATTTGTTCAATATTGACACAATAGACAAACAATGGTCGCAGACTACAATTTTTACTTCGGATTAGTTCGTTACCTAGGTGTGATATAAATACACAGTAGCGGTTGATTTTAATTTTAGAATTTATCATCCTCTGATGGACGCTGAGGTTGTCAGCGAAACGGTCGTAAGGTCTTTGAAATATGTGTTGTGGGGATTTAGGTTTTCCAAGTGTACTTATAAGAGACGCTGAGGTTGTCAGCGAAACGATCGTAAGGTCTTTGAAATATGTGTTGTGGGGATTTAGGTTTTCCAAGTGTACTTATAAGAGACGCTGAGGTTGTCAGCGAAACGATCGTAAGGTCTTTGAAATATGTGTTGTGGGGATTTAGGTTTTCCAATTGTACTTATAAGAGGATTCAGTATTAACAAAAATATATTATCAGATAAGGGGTCACTATCGGAAGACACAGTAACTGTTGTCCGAATCGTGAAAGATTACTTTAAAACTCCAAACGAAATTGCAAACTTCAACTTAGTAAAAACTTGTTGAACTCATCTTCAACGGCATTTCAAAAGTATGGCTTACATTTAGAAGAGTTGGAGAGAATTGAAGAAGTTACGAAATTTTTTGAACAAATCACAGAAAGGACAGGAACTTCAAAAAAAGCAAGATAATTTGAAGAGGAAGGAAGCAGATGAATTTGGTGAAATTCAGAAGGTTATAGTGTATATAGAGGAATCTGAATTGAAGGTATCCAACACTCTGATATCAGAAGGAAACCTCACATGAGAAAAAGTGTCGAAGAAGAGCACATTTAAATGGGAGGTACAAGCAGTGATAAGCATGGGCGTTGATACGGCGAATATACTTAGGACTGACTAATCGAAAAGCTTATTGTCAAAATCCTAAGAATTAAGGAAGTTTTGCTGCGATTGATTTATTTTGTTATTAACATTTATTACCGTTTTTATTTAGTGTTTATTTAATTATTTATGTTTTAGTTTCAGGAAATGTATTTTTTGTTCTAATATATGTCAAAAGTTTGTAAGCAGTATTACCTGCTTGAGTTTTGGCTAGTGTCCAAGAAGACAACTATGATTATGGGCCAGCCTATATAGTACATAGTTAGATAGTGGGATTTGTAATTGCGGGACAATCTATGTAGTGCCTAGATACCATTAAATAATGTTGTTATTTGATTTGAAGTTTGTAATTACGGGCAGC
Source organism: Tillus elongatus (assembly GCA_964006375.1). Taxonomy (NCBI): domain Eukaryota; kingdom Metazoa; phylum Arthropoda; class Insecta; order Coleoptera; family Cleridae; genus Tillus; species Tillus elongatus. The sequence continues at coordinate 281,890,088 of OZ023262.1, forward strand.
CTATATACAGTACATAAATTCGCTAATTTAATATTTGGTTGCATTGAAACAATTGTCCGAATGTTATGAAATAAAAATCAAGTATATCATTGCAACATTAAATTACTCAAATACGAATTTAAAACAGGTGCAGAGCGTAGTTAAAGTCAGCAAATACCAGGTAGAGACTTTGATACTTTGTGGGTAAAAAACGTGGAGATATGATGAAATTCAACGCCGTGGCGAATCATCAAAGTCGCATGACCGAGTTAAGATATTACGAAAGTACTTGGAATAAACCGATACCGGAGTGCTGACACAGGAGGTTGGAGTTCGGACTTTAACTCTGTCAAGTCAGAAAAAGAGGTACGGGGGGAAAAGGTAGTTTTCTTTGAAGGGGAGAACGCGGGGGACAGTTAGTGGAACACGAGTCGCAGAAAGTAACTGTGGTGCTTAGAGATCCAGGAAGAGCCGGTGTTTAGTTAGAGGTTTAAACAGGAAGTTTCTTTTTCCCTTTCTATTTTGTATTAATTCATCGTTATCGCTCGATAATTATTCAAACCTACAAGTGATAGGGTACTGGGGTGCCCTTGCAAAGTCGGTATTGATTTTCTTTCATACTGGAATATTCTATCAAAAGGGTAAGTGCTAGCTATAATTTTCTTTTCTTGTCAAGATAAAAAGGCATACATGGTAGCTGTATTGGAGAATTACCATAACTATAGTTAATACAAATCAGAATAAGAAATCCTAAGATTTTCTTTTTTTTTTTATAATTGTAATTGATTTACGGGGGAGTGAATTTATGTTCAAGGGATATATAGAATGGTTTTAGTCAAGGAAGTAAGTGTACATTTTATAGTTGGGATTGAGACATTAGAGTATCGTAGATAAGCCATTTAATCTCAGAAGGGGTAAAACCATAAGGGGCGTGTTTAGAGATTTTAGTTTAAACATAGGCTATCATTATATCAGTTTAGTTTTGTCCAATTGGAGACAGAACCAGGAAGCTTTGTCATTACTGGAAGGGTAAATTAAGCCTGGTTCTTTTGAGGCGCACTTTGCGCAAGAACTAACGCTTTCTTTCTTAGAAGCGTGATTAAATAGTCATATTATAAACCTATTGTTACTTATTTTTTTTAGTAAATCTGAAACTGAAAACTGAATTTCATTTCGAGATATAGTAAATCCAACTACCCTAAATTTTAGTTGTTATTATAAAATAGTACGAGGGCGACGTTAAAGAGGTCGCAGGGTACATGGTACTGTGGTGGATATAGTAAAATTGGGGTTTTAAATTAAATATTTCCATGCTCTACAGTATTTCTCTTCAATAACAAATTGCATAGGCCATTTAAGGCTGATTAAGATATATTTTTTTCTTCTTCACATAGAAATCACAGGCAGCTTTCATCTGCCAAAAACGCCAGCCGCTTTGTGTTACCATGTTAAAGGTGAATGTTACTGACACACCCATATTACTCGACCTTCGCTTGACCGAGTAATTGACATTTATTTTATATAAATAAGTGGAGGAGATCAAAGCTCGCCCGTTACAAGTTATTTATATATTAATGTAACAGTACCTAGGAATATTGTACTTTTTTCTTTGTGTATAATTAAATATATAAAAAAATATTGTTCTATGACGTTAATGCTATTAAACAATAAACAACAATAAAGAAGTCATAAAATTTGTCATAAAATTTGGGAAAAAGTGTCATAAAATCATTATAAAAAAAACGAAGAAATGCGCTGGGATCCGTGCATACCTGGGTGGAACGAATTTCAAGACCAATGAGGAGTTGGAAGAAGAGGTCTTACGCCATCTGCGCAACTTGGTGGGAGAGTTCATGACATGGGCATACGAAAAATGCCACACCCTCAGCAAATATGCATCGATCGCAATAAGGAGTACTTAGAAAAATAGTAGAAAGTCCACGCTTTCCAACAATGTCTAATTCATTGCAAATAAACTTGTTTTTCTTTGTGAAAAACAAATTGGTGACTATTTTACGGTCATGCCTCGTAAATGAATGCTACTACATCTAATTAATTAATTTTTAATTAATTTATTAATTAACGGTCTGAGCCAATTTACAGATTAATTTACAACCAAAAATCAAATTAACTATAAACAAGCTAATAATATAAACCTAAAAAATATTTTCTAACACACTTTTAAATTCAGCAAGGCTTACAAAAAAAATATCAGTTTTTTCACAATATTTGTTAGCATTTCTACAGATTCTTGGAACTGCAGAATGAAAAGTATAATTAACACGATAGAAACTCTCATTAAATAGACCATGGTGTGTTAAGGTTCTGGATGGAACACTAAGCTTAATCATAGCTAGTAAGTCAGGAGAATCTACAACACCATTCAGCAATTTATATAAAAAGCAAAGGTCAAAATTAACCCTTCGTTGTTCGAGAGTAATCAAATTTAATTCAGTATAAAGTTGTAAGTAGTCAATTTGGTCAGTTACGTTACCCATCTTATATGCCACAAACCTAAGGAATCTTTTTGGACTCTTTCAAGTAGATCTTTATGTATCTGATAGAATGGTGACCAAACAATGCTGCTGTATTCAAGCACAGATCTGACATATGCACAGTACACAGATTTTAAACAGTTTACATCGGAGAAGTCTGCCAATGTTCTTTTCAAAAATCCCAGCATTTTCAAGGATTTATTTGTAATTAATTCAATATGCTTACCAAATGTCAAATCACTACTAAAGTACACTCCCAGATCTCTTATTTGATCAACCTTTTTTAAGACAGTATCTTCCATTTTATAATCAAAATTTGAAATATTTTTCGATCTAGAAAATTGTATATAGCAGCATTTACTCTTATTTAACAACATATTATTATTCCTACACCACTGGATCAAATTATCTATATCTGCCTGTAATTTCAAATTATCTTCAGGAGTTTTAATCTCAACAAACATCTTCAGATCGTCTGCATATAAAAGTGTATCTGCATATTCAAAGCAGCGAGTCACATCATCAACAAATATGTTAAAGAGCAATGGTGAAAGATGCCTGCCCTGTGGCACACCCGAAGTCACTTCGATCTCTTTAGATAGATAATTTTTTATTTTAACTATTTGTTTTCTATTAGACAAGAAGTCCCCAAACCAAGCCAACAAATTTCCAAAAACCCAAATTTTTGCAGCTTTATCAATAAGATTCGGTGATCTATCTTATCAAAAGCCTTTGAAAAATCGGTATATATCACATCGAGTTGATCTCTCTCCTCAAGGACCCGAGACAGGTAATGTTCATATATTAGTAAGTTTGTAACAGTGGATCTACCTTTAACGAAACCGTGTTGCTTTAAAGTTAACTGTCTTTCAACAAACGGTCTTAGTTTATTCATTACAATATTTTCAAATATCTTAGGAATTAAACTATTCTTTATTATAGATCTGTAGTTTTTTATATCAGATATGTCACCCTCTTTATGGAGTGGATCCAAGAACGATATCTTCCTAGCATCTGGGAAAACACCCAACTGTAGTGACAAATTAAAGATCTTAGCAAGAATATCCGATAAGATACATTTACATTGCTTTAAAAAGCTTACAGGAATCAAATCTGGACCAGCACCTAAGTTATTATCAAGCTGCGCAATGGCATCAAACACTTCCATTATTTCTATCCTCATTACACCCATGATCGCATTATGAGAGAACTCTTCACTACAATCTACAGAAACACTATTGTTATAATTGTTATAAACTGACCCAAAAAAATCTGAGAATGAGTCAACAATTTTATCTACATCATTTATCTGTGTGTCATTATATTTCATTACTTTAGGAATACCGAATTTGTTTTGCTTTGATCTAACATATCTCCAAAAACTCTTACTATCTACGTTTATGGTTGTTTGAATATTATTTATATAGTCATTATAACAAATCTTAGAAACATTTTTACACTGTTCTCTTAATCTACTAAAAATACTATAATGATATTGAGAGTTGCTAATTTTATAATTTTTGTGTGCTATTTTTTTGTCAATAACAAGTTGTCTCAAGTCTGCGGAATACCAGTGTGGAAACTTTCTATTTCTAGTTCTACATTTGGGAACAAACAAATCAATGGCTACAAAGAGAACACCATAAAAACGATCCATCATTACATTGAGGTTTTCAGAATCTAACAAACTATCCCAATTAACATTAGATAAATAATAATTGATGCCAATGAAATCTGCCCTATCAAAATTATAATATATATAGTCATAGTCTATCAAATCAAGATTTTTTCTACAGACATCTAGGTTTATCTCTAGCGCAGGATGATACTTGTCCAATTTCAGAAATGGTTCAGCAACTGATACATTGAACCTCACCATATTAGAAAAAACTAAGTCCAAATAGTCTCCAAAAATATTACTAATAGAGTTAATCTGATACAGTCCCCAGTAAGCAGCTGCGTCCGATAGAATCTTACATTTCTGAGACACATGCCCAACTGCCATTGATCCATATTCATCGTTTAACCAATTTACTCCAGGAAGGTTGAAGTCTCCAGCCATTAAAACATAGTCATAATTAACTAAACTCAGAACATCTTCCACACTAGAGACATATTTTTCGTATATTTCAACCGATGAATCAGGAGGAATATAAACAAGACTTATCAAAATCCTTAATGAATCCCATGAAATCAAAACCATTTTGTGTTCGATAGTTTCTTCATTAAGAGACAGTTCTACAGATGGAATTGATGATTTCACAGCTATTAAAACACCCCCTAGATATCTATGTACACTAGTATTTTTACTTCTATCACATCTATACACTAAAAAATCGTCTAATCCTAATTCACTATCAAAAAAATTTTCATTAAGTCCAGACTCTGTAAAGAGAATCAGATCATACTCCGATTTCTCCGTAGCCAGTAAAAGATCTCTTAGTTTCGTCCTCAGTCCACGTACATTTTGATAATATAATTTTATCACTGATGAGGGATCATTTGAGTAAACTCTTGCCCGTTTTTTTCCATATCCACTCTTTGTGCTCTATTTTCCTCACCAACTCCCATCGGTCTACCTTCCCTGAATACTCTGACAGCAACACCTTCACACCATTTGTCAGGATTCAGCAGCTTTTCAAGACAAGGCTTGGTAGTAGAAACTTTGAATGAACTATAGATTGTTGGATATGTCGAAGGAAGTTTCTCTATCTCAGTGGTCAGCTGAAAATTATTCTTTACGTAGTTACTCAACTCTTCTTCAGTTGTCTCTGGATGGAGTCGAGTAACGTGTATTGCCACTTTTTGATTAGTTGGAATTCGTTTTGGTGCTGTTCTCAGAAATTGATCTTCTGATTGAGTATTTCCAGTACCGATAATAATCTTAGCAAAATTTCGTTTCTGATAATTTTTTTCTGTGACTTTTCGATGTTGTAGTCCATCAGTAGAATTAGTCTGTTCTACTGTTTTTGTACTATTGCTTATAATTGTTTGTTTGCCGATTTCATTCATGGATGAAGAATTCATTAAAGTGTTTTTAGTATTACCAGTTGACAACATCGGAGAGACTAAACTCATAAGCTCCCTATTTGAATCAGTTAGATTTTTCACCTCACTACTTAGTTGCGCAATCATCGATATGGTTTCTCTTCTTAACAGATCCAATGAGGATTCCATATCATTTCGTGGAGTAACAACCTCATCATTGTTTCTTTTGGTCATCAGTTTTTTTATTTCCTGTGTACACTAATACACCAGTAAAAGATAGAAAAGGCTCTTGTCCTGTTCACATCCAAGGAGGTTATTAGTGATGCTACCATTTCTTAAGCACGACTTGCTTAGGGCATTGTAACAGTTTATGCAACAAATAACGTGCATGGAACCTGTATCTGTCCTGAAAAGAACTGTTTTTAATTGTTTAACGAGATATAGATCACAAATAAGCAAACCACTATCAATTCGCTTCAAAAGTTTAATACTTATGAGATTTCGCAGTGCCATGAAGGGTAGCTAACTTGTAGGAGTAAATTTTTTATTTCGGCTGTAACATGACATATGAATCTGCTTTGAGAATTTATATTTGTGTATTGCCTACCTTAAGTTACTCAAAATAAGTCCTTCCATTCTTATCGCAAAAATAGTATATAGATTCACAATTCCCTAATAACATTTTTTTGTTTGCAGACTTTATGACGCTGTAACTAACTCGGTGATTGCTCGTTATGAGATCCATCGTATTTTATTTTATGCCCGTGGAGCAAAGACCAGTCGTGAGGCCAGCTGTTTTGCCTTCACCTGGTCCCATGGAGATACTCAGGAGTCTGCCATATTTCAGTGCCATGTATTCCGATGCGATATAGCAGAAGCTGTTACCAGAGTTTCTGGTAAGTATAAACATTATTTTTACATCGCTTGTAAATATTTTTGGGGACAGCTCATAATGCTACATTTCTACAGCTGGTTTAATTATCTAAATCTATATTGAAATTATATTAACAGCCGGTTTAATTATCTACATGTATATAGAAAGTATATTAACATCTGGTCTAATTACATTAATCATTACTTCAATTTAGACTCTTCAGTAAAAATCATCATGTTTATTTATATGATATTTTGCCACGGTAAGTTGATATCAAAGGCAATAAGTATTGCCTTTAATATCAACAAGTCGATACAGAAAAGTTTGTTAAAAATTATAAAACATCGCAGAGTAGAACAATAGGCTCTGTATTCACATAAGGAAAATTTATATAAATAAACTTCAAAGAATTGCGTTAAGCTGACAGAGTATGATGCTGTAAACAAGATGACAAAATTTGGAACAAACGATAAATCTCACCCCATATCTCTCTCTCTCTCTAACCAATGAGAACAGTTTTATGCGAGACGAGACAACATCAAGCATGGAGCAGGTTGTGTCGATCTAGCGGCAGCTAGATGTTTATTTGGTTTACTGGAACCTTTTACCACTTTTTCACCACAGGTCTTATATATCACAGTGTGTTCACTTTTACTTTTCCAAAATTACACAGCATTTAGAAGGTATTAATTAATAATGGTAATAATATTATTAATGATTTTCTGTAAGTACAGTAAATTGTGCCAACAGAAATGTTATAAAGATAATAGGTAATCTGATTTATTACAGGGGTAAGTTTCAATTTGTCTGCGCGCGCGTGTGTGCGTGTTTGCGTGCGCGGGTTCGCGTGCGTGGGCATGCGTGCACGTGTGGGTGCGTGCGCGCGCGTGTGTGTGTATACATATAAAGACTGAAACTGACCTCGGATTTGGGTTCCAGGGGGCCTAGTTTGCGCTCATTTGTAGACATTTTTTCAAAATTCAGTGAGTGAATTTTTTAACGAAAATGCACTAAAATGTCAGATGACTTCTTTAAAATGTCTATGTGATGTATGTTGTGTGACATAATAGTAAATCAGAAACTAAAGCATGGTGTTGATAAAATCCATGGAGAAATGTCAAAGTATGGATGCTTAAATTTGACTGTGTGGCTATGTGAGTTGTTTAACATGTGCATAAAACTAGGTCAAGTGTCAAGGGAGTGGAACGGTGCTGTCAGGATGGCGAGGCCGCAGACGAGCTGTGAGGGAGGGGAAAAAAGGGAGTGGAAGGATGTTATCATGTTTGTATAAAGGTAAAGGAAGCAAGAGTGAATGCCAAAATTGTCGAGCGATAAGTTTAAGTGTTGTGGGGAAGCTGTTTGGAAGAATATTGATAGAACGAGTGAGACAGCTGACAGAGGGAGAGATTTGGGATATTCAGTGTGAGCTGACTGAGGGAAAGATTTGGGATATTCAGTGTAGGTTTATGATAGAAAGAGGCTCTTCTCACTTCAATAGGTAGCTGAGAAGTGCTTCAATGTGAAAGAAAGTATATTGCACGTTTTTAAACTTGCCAAAGCGTATGATACTGTAGATAGGCAGAAGCTGTGGAGTATTTTGAAATAAGGCACAAATATGAATGCTTTTGTGGTAAAAGTGTTACTGTACGCTAATGATGCAGTACTAGTTAGTGAATCTGAAGGAGAAATGCAGCGGATGTTAGTGAGACTGATGACTGTAACAAATAAAATGAATCTACATGTGAACACAGTGAAGACTAAAGTTATGGTGTTTGATCAAGAGGGTGGAACGAGTGATTGCAGTCTCTTGATAAATGGTAATTTAGTAGGGAAAGTGAAGGAGTTTAAATACTCAGGAAGACTGTTTACAAACAACTGAAAACTAGATGATGAGATACCAAGTATCTATCGATTAAATAATTAAAGAATGTCATATTACATTTCAGTTTGAACTATGTTTTTATTTGAAATCCAAAAGATCTGAAATTTAAGAAACTTATTCATGGATACCTATCTTAGGCAACGAGTAATTTTAAGCAAATTCTGTGACAAAAAATTGTCAAATCATGGTTTGGCGAAAACGCTGTATTTTCTTTATGAAAGCGATATTTCCCTAAATATTTCTTTACTGCCTTCTTTAAACCTTGATCTTTTTACTATATACTATATTTTTAGTCTAGAGCTTTAATTGGAACAGTTCATCAAGCTACAAATATAGTGTATTTTAAACATTTTATTGTTAAACCCCCTCTCTTAAAGAATCCCCCTTCAACTCTCAAACATTCTAGGACTTAATAATAAATGACACCACATAAATGACACCCTCCCGTCCAGAAGCTCTGAGCAGCTTGTGCGCGGGGAGGTTACATAGAAAAGACAATGGACACACACCGAACACACCGTGATAGAAACTGCACTACTGGAAATCACACCCAACACTCCGTGTAGCAGCTAAACACTCGTTCCACTGCACCAAGGAGGTGTGTGCCGAAACATGTGTTGTTGCTACTTCTATCTCACAGCCATCTAGATAGACAGGAATGCGTTCCTCAGCCTATTCTGAAGCTCTTCCTTGGTATTAATGGGCGTGAGGTAGACAATTTGTTTCATCCTACCCCAAATATAAAAATTAAGTGGGGTGAGATCTGGCAACCTCGGTGGCCAAATCCAAGGACCTGATCAACGAATCCAACGATCTTCAAACGTGTGGGAAAGCTCATTTGTAACTTGAGTATATTTATGTTGCAAACAGATAAAAGCTGGTGTCTATTTACTTCGACAGATTCTCCACTACCTGTGAGCGTGGAGCCATCTTCGCCTTTACAAACAACTGAGAAACAAGAGTGCCGTTCGGCTAGACACTTTTTTCACATTTAATATTAACCTTCATGGACTTATAAAGGTCAGGCTTCTTTAAGTGATGTTCCTTGCATACCACCTCCGGGAATTTTTCAATAAGAAACCTTTTCAGGTCCTTGGGTTTGGTTTGGGGGCTTAATCGAGTAACATGAAGACTTATAAACTTCGGAACAGTTTCTATCTCTACTTTTTCAGTTTTATCTCCTTCTCCAACGACAAATTTCTGGCTTTTACGTTTTTGTCTCTATTTTTGTTTGGCTTCGACCCATTCCCCTCTTCCTGTAGTTCCTGGATGTCCTTCATCAATTGCTTCATCTCTGCGTCCAATACTGTTGCACTCACTTGTGGAGCAGTAAACTCAGCAACCACTCCATTGTTTGAATTGTGTGGAAGAGGGCCAGATCTCGTATTTTCCGCCGAGGGCCCGAGACCCCCCCACAGGACACGGCTTTAACGACCCCATTTTAGAAAATGAAGCTTATGAAGATGAAGATGAGGTTGATGAATACGCCGTCGCTGATGAGTCCGATGATGAAATAATCTCGAGTCCAGATCGTTTTTTTTTCGTTGGCCCGGTTTACCGATTTCATCTCCTCTTGAACCTGTTATGGCAGAATTGAACTCTTTATGTGTGACTTTATTGTTTATTTTATTATCTACTTGAGATAACTGATCCCCCAGCTGTTCTCTATTTACAGAATTATCGGAAATTTAAGACTGGAATTAACAACGAATTTCTTCTTATCTTCAACCAGTGGAGTGTTATTTTTTGTCTGAAATTTATCAAGGTTTTTTCTCTTGTCATGTTCTTGAAAATTGTCATATTTTAACGCGTTAATTTCTTGCAACATTATGACATGTTCTTGAAAAGTTTCATATTTTAACACGTTAATTTCTTGCAACACTACGACTTTTTCAGGTAAAAAATCTATTTTGTCATGTAACTGCTTAATAATGACATCCTCTTGTTCTACAATAACCTAGTACAGTTTCTCAATTTTACGGATATTACCACGTTCATTTTCATCCATATCCAGTGTCACTCCACCCTGCAACCTTACCAGTTTTATCCCATTCTCGAGAGTTGAGCGATTGTTGGCTACAACAAACACCCCCCTATTTTATCATGTAACTGCTTAATAATGACATCCTCTTGTTCTACAATAACCTGGTACAGTTTCTCAATTTTATGGATATTACCAAGCTCATTTTCATCCATATCCAGTGTCACTGCACCCTGCAACCTCGCCAGTTTTATGCCATTCTCGAGAGTTGAGCGATTGTTGGCTACAACAAACACCCCCCTATTTTATCATGTAACTGCTTAATAATGACATCCTCTTGTTCTACAATAACCTGGTACAGTTTCTCAATTTTATGGATATTACCAAGCTCATTTTCATCCATATCCAGTGTCACTGCACCCTGCAACCTCGCCAGTTTTATGCCATTCTCGAGAGTTGAGCGATTGTTGGCTACAACAAACACCCCCCTATTTTATCATGTAACTGCTTAATAATGACATCCTCTTGTTCTACAATAACCTGGTACAGTTTCTCAATTTTATGGATATTACCAAGCTCATTTTCATCCATATCCAGTGTCACTGCACCCTGCAACCTCGCCAGTTTTATGCCATTCTCGAGAGTTGAGCGATTGTTGGCTACAACAAACACCCCCCTATTTTATCATGTAACTGCTTAATAATGACATCCTCTTGTTCTACAATAACCTGGTACAGTTTCTCAATTTTATGGATATTACCAAGCTCATTTTCATCCATATCCAGTGTCACTGCACCCTGCAACCTCGCCAGTTTTATGCCATTCTCGAGAGTTGAGCGATTGTTGGCTACAACAAACACCCCCCTATTTTATCATGTAACTGCTTAATAATGACATCCTCTTGTTCTACAATAACCTGGTACAGTTTCTCAATTTTATGGATATTACCAAGCTCATTTTCATCCATATCCAGTGTCACTGCACCCTGCAACCTCGCCAGTTTTATGCCATTCTCGAGAGTTGAGCGATTGTTGGCTACAACAAACACCCCCCTATTTTATCATGTAACTGCTTAATAATGACATCCTCTTGTTCTACAATAACCTGGTACAGTTTCTCAATTTTATGGATATTACCAAGCTCATTTTCATCCATATCCAGTGTCACTGCACCCTGCAACCTCGCCAGTTTTATGCCATTCTCGAGAGTTGAGCGATTGTTGGCTACAACAAACACCCCCCTATTTTATCATGTAACTGCTTAATAATGACATCCTCTTGTTCTACAATAACCTGGTACAGTTTCTCAATTTTATGGATATTACCAAGCTCATTTTCATCCATATCCAGTGTCACTGCACCCTGCAACCTCGCCAGTTTTATGCCATTCTCGAGAGTTGAGCGATTGTTGGCTACAACAAACACCCCCCTATTTTATCATGTAACTGCTTAATAATGACATCCTCTTGTTCTACAATAACCTGGTACAGTTTCTCAATTTTATGGATATTACCAAGCTCATTTTCATCCATATCCAGTGTCACTGCACCCTGCAACCTCGCCAGTTTTATGCCATTCTCGAGAGTTGAGCGATTGTTGGCTACAACAAACACCCCCCTATTTTATCATGTAACTGCTTAATAATGACATCCTCTTGTTCTACAATAACCTGGTACAGTTTCTCAATTTTATGGATATTACCAAGCTCATTTTCATCCATATCCAGTGTCACTGCACCCTGCAACCTCGCCAGTTTTATGCCATTCTCGAGAGTTGAGCGATTGTTGGCTACAACAAACACCCCCCTATTTTATCATGTAACTGCTTAATAATGACATCCTCTTGTTCTACAATAACCTGGTACAGTTTCTCAATTTTATGGATATTACCAAGCTCATTTTCATCCATATCCAGTGTCACTGCACCCTGCAACCTCGCCAGTTTTATGCCATTCTCGAGAGTTGAGCGATTGTTGGCTACAACAAACACCCCCCTATTTTATCATGTAACTGCTTAATAATGACATCCTCTTGTTCTACAATAACCTGGTACAGTTTCTCAATTTTATGGATATTACCAAGCTCATTTTCATCCATATCCAGTGTCACTGCACCCTGCAACCTCGCCAGTTTTATGCCATTCTCGAGAGTTGAGCGATTGTTGGCTACAACAAACACCCCCCTATTTTATCATGTAACTGCTTAATAATGACATCCTCTTGTTCTACAATAACCTGGTACAGTTTCTCAATTTTATGGATATTACCAAGCTCATTTTCATCCATATCCAGTGTCACTGCACCCTGCAACCTCGCCAGTTTTATGCCATTCTCGAGAGTTGAGCGATTGTTGGCTACAACAAACACCCCCCTATTTTATCATGTAACTGCTTAATAATGACATCCTCTTGTTCTACAATAACCTGGTACAGTTTCTCAATTTTATGGATATTACCAAGCTCATTTTCATCCATATCCAGTGTCACTGCACCCTGCAACCTCGCCAGTTTTATGCCATTCTCGAGAGTTGAGCGATTGTTGGCTACAACAAACACCCCCCTATTTTATCATGTAACTGCTTAATAATGACATCCTCTTGTTCTACAATAACCTGGTACAGTTTCTCAATTTTATGGATATTACCAAGCTCATTTTCATCCATATCCAGTGTCACTGCACCCTGCAACCTCGCCAGTTTTATGCCATTCTCGAGAGTTGAGCGATTGTTGGCTACAACAAACACCCCTGCTTGGATGGGAACAACTTTGATGAAACACAGTGCCACCGTTGTCACAATGAATTTTACCTTTAGCTACGTTTTTACCGTAATATTTGCAGACTGCTTTCAAAACACCTTTAACGTCGGCCATCTTGGTCGGCCATCTGTCCATGTTCTGTTCATAAAATTATCTTTTAACCTCTTGAATTTCTTCTCATTATTGGAATTGCGTTATGATACTGTTCGTTGAAGTTTCTGCATGTTCTAAAAATAGTCATGTTACACTGGTCATACATGAAGGAAAAGTTTAAAATTTGCTCATTTGTATAAGAATTTGCCATTTCCATATAACAGATCATGCACAATCAGTATGACAATAGACTTGCAAACAGATAGATACATTTTGACAATCGGTCTCAACTGCTTGGAAGCTTGGCATACTGATAATAAGACATTTTGAAAGGCAGCAAGTGTGTTATGGTAGCGAATTTTCATTAAATGCTTCAAATTTGTATCTCAATTTTCTATAAACCTACAAAGTTGAATTTTGGTATGCAGTAAGGTATTTGCCAGGGCAACAGGTCACCAAAAATGTTTACAAAGTCTCACTATCGATACCGCTCTAGTAGCGAATTTTTTAACATAAAAATTCGCTAAAATATGTCCATTACATGCAATATTTTGATTTTTTTGCTTATAATAAACCACTGAGAATAGGTATATCAGATGGTACTTTTAGACAGAAAATCAATTGATCTTGCTATTCTCATTATAATATACAGGATGTTCCATTTGAAAATCCCGCATTACTTACCCATTCTATGTTCTACCAAAAGCTCATTGTGTTCAGAAAAATCTGAAAATGTCACAATATACAGACTGTTCCATTTGAAAAAAAGTCTGGACGCAGCAAGTGCGTTATGGTAGCGAATTTTCGTTAAAATGCTTTTAATAGCAAATATGTCTTGTTTTTAAAAGAAGGACATTTGGTTGGCAGTATAACCTATATATATTAGTAACAATCTATCGCATTTCATTAAAATAGCTTTGTTGTTTCAAAAAGTACAAACATTTTCCGAAAATAAACTTTAAAAGTTCCAGAAAAAAACTGGTCCGATTTTCCTGCCCAACGAACCTCTTTAAGCTGTTTACACACCTGCCAGGATATAATTATTCACAAACAGCTTTAGGACCAAAACTGAAAAAAAACATGAAAATTTGCAAAAATTACAAAAATTAACCATTTTTTGTTTGTTACAGAAATTGCCTTTAGTAATATTACACTAAATTATATTTTTCACAAGAATCCGACATTTTGTTATCAATTACCAACATATCACAAAAATGTTACAAAAAGTGATTTCTACGGAAACACTAAAAACATTGGGAAAACTTTTCAAATTCAAGTTCCAGAAAAAACTGATCTGATTTTCCTGCTCAACGATCCTCTTCAAGCTGTTTACACACCTGTCGGGATATAATTATTCACAAACAGCTTTAGGCCCAATATTGAAAGAAAAAAAATGAAAATTTGCAAACATTTCTTTTACAAAAAATTACCATTTTTTTTTTACAGAAATTGCCTTCAGTAATGTTACACTATATTATATTTTACACAAAAATTCGGCAACTTTTTTTTTACAATAACTTACTAAACATTTATTATTAATTACCAACATATCACAAAAATCTTACAAAAATAAGTTTCACAAAAACACAAAACGTTTGTGTAAAAACTTTTAAAATTCAGCCACTATTTTAGCGTGCCTGTATACGGTAGCTTGATTTTTTCGATGAGTAATACAAACAAAAAGTTCTCTGAATGCGTCATTTCCATGGGGCTCCGCTATCTATTGATAAAAACGCCGTTTCACAATTTGTGATATGTGTTTGAAATATGTGCCAAAAACGTGAAAACTTACAAAACAATTGAAATACTCAAAAACGATGAACGATATGAATTTTCTTTTCTACAAATATGCATTATAATTTGCTGGAAAACACATAAATGCAATAAAATAAGGGGGTGTTCTATTAAAAAAAGAAATTGTGTAATGACTTATGGGCAAAATAAGTTTATAAGATGCAGCTCGAGATACCCTATAATTGACGTATGTACTTTTTTGTCATATCTTGTATAATGACGGATATATTGAGCTTTGCCATAGAAAAGCGTCACCCTGTATATGTGTAAACAGACAAAAACTGAAACTGACCCCATATATGGGTTTTGGGGTTCTAGTTTGCACTCATTTGAAGAAATCTTTTTAAAATTCATAAGT
The DNA here is from genome assembly GCA_964006375.1 of Tillus elongatus. Taxonomy (NCBI): domain Eukaryota; kingdom Metazoa; phylum Arthropoda; class Insecta; order Coleoptera; family Cleridae; genus Tillus; species Tillus elongatus. The sequence continues at coordinate 281,905,285 of OZ023262.1, forward strand.
CGCGGTCTTCTCAATAACGATTTTTTTCTACGAAAATTTGCTAAAGTATAGACTATTAAACGATAAACTCTATAGCCAACACTACTGCTAAAGCATCAGAGAAAGGGTCTATTTGAAATGCATTTTCTGAAAATATTTTAGTAAAATGAAGGACAATGATAATTGAAACTGAATCTTAAGGCTTTGTAAAACACACTTCTTACGACATATCGTCTACATAATCCGTATTTGTCCTAAATTCGTTGTCTGAAAATTGCAGATTTTGACGTTTCAAATCGCGACATTAACGTCTTTTGAAACATTATCAAATTTGCAAAATATTTTTTATGCTACTTCTTGACGTTTTTGTGTCAAGAAAACTTAACCGTTGGATGTAATATTCAATTGGTTTTGTTAATCACACAAAATATTGTGTTCTTGTACTTTCCTTTGATCACCAGTGGCACCCAAAATGTTTTCTTAAAATGCCTATAACTTTTTTTCCTTTCAACTTGGAGATCTGAATTTTCGCATGTAGAGTAAGTTGGATAGTAAAAACGTATATGCCAAATTTGGTTGTCATAGCTATGTTATTTTCGGAGATACAAAACACAGATCTCCCCATTAGTGAATTTTTCGTTTTACGAAAAATTCGCTAAAAGAAATTTGGTATCTGGTAAGGGTGGATGTGGCAACACCGCAGTGTCAAAAATATTTTCAAAATGAAGATCATGACCACTTATGAACATAACCCAAATTTTTGATTTTTATTTTCTATACTTCTAATACGCTATCGAGTTTGGACCACCTTGTACTGCATAATTTTATTATACCTTAATAACCACATGTCATGTTAATAAATCTTTACAATTTCACCTTTAAGATAAGAAAACAATAAAAATTTAATGGACATTTGGTTGTAATGACATTTTGGTAATCTTACACCAGTTTAATATGATTGAAATTAAAATTTACATTTAATAGACTTGCAATTTAATGTCTGAAGTGGCACGTGCGGCTCTGTTTATCACTATTTCTGCGCTGGTGAAGAATTCAATGAGTTTAATGGTAAAAAAATTTAAAATGATTTATCACTGAGACAGAAACATCTAATCTGCCTAGATTCTGATGTGCAGGAAAAGGAAATGCTTTTAAAGGAACATTTTTATTGTGGGGGAGTACTTTGCTCAAAAATGGTGGGGTTGATCTTGGCTCATATTACGGTATAATTTGCTCTTAGATTTATTTATTTATTAGCGAATTTTTTAAAAAAAAATTCGCTTATGGGGAGATCTGTGTTTATATATATATATATATATATATATATATATATATATATATATATATATATATATATATATATATATATATATATCCGACCGATAACTCAAAAAATAATGGACCGATCTTGATAAAATTTGCAGAGTACCTTCCTTTTGCAAGTGGCTTGGATAAGTTCGTTAGCCAGGAAAATCTGACCAGGTTTTCCCGGAAAATTTTGTGTTTTCTTTATAAAAAAATTCATATCTCCGGAAATAACAAAGTAAGGGCAAGCAAATTTGGTACGCGTGTTTGTATTATAAAGAGTGAACTCTGTACCAAAATTTAAGTCCATAGCTTTAAAGACAAAGAAGTTATGGGCAGTTAAAGCAATAAATGTAGGAGTTTTCCTCAAAACGTCAAACTCGCAATATTAAACGTCAAAATTGGCAATGTTTAGGCAAAGAATGTAAAACAAATACCATTTGTGAAAAGAAAATGTTGCAAGAAGAGTGTTCTGCAAACCCTTAAGTTTGAGATTCAACCGTCATTGCCCTTCATTTTACTAAAACGTTTACAGGAAATCTATTTCAAATAGACCCTTTCTCTGGTGCTTTGGCTGTCAGTTTAGTTAAGTTTGGTAGCTGTTTGGATATTTATTTGTAGGTTTAGTGAAATTTATGGTTTAACGGCCTATAATTTTTTTAGCTAATTATCGTGGAACAAATTTGTTAATGCATTTTTGCATTTTTTATCGAAATATGATGCGTTTATCTTAAAAAAAAATCTGGACGCAGTAAGTGCGTTTTGGTTGCGAATTTTCGGTAAATTTGCAGTTAAGCTCCCGAACGCTTTTCAAAACACTGTTTTCAGAAACCTACCTCGAGCCCCCCCTGGATCCACAAACCCCAAGAAAAATTTGTTGTTCACACTCCCCAAGGAAGTTACGGGACCAGGAGTGAGTAGGGGTGCATAATTTTTTTAGCTAATTTTTTTAGAACAAATTCGTTAATGTAATTTTGCATTTTTTATCGAAATATGATGCGTTTCTAAGAAAAAAATCTGAACGCAGTAAGTGCGTTTTGGTAGCGAATTTTCGGTAAATTTGCAGTTTAGCGCCCGAACGCTTTTCAAAACACTGTTTTCAGATACCTGCCTAGAGCCCCCGCTGGATCCACAAACCCCAAGAAAAATTTGTTGTTCACACTCCCCAAGGAAGTTACGGGACCAGGAGTGAGTAGGGGTGCATAATTTTTTTAGCTAATTTTTGTAGAACAAATTCGTGAATGCATTTTTCCTTTTTTTTGTCGAAATATGATGCGTTTGCAAGAAAAAAATCTGGACGCAGTAAGTGCGTTTTGGTAGCGAATTTTCGATAAATTTGCAGTTTAGCTCCCGAACGCTTTTCAAAAAACTGTTTTCAGAAACCTGCCTAGGCCCCCACCCCTCTAGATCCACAAACCCCAAAAAAAAATTCTTGTGAACGTTTTTCAAAAAACTGTTCAGAAACCTGCAGGTGAGGTCCTAGTAATGTCTCTGAAAACAATTTGTTGAAAAGCGTTCGGGCGCTAATCTGCAAATTTACCAAAGTTTCATTAAATCCTTCAAATTTCAATAACTCTATTTGCTATTAACGTAAGCTT